>OX419756.1:39520149-40120149 GCA_948567375.1 Lunularia cruciata | reverse complement strand
GTATTCTTAACATCTCCCAAAACATACTGGATGAGGATCCTTTAGACCTTGACCTTGACCTTGGCTTGTATGGGTATGTCCTTGATACAGCCATCCAAAAATCAAAAAATGAATAGGACCATATCTCCCCAACTCTTGTACCCCTAGTAAGGAAATGTTTGTTGGTAGGGCCTTTTGGTAATCTCATACTGTTGATATCAATCATAACTCAAGATTCCATGTAGACAAGTGTGCCACATGGTGTAGAGAGACTTGCCAAGCAATCTCATCTCTCTCCACATTCAAGTACATCCGTACTCATATACATACTTATAGTACCGTAGCTAGCCCAATGCTAATCTCACCAAACAACTCCAATAGAGATACTCTCTTTGTTGAATATTACCAACCAATGAATGTGATATCCAAAGGTGACAAGGTAGTAGACTTTGGAGGCTCATACTCATACTTGTCTCTTGGTGGTACAAAGGTTCCACTGCAAGCCTATTGCACCAATTGATCCACATGCTACTTCAATATTTCCTCAAAATTCCAAAATAGAACATCCAAGGTGGATGGAATGATCCCACTTGTAGTCAAAATCCAAGTGATCTTCTCTAGTACCAAGGTATCCTTTGCATGGGTGCTCTCCTCTAATAAGTCACTAGGCTAAGTAATAGAACCATTGAAAGTTGACATTGATGTCATGGTCCTTGATTGTAGTGAGCAAAGATTTCCACTACTAAAGCATACTAAAAGGTGACATACCCATCCCTCACTTGATAGCTAACATGGTCTATATGAGGTTTTCACTTCCTAATAGTCAATATTGAAACCCATGGGGTATAACATTGCTTCACCAACAAGCACATCATTTGACTATGCTACTATTGCAATGGCTTGAAATCTCACCATAGAGCTATTAGTTAGATGATTGGGCTTAATCTGGATAATGAACTCTACACATGTGATGTACTATGTGAAACCGCCCCTAGAGATATCTGGATCTAAAATGTACACCTCTTCACATTGATCTTTCATAGCTCAAGATTGATAATTGTAGCTTTTTCCCAACATAAGGGGCTTCACACAAAAGTCTAATAAGACCCTTTGTGGTGTATAGACCTTCCTTGAAGGTCCCACTTGACAAAAAATCTCACTCTAGTTGTCCAATAAGACAACTCTAAGTATGAATTGAGCTTGCTCAAAGGTAGGTCTAGCTAGTAACTCCTTCAACCTAGCTATTGCTGCCTGCCATAAACAATTGGTCGTTGAGCAGGTGATATGCTCTTCAACCAAGTCAAACTCCATTATCAACCACATCATCCTTATTCTCACAAAGGATGGTACCAAATTGGAACATGAGACTAGGGTCAATAACAACTTGGGTCAACTTATCAATGGTTGAGAAAAAAAGGAAGCACATAATCAACAAGCCCGCCCTCCCCCCCCCCCCCCCCCCTCCCCCCCAACATCATGTTAGACTCAACCTAGGTAATAGTAGGTGGATGACTAGCATCTTGTCCATCACGCACTCCATCATCACCTACCACACTTGCACTAGGACATCGAGGAGGCATGGATGCCATCTATAGTACCTCATAGAGTGTGAAAGACTTGGGAAGTCTAGCATGTCTACCAGCCTCTCCTCTGTATAGGTCCAACTCCACTAATGCTCTTCTAGGCTCTAGAGCATGTACTACATTCCTAGTCACTACAACAATTGCAACTACTTTTGTCACTTTGCATATAAAGTCCAAAATGTCTCTATCACTAGCATAAGAGGTGGAAAGTTCAACACTCAAATCTGATACCCTTTGAGCTATGGCTATGCTAGCAAATGTCTGCTCTAATTGCTCAATATGAGTAACTATGGCTTTATCAAACGTAAGGGTAGATATTAATCCCTATTAGGTATGAGTCCTATACCACCTTGTCTTGCATGACTTTGAGCTCCTATACAACTTTCCATAGCACCCCCATCACTTTGTAACTCAAAGCATTGGTCATTAGTGTGACCAAATCAGTGAGAATGGTCATACTGTATCTATGCTTGTTATGGTGCACTAGAGGTATCATGTCCATTTCCTTGAGTGCACTCTCTCTTGTGGTGAGGTCCACCATAAGTCTATCAAGCAATACCACTACTTACTAGCTATTTTTGACATAAAAATGAAATTTAAGGTCTAGTTAGCTACGGCTTCCTCTTGCTCCATAAGATCTAGGTTTTCGACTTGCCTTTGAAAGCCAACAAAGTGTGGTGTCCTCTACTGCACTCAAGAAGAAGTATCAATTATAGATGTCCCCATAGATCTCCTTACAAAATCTAGATATCACCACTCTCTCTTCCACCATGTTGAGTTCAATATGCTCAACAAAACTAAAGACCATTTTCAAAGTAAGTGAGGTAGTTTATAACAACATAGCATCATGTAATCTTTGTTGTAATTTCCTATCTAGGATCCATAATAAAATTGGACTTCTTAGGCCCCAATAACTCCTTGAGTGGAACTTATTACTTACCTCATGTGAGTGTATGCATTGCATAGGCTCTCTCTAGCCTTCCACTGGAACTCCTTCAAGCTCTTAAGCTTGTCGGACCGTACTCCCTAGTAGTTCTATCTAAAACATTAGAACAATTCCATCATGGGGTTCAACCTCAATACTGCACCTTCTCTTGTAGTATTACCCTCACTCAAAGATGCACCATCTCCAACTAGTGCACCTCCATTGGATACACCAACCTTACTAAAGTTAGAACTCATGGTCATTACCAATCTTCCCTTAGCAATCAAGCTTGAAGTGATGGAGATGCAATTCAAAGACCAGTTCTATATTTGTAGCTTGATCTCCTCCAAGTGAGCTCTTCTCAACTCATGATTTTCATCCATCAATAGATCCTCCAAGTGCTAGAATAACCTCTTCCATGCCATGAAAGATGTGAACAAAGTCAGTTCTACATCTACTACAAATCACACCAACTATCAAATTCCTATATGAAGTCATCCAACTTAATAATACCCATTAAACAAAAGAAGCACTTGGAGCCTTTAAGGGACCCATAAGTCTTAGCCACGTCCCACAACAATGTTGCAAACACAACAAATGCACTCTCACCTAAATCAACTCCTATATCAAAATCCAAATCAAAGTTGATCTCCTCCTTTACTTGGACTTGAGATACAAGTTGATACCAATTGTCATTTCGGGTAAACCCATTGTATACTATAACAATACCTCCATTGGAATCTCAAAAGAACTCCATCATGACAATGTTACTCAATTACAACCATAACTACCACAAGTACCCCACTAAGGATCACCACCAAATACCAATTCCAAGTGCCACAACCAATTGAACACCACTCACTAATGAAGCTCTAATTGTGACAACTACACTAGAAGAAAGTGCAACATGTTACTTGCTATCATAACATGGACTCTCATGGTCGTTAGGTCATCACTTAATGCCTCACTAGACAAAAATGTATGTAGTCTAATTGGTAATCACTCTAGCCTCACCATCAAGAGCACACTAGAGCAACATTCTTAAGTCAAGGTGTCTCACACAAACATGGTGCACAAACAAAAAGTAGAGAATGGAACAAGGTCCACTCACAAGAAGTCTTAATGCAACTCTCTATCTCATAAATCAAACTAGACTAACAATGTCACCATTCAACATTTGATATAATATGTGAGTGTTAACCTACTACTAAGCTACCAAGATCACCAAGGATAGGATCAACCTACCTCTCCTAGCCAAAGCTATATATGTATATGTATCAACAACCAATCATTAGAATAACAAGTTAAGGTGGTTTAGTTTGCTAAGGCACCAATCTAGGAACCAAAGATCCGATGTTCAAACTTTGTTGCACATAATCTAGAAAGGTGTACAAATTTTGCCAAACAATCACCAAAAACTCATCTTAACTTGCTAGACTCACACAAGCAAGCTAGTGTGTTGGTCGGCCTTCATAGCCTCTTTAGCACACAAGCCTTCACATGCCAAATTTCAATCAAATGAAGCCTTTCTTCTTGCCAAATTGAACTGTCCTTAAATTTGGCCAAACTTCATCACCTAGATCAAAAATTCAAACAAATGAAGTCTTTCATCTTGCCAATTCAAAACACTCTCTAAATCTGGCCAACCCTTACCAACTTGACCGTTGGTTAGGGCACTCCAAGGAGCTCCCAAATCTAGACAACTTCCACCAACTTGACCTCCAAATTTGGACAACCTCTACCAATCTGAAGCAGTTCTTCTATAGTTGGATGACTACCAAATCCTTTGCTTACTACCAACTCAAGCCAAATTAAGAGGATGGGGATCAATTCAAGGAGATAGGTTCCCAAACCCACTTCCAATTTTGTACTTCAAGCTCAATTTGAATCAAATCAACCTTGATTTCACCTCATGGGTTTAAAATGAACACCCTTTGTCTCAAATTGACTCAATTCTAAAATATTTGGTGACCAATTTTGCACACTGTTTGCCTTACTACCAAATTTTCATAAACTCAAACAAGGCTTTTGCACATGATCTCTCTTAAGGAAATCTAAGACCATGATGAAATGTACAAACAATTAGCCAAGCTTCGAGATACAACCAATGCCCTTAGTTGTTGCACCCAATTTCCTCCTTACGCTTACTTCCTTGATGTAATTAGTTGACTATTCCACTCAAATCAGATTTGTACTCAATCCTTCACTCAACAATTTGCAAACAATCGGACACTTATTACAATCAAGCTACACCTACTCTAGCTAAGAGACTCTAGGTGATGGTTGCCAGCCTCTGTCCACCATAGTTGGGAACTCAAAGGTTCATCATTAGAGAAGTGAGCTCTTTGGAGCTACACTTCAAAAGTATACCCTTTTGCTCAATCTAGGTCTTCAACCATAATGGTGCCATTGATGGCACATCCAACAGTGCAAATGGTGCAAGTGACAGTGGGTCTTATCATGTGATTTGTAGCCCTAACACAAAATTTTGCCACCAACGACTAGTCCATGAGCAACTACCAAAATAACTATGACTACAAATATTATCACTCCAACATGTGAGCAAACTAGCTTTTGTGCTACAAACGTCATGACATGGAAAACCATTGATGATAAAATAAATCATCAATTTCCACATTATTCAAGAATGTATCTTTTGTTTGGTTCTAGAGCTAACATTTCTCCACTTGCAAGAGCATCACTAGAATTTGAAAACAAAGTTTTAGAAGAGATGATCATAAAAGATATGGGATTTTGCATTACATTTGAATTCCCATTTCAGGATTGTGCTAAATGAAACACCAACATATGTGTTTTGTGCTCCTAAGACAAAGAGGTTTTCAGTTCCTAGCACCCCAGTGTCATTTCTTTACGTACCATCGGCTCATGTTTTCGAGGAGTATCATGTGCAAGGGCAAGAAGACGAGAGTAGATCAGGGGGATAAGAGGATGAGATCATATCAAAGGAGGAAGAGGATTAGAGTAGATGAAATCAGATTTTGATTTCTTTCCATGTCCACATTTTACTTTTGAAGATGAGGAACCACTTACAAGGGAAGCTATTAGAGAAGGAAGCCATGATAGTGCTAGGGAAGGGGAACAAGAGAAAAGTGAACAAGAAATTGGATTTATGGTCTTTAGAAGCAAGATGACTTCCTCTTCCACAAAGACACCATCTGTGTCAACTAGCACAAAGATCCCGGCTTCAAGGACACCTTCATCATCAAAGGTCTTTGCATTTTTGCAAGATCTTTCTAATATGACCGAGTTAAGGAGCAAGTCTATAGAAGCTAAGGAAAGATGCATATTGGCAAAAAAGAAGCTCAAAAGGTGGCCCAAGGTGACTGAAAGGTGAAATAGAAAAAAGAGCTTTATTTTCAAAGTTGGGGAAGAGATGAATTAAAGAGAGGAATTTTTTCTCCAAGTTAGAGAAGAAGGCAATTAAAGAAAGAACATTCAAAAGGTTTCATTCTATGATAAGAATTAACAAAAGCTTGAAGATATCCAAAGAGATCAAAAGTATAATGAGTATCATGCACCATCTAGATACTGCACTTGATATAAATAGTAGTTCTTTTTTGGACATAGATAGTAACCTTGTTGACAATTTTTGTAGTGATAGCAAAAGTAATGTACCCTACCAAATGCTCAAGGCTAGAACGCACGGCCAAAACACACATGGTTATTGTCTATCAATATCTCTATTTGCCTCAAGGAGTTTCCATGATTGTTTTTCATTTTCTATCCATCATAAAGTACCTTCATTTTCACATTCTCACACTGTACTTTTAAGTATGTTATGAGTTGGTTGTATTATGGATATGGATCTTGTTCAGCTTTGAGTGATAATCAAAGGGAAGCAATCAAATCAATTGGGTTTTGTGGCAATTTTGTGCTAGATAAAAACCAAGATCTAGGGATTCTGTAAGTTTTGTGTGGGTTTTGCAATAAAGAACCTCCATTTCGCAAGTTTTGTATGGGTTTTGCTTGGATTCTATGTATCCAGATGTGGTATCCAAGTGCAAAAGCAGGTTTCATATTAATAACTCATACATATCCGTAAATTGGACAAGTAATAAGAAATGGACAAGAGGTTTTATATTATGAACTAAACTAGTAGACTTGAAGGACAAGTTGTAATGGACAAAATGATTCATATAAAAAACTCATACATATCAAATTTTGGACAAGAAAGGGACAAAAGATTTCATATTAACAACCCATGTTATGACTTATAATAAGAATTTGGGTATACTCATGAACACAAGAGATGTCAAGGAAGAGAGGCAATGGTTCTATCAAGTGGAATGTCACTAGATATGGAAGGTTGAATTAGAACCTCCTTATTATCTATATCCTTGGGATCAGGTGGGAGATGATCTAATCTGATCCAATCTAATGCCACATCTATGTATGGGATGAACAGTCTAAAATCCCCAAAGAAGATCTCACTCCACATCATGTATAGAAGGGACTTGAAAGGTGCTTTGGTGGCTAGACCACCAAAGGGATCCAAAATATCCTCTAGGAGTGGACATTGGGAACCAAAATCCATTGAGATACCCAATAGCTAATCTTGTATATCCACATAAATCTATCTAGGAGCATTATCAAGTTGTCACATGAAGATAGATGTGAATCCTCTACTTGAGTATAAAAAGGATTTAATGTAGAAGTATGAATAGCACTATGTGGATGGTTTCTACAACATATTAGGAATGCACTATCCACTATAACTATATTTTGCAACCCTAAACTTGTAGTCGTAAATGCAATTTAAGGTCTAACAATATACTTTCTAAATTGGTCCTTATATCCATCCTTATTATCAAACATACCCATGAGGCAAGCACTAGTATGTCCACCATTGGATAAGAAACCATGGCTCCTCATGTCTCTCAACAAATGCTCCTTGTGTTGTTTATCCAAATGAGTACCTCAAAATGGGTCACATAGTACTCCATAAACTCTTTAATGCCAAGATAGGAGATATCTCTAAAAGTACTACTTGCTCTAAATGGGACTCATCTGCCCCTTTCCACCAATCTAGACCAATGGACCAAGAGACTATGGCTATCACACATGGTGTTTCCCAAACACCCAATATCAAAAACCAAGATCTTCCTCCGCCATTCATGAGCATAAACTAAGCGAGAATAAACTCTCCCACCTCTCTTATCCTCTATCACAACATAACAACCTTGAAACCTCACCGGTGAGTGTCTCTTGTCTTTCCTCTAACTACTCAATCTCTTGGGAAATATGCCTTAAAGAGGGTGGTGGAGCAAGATCATCCAAAACTTGAGGTGTCCAAGCTATGTTGTCTATATCAGATGTCATCACCCATAGATCTCCTCTAGGCACTCCATACAAGTGAGCTTTGTCTGCACCTCAAAAGATCTCATCTCTAATCCATGCTCAAGTCCATCTATTTGAGTCTCTTCACTAATCATGTCAACTCTCTTGGTATGGGTCACCTCATGCATAGCAAAATCTCTTGGAGATCATCTCAAGGTGTACTCTCAAAAAAAGCCCTTGCATCCTCATAAGCCTCCTTTGAGGATATCCTTGCCTTGACCAACTTAAACCAAGACTCTCCAAGTCAACATGAGTACTCTCCAAGTCTCCGATGGAGAGTTGGAGTTCTTGGGGATTGTTCCTTATTTGCAACCTATAAGCATCCACTTCCATCTATCTCCAAACCTTGTGCTCATTGAATGCCCTCATCAAATCATCTCTTTTTGCCATCTCTCACTAAAGTCAAATATAAACTCTCTCTCTCTCTCTTTGAGTATGCTCTTGGTCTCTCCTCTCCAACTCCTCCTAGTCTTCCAAAAAATGCTTTGTTGTTGATTACTCTCTCCTTCTCTTCTAGGCATCCCATGGCACTCTCTCTCTCCACAAGGGTTGACTCTCTATCAACGAGAGCTCTCTCTCTCTCTTCCAAGTCCCTTTGCAAGTCTCAAGCCAATTGCTCTCTCTCACTAGAGTCTACAACTCTAGTACTAGGATCCAAAATTGCATACATATCACTCTCTCTTCACACTCTAGTGCTACATGTAAGTGTGGTGGTAACAAGTGTATGGGTAAGAATCACTCTAGAGGAATCATCTTTGTACACCAAGAATGACTCTTTAGTTGTTAATAGGACATTCTCTCTATCCACTTCATGGGACTCTACCAACATGGGCTTGACCTCATGCTCCTTTGACTTTGTCTTCCTAGCTCCCCAAATCCTCTCTCCAAGTCTCTTGCTCTCTCCTTGCTTGAGTACAAACAACGAAGAAGGATATGAAGAGGGAAGCTCATCCATCCGTACAAGAGAAAGAGGAGGTAAGGTAGAGTATTGCTGCAAGGGTAAAATAATTATTGCCTCCTCTCCCTCTGTGTGTAACATCATTTGCATATACATAAACATAGTTTGATAGGGTTGCATGATATTTTCATTCATGAAACTCAAGAAAGCATTCAAGTGAATCCAAGGCAATACTCTATGCATAATATCATTTATTTGTTGCATATACATAGCTTGATAGGGATACATGATACTTTCATTCATGAAACTCAAGAAGCATTCAAGTGAATCCAAGGCAATACTCCATATATAATATCATTTAATCATATTGTACCATGGTACATGGAGAAAGATAAAATGGTGTGTTTCTAAGAATCATGCCTACTAATTGACTCTCACTCACCATCCTTATCCTGACTTTTGTCCTTGGCTCCTTCAACGTGAAGATATATTTCTTCTCTGACTTTGATATCATAGTCATATCACTCTCCTTCATCTAAGAATGCCCTCTCCATGAATACCAAAGTGAGAAATTGATCCACAAATGTCATTTTGTTTCTTTGTCCATTGAACTAACAAATGTGTTGTAATTCATTTTTGTAAGAAGTCCATCTATGCACTAACTACCTAGAGCATGAGTTTCACTCAATCATAATGCTCTCTTGCTTGTTGCAAGTGTACTCTAGACCTCACTACTTTCCAATGCACCACCTTTGGCTAGCATGTAGGGACAAGGAGATTAGAAATCATCTAGAAAATAGCCTCCATGCGGGATAAATGAATTGCAATGCCAAGTACCTTCTTGTTGTTTGATCTTAAATAGGAAACCAATCTTGCAAAAGAGAGTAAGGGACAAACCTCTTCCTTCCACTCCCAAGTGGCAAGCAAAAGCTACTCAAATCATCTCAACAGTTAAAGTAAGAGAAACAATAGACACAAAATGGGACATGTTAATCACAGCAAGGAGAAAACAGATTTTGGTCAAGTTTTGTGAGGGTTTTATAGAAGGGTCTGGGGTTTTGAAGAAGCTTCTACAAAAGTAAGGGTTTTTGCTAGGGTTTCTTAGTAGTATAGGTATTCCACCCAAGTTTTGCTAGGGATATTTGTTTCATGTGTGTTATGACAGAGATTTGTTAACTTCCACTAGGGTTTTGCTAGGGATTTTGGTGGGGTTTTGCAAGAACCAGGAAAATGTTGCCAAGGTTTTGCAAAGTTCAAGAAGTTGAGTTTCAATGTTCTACAAAAATCCAAGATGTTAGTGAGTGTTGGTGAGGTTTCATAGAAATCAAGAAGGTGTAGGATAGGTTTTGGACCAAACTTGCTGTGGTTTGGAGAGAAGAATTTAAAACATAAAAAAATTTGAAAACCCTAGTTGAATTCAAATAAATAAGAGTACTTACATTGGAGCATGGATAATGCAACCCATTGAAAATTTCAAACCAAGTGAATCCAAATCCAATTCTTTGATAGATTCCATTGATCATCTCATTGAGTCTGATCTAGCCAAGCCTAGTTGATTAAAGTCATGTTATCAACCATTGAACCAAGTTTTTTAATCAACCATCTACACGCAATGAAATCCTCTATGTTCAACATGTCCCACAGTTTTTTATGAACACTTGCAATCTATGTTTGGTAAAATAACAAAAATGGTTTCAATGATTCCTCCAAATCCTTGCTACCTTTGATAATCCTCCAAAATCCCTTTGGAACCTCTGTCCTTCCTCCAAAACCTCTATCTTTTGAAATTCACTCAAAACTTCTCTCTTTCCAAAATGCTCTTTGTCATTGTTTCTTTCTTATTGTTCCTACAACCAAAGCCAAAAGACCTCATTGATTCCTCCAAAAACCTCTCTATTTGTCTCTTCCCCTCTCCCCTTCTAGAAAACTCTCTCCTCTTGAGTCCTCTCTTCCCCTATACCCTTGAAACCTCTCCTGAACTTTTGCCTAAATTCTACTCTTTTGCCTCTTGAAGTCGCTCTTCCTCCAAACCCTAAGTTCTTTCCACTTTTGCCTATCAAAAAACCTCTTCACCTCTATCCCCCAAATTATACTTTTCTCTCTACTACCTTGCCTTACTGATAGAGGTTGGAGATTTGAATTCTACCATGTAATCATCTTCTCCTCTTGTTCTCTCTATCCTTGTTCAAAAATCAATGTGGTTATGTTTGCTCTCTTTTTCCATTTCAAAAATCAGCACGGTTATTGTCTTCTCCTCTTGTCTCTCTTTTCATCCCTCCCATCTTTCTCCTTATTGTCTTTTCTTCCTAGTCGCTTTGACCTCGATTCAAAATTCACTCTTCCCACATATCTATTCTATTAATAAGAAAACTATGTTAAATAATACAAGTACTGATCCACCTTAATAGATATTTTTCTCCTTGGGTTTACTTTTCAATCGTTCCCTTAGCTCTCCATGTCTTTAAAATTCCTGAACAATGCTCATTGTTTACCTTCGTTCTTGCTAAAAATTTATCTACTCTATCAAGGGAACTGCACTTTAAATGATGATACTAGGTGGCTCATGGGAGTATAACCCAAATCACCTAACAAGTATTGCTGATGTTCAAATGAGACGTTGGCTCCTTGATGGTTCAAATCTCTCCAAAGAAGAGATTTTTGAAGACAAGTCATATCATGACAAGAACCGGGCATCCCTGCACACAAACATGAACTCAACCACACAAATGTATACAAAAGTTGGAATGAAAAACAGCTGTTCAACCACACAAAATTATCCACAAGTTGAAATGAAGAAATGTAGAAATTCCAATAGCTATGAAACAATAACTTACCACCTAAGAAATGTAAAATCCGTCTCATATCATCACATACCACTTGTCCATTGATAAAATAAGACCCCTTCTTACTAAATTAAGTTTCTCCATAGATATTAGGTTGTTGAGCCAATGGGACTAATGTCCCATACAAGTCCCACGCACCCTAGATATCCTCTCATAGCAAAAAATGTTTGAAATTCTCTCTCTCCTTTTCATCAAGCTATATCACGTCCTTGACCATGTTAGATAAAATGGTTATAAAATGGTTATGTCATCCCTCTTTGTGAAATTTGTAGTGGATCCTTAACTAATACCCCACTAATTCCCCTTGCAGTACTTTCTCTCTTCCCATTATGACCAAATATGACAGAATATGTCCAAATGTATTGCAAGTTAATCAAAATAGAAATAAGAATCAAATCAAATCAAATCAAATCAAAATAGGACTTTTTTTTCCTCTTGTGTCACTCTCTCAAAACACCTCATGATCTTGGATGAGTTCCAACAATGTATAAAATGAATGTTAACTCATCTTCATCAATTATTTAAATTGCCATGGTTCTACATTTATGAACACTTGGGAGACAAGCTCGCTATTCTTTTTCTTGTCCACCATGTGCAATCTATCTAACAAATATATCAAAGAGTAAGCAAAGTCCCACCACTTTAATAAACATTTTCCAACACCTCAAGTGGATTGTCTAAGTCCCATACTTGTTCATCTATGTTCTCAAGCTCTTCCCATACTCCATCACTGCCCATATATGACTCCATGTCCCACTCACCTTGCCATTCTGATTCCATGTACAATTCACCTTGCTACTCCAAAACTCCATATTTGTCTCTTTATTTCAATGGTCAATTGTTGCAGACTTCTACGAGGCATATTGATAATCAAATGGAAAATTGATACACTATCTATTTGATAATTTTCACAATGGCTATCTATTTGATGATTTTCACAATGGCTATCTATTTGATAATTTTCACAGTGGCTATCTTTGTTATGTTCCACTAAAGTTACACTAAAAAAGCTCTCTCATGATAGACCCCTATTCTCTCCATTTTATCTTCTCTATTTCATCCTCCTTAATCAAGGTGCAAAAAACCTATTCAAGGCTCTTCCTCAATCTCTTGATAGATAACCAAGTTCTTAGGTAGAAAATCAATCTGACCCACTTTCCTCTCTTGCACACTTGTTATTCACTAACTTTCTCTCTGTTTGAATTGCATTCTCACTGGTTATCTTGAATTTCTCTCTATTCAATACAAATATTCACCGCATGTCTTGAATTTCTTGCTTCTCCTCTAATTTCTATCTTCAGCTACTCTCAATAGAATACTCATTGCATGTCTTGAAATTTCTCTCTTCTTTCTATTTTTTCTCTTTGGCTACTCTCAATACAACTATTTGCAGGAAAGAAACATTCAGCAAGAGTGCAACTACCTGACTACCTCCTTCAAAGCTCCGGATTTGCAAGCCAACACTCTTGGCAAAACTAGATTTACTCCGCTGCACTTGACAAAGCTCGACCCACTACGCTCTCTTGAGCAACACTCTCAGCAAAGCTTAAGCCACATTTTGAACAAATCTTCTTTACAAATGGCAAAGTTCGACCACTCTCATCCAAGTTGCTCATGCGTTTTGTGAAAACGAAGGGTTCATGGGTTCTTCGATTCCCGCTAAACTACTTTCTATTTCAAATTTAAAATCCTTAATAAAATTCATAATGACAAGGTTACCAATTACTTAATACTTACTGGAACACCAGCAAGCACTATAGTACCATAAATTTACACGCAGACATTTCAAATTACCATAAAACTCTCCGTAGAAATTTTAGCTATCCAAATTTTTTTTCTACCGACGGCTTTTCAACAATCCTCTGCTAAATGTCCCATCCTTCATGTGTTCTATGTGGTCGCCTTTCTCATCTCATAATCCAATTAATCTGATGTCTTCAGTCTTGTCATCACATCCTTGTGCCAATTCGTACTCACGTCACCTAGTATAGTGGCAAACGATTTCGATAGAAGAGAAAACGGGAAATTGATGGTTTGAAAGGAAGGAAGAAAAAGGGGGAGAGAATAACATCATCAGAAGTTGTATCTCTGCTTTATTACACTGTAAAGTGGAGGTCAAGTAAATTTTATTGCGGTGAAGTTCCGTTAAATGAGTCAAACGTCAAATACATCCTTAAACATTGATAGTGGAATCTTGATCAAGCACGAATTTTCGAGTTTGAAGTAAGGTATCATGTTTTTTCTAGACTATGGCTAAATAACACGAGTGTACAAAAGTTATGGAGGATTTAAACATAGTTATCCTTACAAGGAAGAAGACTTTGCGCTGTTCCTTAGGGAGATACTTTTTTAGGCCTTCTAAGGAAAGTTTACAATCATAGCTTTCCATCATACGTTCTAAAAGGATGAATTAACCGCAGGCATCCCAAAGATACTTGACACATAAAGTTTGACTTGTTGACTTTTGTTGTGGTAGAAGACATGAGTTCACGGTATTCATCCTCAATGGACCCAACCTCTTCATTTGTTGGCTTGGGTGTTCTTTGAACTAATTCTATTCCCCGAAATGGTCTTGTCATTCAATTGCTTTTATCTCTCCTGGACCTCACTCCTCAAGAGATCAAAGATGACTACAGAAATTATTTTCCTCGTGAGCTATGAATTGTTGGTGATCTTATTTTAAATTGTATGTATTTGAGCTGTTTCTTTGTCATTACCGCATGTTGGACGAGTGGTACTTGTTTTGTCATGTACTAAACTCATGTACTACGTATTAAGGGAATAGAGGGGGATCTTCGCTGGTAGTACTATGCGTATCTCTCTGTATGACTATGAGTTCTATCCGACTCCAGAAATAGAAAATGTTCGACGTTATTATACTAGTATATAAAGTAAAAAAGAAGTATTATTTTATAGTTAAAATGGTAACCGTTAGCAATTTAAAACAGCTGAAAAATAGAAACTGATTTCCAGGTAGATCCTATTTTCATATGCCCAAGGAAGAGCCGGGTCATCAACTTCTTTTCAGATGCCATATAATTCAGCTCCCCAACCGGTTGTATTCAGCAATTGATTACATCTCTCAAAGAAAACTGCATCATCGGGTACCACGCTTAACAAAGCAGCCTAGCCTCCTCTGACCAGGTCGCATGTGGACTGATTAAACTAACCTGACCAGAGTCACCACTTGCCCTTAGGGTAAGTACCATAAAACCCGCGTGGACCCTACTAACCCCGCCTGGTTGGCATGCTGTCATGAGGAAGGTGTCCACACTCGCTGTCACCAGAATTGAAATTTGCCATTACTCACCACGGCTCATCGGCCCGACCAGCACTAATCAGGGAAGGAAAATTGAGCTCCTTTTTCAGAAACCGTACCTATTCAGGTGTGTGATCGAACAGATCACATCACACCAGTACAGTACCTGTTACTGTCGACTGTTCTTCTTTCTTGCTCCAACGTACCTCACATCACTCATTCTCAGACGGGTAGTTATTATCACGGCGCAGGACGTCTATGCTCGTCGGCACTGCGGACAGTAGCTGCGATCTGAACAGTACGTAGATAGGAGTTGTCTTTGTGAAATAAGTCAGTCGATATTCAGCAGTATTAAGAATGATGAGATATCTCCTTTGCCCAAGCGGGAACGAGTAAACCAATCTCCTTATCTATTTCCTTGTCCGAATTTCATACCGGTGTTTCCAGTGGTTAGACCTACAAGTGTCTAGCACGCGCAGGTGCGGATCCCAAGTATAGACCTCAATGTAGCAAGTTATATAATCATATCAAATTGCATAAGTTGATTGCCATAGACTTCACCATAGATATTCAAGCCTTTTCTATTCACGTACCTTGGTCAGTTAGCTTTTTAGCATGTTCGATAATTCACTTGACGGTTCTCGTTCCTGCAATACTATGAAGATAATAGAATTGACATCATCGAAAGACCTATCCTAGGAAGGGGCAGATGAAATTACGGGGATTGATCTCAAGAACATTTTCGTCTTTGTTTTGGAAGAATGCCTACGCCACAAACGTTGGTGATTGGGAATTTCTAGAGTAGAATATCAAGGGATTTGCCTTGAACATTTCATGAGCTAGTGGTCTTCTCAACACATCGGATGCAGCTCACCTAAATCATCAATTTAGAGGAAAGGAAGCATAATTTCGGAAGTAGATTCACTTGATTAGAAGTGCCAACTTAGTCTTAAGTATAACTATGTAATAAATTCCGAAATTATGCTTCCTTTCCTCTTACTAGGGCATTCTGTAAAATTCTGATCAGTTTTTATAGTCGAGGAAGTAAGAACAAAGAGAAAACTTTTCACTTGAATATAAGTAGGAATCACACTAGCTATATGGGTAATAATCATTTGCAATAAACTCCAAAATGTAATAATACTCAAAAAGCACTATGAAAGCGAAGAGCTTTCAATTAATGGTAGATTTAGTGGACTTCAACAAATGTCAGTTCCTCATAGGCATATGGTAGCTTGTATTGGCTCCCATCCAAGTTATTTCTGAAATTCTCCCTCGTACCAGTATCTTCTTTTTATTCTTCTGAAATTCCAAGGTGTAAATTATGCTGTTTGATATATTTTGTGCGTCTCCCTCGTACCAGAATCTTCTTCTTTTTTCTTGTGTAAATATTTGAATGAAATGGGTTAATTCAAACGCACAAATCAACGAACTACAAGAAATTAACTATTCCGGGGTAGATTTACAATCTCAATTACAGGTTTCATTTTAAAAGATATGTGACATAAACAAGGCTGCTAGTCAAATTTTATAGCAAAAATGTACACAAGAACCGTAACGCTAATTTATGCACATCTCTTGATGATAAAATTTTATCTTAAATTTTTATATTTTGTCATGGAAATTTTATTTTTGGGAACAAAGAAACTAAGGACAACGACAGATTTCAGGTTTTTGACCGTTCAGTATCTTCTTTACATTCTATGCAACCTGAACCTATTTTATTAGGGAATTGTAATCCATGTCATATTCACGATGATAGTTGAGAGCATAGAAAGAAAATTCTCCCAAATTGTACTGATTATGTTTTGAAAAGAAACTACTGCACTTGTGATGGGTTCCCTCATTGACTTACGGAGTGGCATGCTTAGTATTAAAACCATCTCATTGGGGATTCTTCATGTTTAACTTTCTTTTTCTTGGTCGCATTTGGTAGCTCTGATAGAAATATGACAGGTACCCCATTACAACGAAACACAGTACATTGCATAAAATGTTGTTTTCTTTAATATTGATGATAACTAACATGCTGAAACCCATGTGACATATAAACGGTAGTACATTACATAAATGTTGTTTTCGTGAATATTGATGATAACTAACTGGCTGAAACCATTTGTCATCTACTCGGTTTCTTTAATCACATATTGTTCGTGGAAAATGTTAGTGACTCAAAAGGACGGATATTTTCTTCTGGTCGTATATAATATATTTTGAACTACTTTCATGACGAAGTAAACTTAACAACTACGCAAGAAACTAAATAAGATTTCCATGCTTGTGGAGAGACAAATGTTCTGGACAAATCAAAATCGAGAGGTTCCCAGTCCAGTCAGTCAGACGCTCGAATTATAGGAGACTCGTAGCGGAAAACGTGAAAAAATTTGTTTTGAACCCCTATGACACAATCTATAAAGGGAAATCAATGGTAAAAGGCAACCACATAGAACACATGAAGGAGGACGGGAAGGCCCATCAAGCCATACAAGAGAGAGATAAGATAGGTAAAATGGGGCTAGGCCCCAATAGTATTGATATGAGAAATTTGCTCTATCTCACCTAAGATATCTGAGTTATACAAGTCATAAGGTCCACAAACTATTGGAGCATCCAAAGAAGCATCACATAGAGTGATTGCTCTCCTATTGATTGCACCAGCCAATGCTCTCTATAGAGCTGTGGACACAAGGTATCTAAAGTATATTGCAAAGTATGACAGTGAGACTGGTACCCCTAGCATCTAATATGATAAGCTCTCATGCACTCTATGATAAATACATCAAATGCCATCTCCAGAGCTCCATATAACTCCAAGAAATGTAGTCTCCATAACTCCATATAACTCCAAGGCTAGAGGAACAGAGAGTTGACCTCATTGCATACCTCTATACTTGGAGACCTTGCATGTTGTTGCTCTGCTCGCTTATGCCTAGGAAGATGAGTAATCATCCCTCCAAAATTGCATCATGCATAGGGTCTATAACAACAACATTTGCCACCGTCACTTGATCATCTCAAACCAAGTATAAGTCTACTTTGACATGTGTCCTTTGCAAAGAATATGAACACTCCCTCCAAGCAAGGTATCCACTCCCTTGTGCCATAGCAAACACTATATCCATGATGGCATCATGGATAGCTATCCTTTGTCCTCCATAAGGACACCATGTCATATGGACCACTGTTGCATCTAGTGTAGAACCACACTCACAAAAGAGTAATGAAGATGTAGACGGGTGAACCAAACCTAGGTAGAACCTCATCAGTATAGAGAAAGTGGCATGTGTGAATCAGAATGCCCTAATGCACGATCAAGCTAGGATCCAAGAGCCTACATCCTTGCAATAGCAAGAGCAAAGACGTGCTCTAGTGGCCCAAGGAATGGACGAGTCAACTAAGAGAGAATGTACCATATGTTGACATTGTCGTTCCATCAAGGAAGACTACAACCCTCTGGTCCAATCTGACTATAGTGAAGCAAAGGATGGAAAATACTCCTGCACTCGTGGAGATAGACCATCTCTTGTCTACCCCAATAACACTTGGATAGAAAAGGATCCCTCCTCCACCTTGGTCATATATGTCTCCAAAATTGGCCTATCAACAACCACAAATTGGGAGGAAAGTAGGGGTGTCGAGAGAGCCCTACTACCCAAATGCTACAGATGTCACCTCCTCCATAGATAATAGGCCTACCCTCCACACAAGATTGATGGAGATTATTGTCTACGTGCCAAATCCCCCGTTATACACTCAAATGTCCTTGGTCCGATGATATCACCAAAGACTCCCATAATCCTCCTATCAAAAGCTCTTAAACTTGATAGGAAAGTCAATGAAGGAGGAACTGTGCAGAGAAAGTAAGTCAATAGACGGACTCTCCAAGTGCTACGACTAAGAAACATATGATAAAATCTTCTGACCCTAGTAGCACTCTCGTAATATATAGTCCATCTACATATGTGACACACTCTTCTTGAAGCTTAAGTGGGGAGTGATACCTAAGGAGTACTATGATATGCACTTTGACACCTTGACTCCCTAACATACAATATATATAATTAAATAATCAACCTATCAAAGGATTGCCTAATCCCATCTAGAGGGCCATAATGTGTGTAAATCAATTAGGAATCCAGCATTTTCATATTCCTAGGACAGGGTCCTAAGAGAGATATACAGTATTCCATACATCTCACCAGTTGGTAATATACGCCACAGCATGGTGCACTACGACCAGGTTTTGTATAAATTTCTATTCGTGCAGTTTGCCCAATCAGAGCTTTGTTCAGGCTAGAACTTAACGAGGTCTTTTACACTCAGAGGTGTATAACACATACCTAGCATCCGGAGGATGGCTCAGTTGCTATTCGCTACGCATCTAGCGCCAGTCTGGCAACATGGGAGGAGTATACCACGTTTAGAAAGAGCGCCCAAGTTTCGCCATCCAGCAAGATTCACATCCTCCGCCAATCTAGCGGGAATATGGTTATACAGACGTGTCAGGTAAGCACCGCATCCTGAAAATGAGATTTCCGCAAAACTAAATAGGCGCGGTTAAAACCGGTTACTTACGCGGTTTTAGCTGAAGTATAACCTCAACCGCTTACTTAGCAGGTCGAGGGACGCGCTAAGATACGATCAGTTCAACGCCATACAGCGTTTGTTGAGACTGGTTTTAGTTGTTTGCTGAAAGTATCTCAACGGCAATGAATGAATATTCGGTTCGAAAGACATCAAAGTAATGATGTCCCCATCGGTCCGTCCCTATACTTAAGCGGAGCCTGCCAAGAGTTACTGCTATAATGGCATCTATCATGCATTCAGTGGTAGCGACGTGTCGAAGCAAACGTTGATTGATTAATAGAAAGCGGAAGGATAAGCTTTGAATGCAGACAGAAGTATGGATACGGGAACCTATATGTTCCCTTCCTGTCAAAGGAAATTCCTTCGATTTCCGGCAGAATACGCCTCTAGCGTCGTCTTGGACGAGGTGGGCGGACATGGGCCCTCGACGATTGGTAGGGCAGCCGCGGAAGATTCTGCACGCTTAACCATGATCCGGCGTCCATGGGGTGGCCAGGCATGATGGAGGATTGATGCATGCGCCCATGCGTGGCCATGGTATGGTTACACACGAGGAATTCCTTATTCAACTTTACTACCTGGGTCCCGCTCCCCAACAGTGGGGGCCCCCTCCCTACGTTCACCAGATCTGGAGGATACAGTAGAACGTTCCCTCCGTCCTACCTTCAGATATTTTTAGTTCCTTTCGTCCTCCTTTTATATCGCCTGTGTTGCTTTGGTCGACGTTGCATGCCTAACTGTGGAGGATCGATGCTACTTTACTTCACTTTTCTTGGTGATTAGTGTAGACTCTATTTAGTGTGGACCACACTAGTAAAGGCCTCGAAAAAATTATGGTTTAGATATTGATTACAGTTATGATATCAAATAAATTTTCATTTATATCAAAATATTATAATATTTAGGAACTTTTGTAGATAAGCCAAACATTCTTGTCTGTCCAAAGAATGTTGATCACTGTGGCCTTTATCCTGGAAGCTTATGCTCGATTTCAGTTACTTGAGAAGGAGAATGTTTTAGAGTAAACTGCACCAAGAAAATAGAGGAGACAGAGTTAGGATAGAGAGTCAATTTGTTCTAAAGGCAAAACGCAATGCTGAGTATGTTGCTCCGAGCAAGAAAGAATATGAGTTGTGAGTTTCTTATATGAGTTGGAGATGAGGTTCTCATACCAATTTCTCGTTGAGGTTCAGCCCCATTTTACCCCTTATGTCTCATCCATATACGGCTTGATGGGGGTCCTCCCATCCTTCTTGGTATTGTACGCGGTCGCCTTTTCCGTCATTTGTTGAGAACCGCAGATTCAAATCCCATCTCGTATGATAATTATGGAGCTGATAATACCTTTGCAAAAATTGGGGAAAATTTGCATTGACTGAATGTTGTCATTCAAAACTACCACCTTGTAATTCCTTAATGATAGCAAAGATTAAGGAGATGTTGAATAATAGTTAAAATGAATAGAAGATGTAGCAAAAATCAGTGGCGTGGGGATAAATGAGTACATTAAGGGCTTCACATCCCCTTGGCAAACATTTTTTCTTGGAACTTATAGCAAGGTCAGTTGTAGAGCAAAGTCCATCAAAGTATGAAAAGTGTAGGATTCCTTATTCTATATTATTATTCCTTCAGTTACCCACTCTCCTGCATCAGAATATGAAAAGTGTAGGATTAAGGTAAATGAAGCTGGTGGTTAAGTAATTAGAGCAGTAACCTGCGCTTTATGCTCGACTAAATCGGTTTATCTTACCGCTGCTCTCTGGAGTTCTAGTTGAAGGATTTTTGCCATTGAATTCGCGGGCGAGTCCCCGAGCCGCGACTACAATGAAAGCTATATATATCTAGCTTTGATACTGGGCTCCCGGCCCGATATCCAGCTCGCAAATTGCAGGTAAACCCGGCCGCAAATACAATGGCAAGTTCTTCAACAAGAGCTCCAAAGGGGAGCGGCAAGATAAACCGAGGTGATCGAGCATAAAGCACTCTAAACTGCACCTTCGGTCCTTCCCCCGGAAAGAACGGCAAGTCGTAAACGTACTATAGTTACTGTGAGCATTGACGAATTTTGCGGGCCGACTTTCCTTCCCCAGGCTGTGGGACAGACGCTGGATAATTCCATTTACCAGGTTTGCGACAGCCGCAGCTTCCTTTTCCATGGATAACGAGTTCAGAACGTTTCGTGTATTTCCGTCAAGGACAGTCAAGGCATCTACCGTTGATTGACAAAACCTGGCAAAACATCGGAAAGGCGTAGTAAGTGGTGGTTTAAGATATTGTGTTCTCGCAACTAACTAGAATATTGCGGTTGAGTTTTCATGTACAGAAACAGCTTCTATCAAAAGTCCCATTAACTAATGCACAGAACGCTTCATACAAAGATTAGTGGCTCTGAGTTCCGACAACACTTCATGGACGAAGACATAGAAAGACACTCCAAATTTCGTTCAAAGTCCATGTAGGACGATGATGTGGAAATCCATTGTAGGTCGTTCATCAAGTTAGTAAGGAAGGCGCAGGGTTCTATTGAAGAGTGTTCAATTCTTGCTGCGGGATATTAGAAGTCTTCTGAATTTAACACTGTACATTGATGAAAAAAATCATAAAAATATGTTTGAATTGTATTTGTCATGAATGAGACACTGTTATTATATTTCGAATGGTTTCTCTGATGTCTATTCATTGTCCAATAAACTCACCTGAAATTTTTACAGTGTACATGCGAGACGAGTTGGCGCATCTTTCATTTGTTCAGGAGAGGGAAATCTCTATCGTCAACTTATCGAGTTGTCTCTCGATAAGCCCAATAATGTCTCGGTCCTGGCCTGGAGGTAGCACTAAAGGAGGATTTGTATCTTTTCCAAAATTTATAAATTTATTAGCAGGGTCCTTTTAATAATTGCACTTATTGAGAGTTAGAGTTTGGTTTAATTTCCTAAATTTGTAATTCCTAAGTAGGAGATTAATACCACTAACCAGGAGTTGTAAATTCTCTGGTATGGTTCTGACATAGTCGGCCAAAGTATGTTTTCATCGGGGTGATTCTTTTGATTGCAAATTTTCAGCATATTTCACTTGTGAATTTATTGTAATTAATTAAATCGTTCGTAGTGGGCAATGGAGTAAATTACACTTGCCTGTTTTCTCTGTCCTGACCGCACTTATCCAGAGTCGACTGTACACTACAATTTCTATCGATAAAAATGGTCAGGGGTGTCTTCCCCGACGTAAGACTATCCATACGCGACAAGGAGAGATCACTGTACCGTCAAAACAACCAGTCGCCATGAGAAAACTGGTCACAAACATCCACGATGTGGGTTCACCTTAAGCCCTGTTAAGGTTCTAATGACACTTAAGAACATAAGTTGAAACTTGGATGAACTTGACGTCACCACGACGTGTAATTTGGAGTCTTGTGAGGAAACGAATTTTTGAAACTTCACTTTGTGAAGCAAATTCTGAAACTCCCCGAGTGAGGAACGTTTAGAATCAGATGTGTTAGGTGGTGGCCAGTTTACTACCATGTACATGCACTATATCTACACCCTAAGTAGCTTTACAATGGTAGTTACATTTTCTCTCTTCCCACATGTACGGCTTAATGGGGTTCCTATCCTTGTTATCCTATGTCTGTCGCTTTCTCTCCGTCCATGTCGGAATTGACAATGAAATGTGGTGAAGCCAAAGAAGGTGATATAGTCATACTGTTGACTCCACAATAGATGTCGTGGTGACGTCAAGTTCCTCTCAGTTTCAACTTATGTTCTTGAGTGTCAGTGATAATTTTAGCTGGGCTTATGCCAGATTCACATCATGAAAGCTCATTTCCGCCCAAACAGTGTATTGCGACGAGATAGGGGAACCAAGTTGAATTTTAGGAGACATCGTAGGGTTGGAACATGATATGAGGAAGATACGTTCGTACACTAGGTTATGAAGAATTCTGATGACTATTGAGGGAACAAAGAAGCTCATCGCTAAGCATTCCATGTCATCTGAAATAGCATCCACTGCTTGAACATTCTTGACGTCAGATGTTTAATTTAGAGTGTTAGAGAGTCAAATTGCAACCCACCCTTGATTCTTTTGTAGCATCGTCGAGTCCAGCGCTGTCTGAGTTAGAGTGTCTGAGAGCCAAATTGCAGTGAATCCTTAAATCCAACAACACGTTAAACTGACAAAACCATGGAGTCACCGTTCGGCTAGATCTGACAAAAATAGTGTAAACTGGCAGTTGACTTTAAGTTAAACCGAAAGATTACCTTTTTTTCGTCGCGAGAAGACTTTTTGAAGTGATCTGAAATTCTGAAAGGTCGTAGAGATTTGTTGTTGGATCCTACATATATTCTGTCCGATATCTGAGATTTTCCTCTCGTTCTTAACCAGTTTCCGAATATAAAGTTTCCCCAACGATGATCACACCACATATGACATATCACTTTGACTGACTGCAGTCATATGATGGTCATGAAGATCCACTTAGTAAGAATCTGTCACGATAAATTGCGGTGAATGACGTGATATGCTATTTTGTCCAAAGTTTGGTTCTCACACGTTGTCATACGCTAAGCAGGCACATCCGAGCTTTACAGTGCTTCGTATAGCTACTAACTTACTTGCTACAAGATCACTTATGTATGTCAGTCTCGTCAACCCCCCTCTAGCGCCTTGTCTGCAACGAAACTAAAACCTGCTAATCTGCTAGTTGTTCCACCTGCTCTAGTAATTTCAAGTAGTTGCTACTTTTCACTTGAAGTGAAATGTTTCGTTGGTTTCCGCAGCAGTTAGTTCAGTCCCTCTTCAGGTCATTGGATTCCATTGAGCAAAACTGGTTCATGGAAGGGTATGCAAGTACCTGCTTGTTCGGAGTATTCGAAGGAAGAATAGCTAGTTTCATTTGTGTCCTCTCTTCCGAAACTACATGTTGTCTTCTAGGTTAGCAAAATGTAGCAATATCCGGATTTGAAAATGGTCCCCAAGTACGCATTGAAATCCAAGACTCTGGATACTTGGACGCGAGTAAGTATGTAAACCATCCGGATGGAAGTTGGAGATCAATCACGTCATGATACGGTTACTTCGGATTTTCTTATCCCACATTATTGTTAAAGTCTATCAAGGTAGTCCATTACTTCAGACGCCAACGACGTGAAGTTTGGAACTGGATCGAAGTCCACAAATCAAAAGTCCACAGAATATTTCTCGCCTTCGAGCTACTTCTACGTGCTACGGCTTGATGGGGTCTTCCCATCCTTCGTTTTGTCTACGCGGTCGCCTTCTTCCTTCTACGTGCTTTGAGGATGAATGAACCCTGTCAGTCAGATATAAATCGACGACTGCTGCTTGCTTCCTTCTTGTGTTAGACGGTTGATTCCTTAGTCTCACGTGCTGTTTGTAGCGTGAACTTCATTGGATTCCTCCGATCCATTATTTCCGAAAGCTATGAGCAGCAGCCAGCCAGCCAGGATGCATAACAGCAACACCTGCAGTACTACAAATTTTCAAGCGAGATGTACAGTGGTACTGCCCCAAAGCACACAAGATAGTACTCCATTGGACACAGGAGCTCCGAGGTTTAGTTAATAACTGCGAACCGATTCAAATGTGCTAATCTGCGCGAGGTAGTTCTGGTGCAAATCCTTGTGATGGAAGGTCCTTGGGTGTTCACAATGGCGATTGGAACCGCTTTGCGCAAATCTAGGCTGACTGCCTTAATTAGGAAGATTCCTGATTTAATGATGTACGTCCGATAATTGGTCCAATACTGTCGTATCGCGATGGCCACTTTGAGTAGACGGCGGGTTTATCGTAGACGGAGATGGATACAGCGCAGCTGCAGCAAACGCTTACATGGCAGATCAGTGGTTAGCGTTGTTCTCCAGCGAATTTCACAATCTCATTAAGAAACCGTTCACGCAGTAATGAACGCGGTAGACTATCTAGACTACGCGGTAGACCATGAACAGCCTGGGCGTCAGAACGGTACGAGCTCCAAAGAAGTATGGTATCTGTCTGACATATCAACAGTAAACTGCTCTTGTGCCCTAGGTTCACCTTCGAGCGCAGTAGAACACGTTGTCTTCCTATTTCCTATGTGCAGTGCAGTAAGGCAGATTTCTCATACCGACACCATTTAACTTCTCTTATTTCTTATGTTTTATCCTTGTGCCTCTTGAGGGGGCCCATGACGCTATCCTTTCCTTTTCTATTGTTATCCTTTTCCTTTCCTTTTTTATTCTTATGGTGAAAGGCGTCCCACCTAGTTTTCTTTCCACTACAATTGTCCGAAGCATTACCTGCAAGATAAATTAAGGAACTTCGAAATAATAAATAACCGTGGCATTCGTTCCTTCATCGATTTCATGTAGTGATAAGATGGGAAATGAGATATAATAGTTGATATTTGCATTTGGGTGACATATGATACGTTTATCCACTACGAATTCATGTTGAATAATATGTTTTTTTCTATCCCATGTACGTTGTTATATTTTTTTACACTCTTAGGAGTCATTAGTGGTTACTCCTATTTTCAGTATCAATATCTTACGAGGATATTATTTTCTTGAGTCTAGTGTAGCGATACGAAACACTTCAATTTTCTCAACTTCAGTTTAGCAAGAATTTAGTTGTACTGTCAGTGATATAATGAGTACTGGACTCATAACTGTTTCAAGAGGCACATGCTAAAGCATTACCGGCGCCGCTAAATATTTTGCATATTAATATTTTTTATTAATATATAATGTTAACGAAGTTATTCTAACTAATGTCTAAAATACTCTCATCGCTGCAGTTCCAACTTATAGAGTTAACTAGCCTGTCGAATTATATCAAAATACTCTTTGTTTTATTCAGACATACAGTCTAGGGCGTCATTTACTATCTGTTGTTAGTATAAATATATACAAACTCCAATATATATTCAATTACGGAGTAAATTAAAAAATATTGTTTTTTATCATCTTATTATCCTGGTTTTCATATTCTTGTGAATGTGGATCACATAAATTTCATGATCAGCTTCTGCAAAAGTAAAGAGTGAAATTCTCCAAAATTTCAAAAATACAAATTGAGTTGGACAGATAACCGAAATGAAGAAGCGGCAGCGGTGCAACTGAAGGCAAAATTGCATCAAAGGAACCGCTAAATAGTATTCATAGTAACTTTATATATATTTTGCCAAATTCATGCGGTTTTTTAATATAAATAAGTACCACTATTAATTATCATTTAAATAATAAATTTTGAATCTGGATAATCTTGACTACCATAGCTTGCTGACCTTTAACTAGGCTCTTTGACGCTGGCCTTAGTTAGGATTACTAACCCCTTAGCTAACCTCGCTGATCCTAAGCTAACTTACAGACTTTGTAAAATCAAATATAAGAGGATTTATTGCCCTAAAAAATCGACGGAAAACTTTGATTTGACCAGTAATTAAGGGAAACCATTAAATATTTATGGTAGCCATTTTATGTCGAAGACCCAAGTAATAAACTAGACCAGATTGATACTCTCATGTAATAATAAGTTTTAAGCAACTAACCATTTCTTAGGCAATGAATGATAATCTGATTGAGTATTAATGGTAATGAATTACTCAAAATATTATGCATGGATCTTCAATGCAAACCATTTCTCATAACTTAATGAAATTTTAATCATCATTTTAGTTGAAGCTATCTCTTTTCAAAATAATCTAGATAGATGTATAGATAAAATAAAAAAATATTTCTATTTGTAAATGATAAAAAATTTGCAGAGTATATTATTAATAATTTTTTCCCATATTTTATAAATGTAATAAATTCAATATAAAATTAAATAATTTCTAATACCCCTTGATTTATCTATTTCTTTTTGAGAAAAACATGTAGAAGTTTTAGAGTTCAAGAAATAAATAGAAATTTAATCCTCAAAATTAATACTTGGTAAGCATCCATCTTGCAAAATAGAACTACCACGGATTTGACTAAACTCATGAGGATGGGCACGGTCTACTAATTTGTAGTCGATAACTTAAGCATACTAACTTAATGGATCTATATTTAGTATTTAGGATGGAAATTCAAACCAACTAAGCAACTTTAGTTACCTAAGAAGTCCAAACCAAAAAGGTGCTACAAAGTATTCATAATTTAGAAGATATAGAAAATATGTGGAATTTTATAGAGTTAATTGGAGAAATTAATTTGACTAAACCATGTTACCAAGTCAGAACTTGAGTAAGTACACTGAATGAACATCTTAAAAGCATGGCTTTTGGTAACCCTTTGACCAACAAGAGAGATTGAACCAACTCTAAATTGGAGTTTATTTGAAGTTTCAAAATTATTTCAAGATCAGAATTGTTAGATCAGAATTGTTATAATATTAATGAGCATGTGAGCAGAGGTTTGGGATGCCTAATACAACTTACAATTTCAAATATTCATCAACTTGTATGAGCTCATTCTTACTATTACGAAAGGTGTGATGTAGTTTCTTAGTAATTGTAGCTTTGGAGTGCTCACACTGAAGGGCTAGATGATTGTTTATATTTTTCTATGACCACCTCTTTAATAAGCTATTTTGTTTCATCCCAAACACACTTTGAATGCCATGTAGTTTGTTGTGAGAATGGTAGTAAAGAGAAGACCAAAACAAACTAAAATCACATATAACACTTTTGTGGTAGGAGCGAGCTCCATGAAAGACAACCAAAAGGAGAAAAAAATTCAGCAAACTACTCCATCTTATTGGTGAATGATTATGAATGATAAGTTTAATATGAAATGACAGAAAATGCACACTTGAGTAATATTCTCAAATATGTGCAAAACAACAATAATCCAATATGCTCACAATTGAGTCCATGATAAATTTAAAAGTAAAATCAGCAAAGAGTGTACAATGCATAATACCAATATTAATTGATAATTGTGATTATATCCTTGTCAATTACTAAATCCATTTTCCTAATTAGATATAGCCTCATACCACCAAGCTAAGAGAAGACAAAGAAAAATAGTTGTCAAGTCAAGTATTGATTCTTGATGGCAAGTATTTGCATTTAGAGTAAAATACCGTAATAAATAAATAAATAAAATTTCTTGGAATGCATTTAAAATTTTAATTTAAAAAAATTAATAAAGAAATTTAAAATGTACAAACCAACCATTGAAGGTGCCTCCAAGCCACTCTTGTTGTCCAATTGCTTTTCCATCAGAAATAGTTAGCTCTAACATTGAAAAAGTAAGTGGTAATAAGTTTAATCAAATTTTTTAAAAATTCATTTTCACAAAAACCATAATATGCCAATGTATGTAAACATAATTTTCTAATGGACACAACATTGAATGCTTATCAAAGATTATATTAGTTAGGTTTGTAGCTGTAATGTTTCAAGGACAAGAGAAATCCCAAGGGAAACACAATGTTTCATTCCTCAATATTCTGATACTCCAAAAGAGCACATGATCTTGATTATATAACAAAGAGTATCTTCTCAAAATGGATCAAATGGAACGTGGATTTGTGACATGTCAACAAGCTCCACCCTTAGATTGACCGCATGGATTTGTGACATGTTGATCTTTGTCCTATTTGGTTGATCAAACAAGTTTGACCAAATGGAATATTTGAAGAATCTTCTTGTAGGAAACTTAGAACTGCATTGGACCATTGGAAAACTCTTGATTAGACAAACTAGGGGTAGAAGGCAATGCCTTCTTGCTTAGAGTGGAAGAACTTTACATTTTTGAGACATGATTCATCCATTTAGGCCTTCAAAATTGGCTCTTAAGTTTTTTGACTTTGTCCTATTAGTGGAAATACTCTTCCGGTGACACCTCTATTTGATCTACTTAGACCATCATATATAACATCCCTAAATATATTGCCAAGCCAATTTCCACCTCTAGATAAAAAGTATTACAATAGTCATGTCAAAGTTACACTAATTGCAATGCTAGCAAAGTTTGATTGCATTGATAAGTTTGCATTTAAAATTGGACTTGCAAGAGTTTCCTCTTTATGTACCACCTCCTTTATATATTAATAAATTTTACTAGTATCAAAAGGTATATATGTTCTTCACAAGTAGATACTATTCTTGCTTTTTTAAGCTACACGAGCAACTATAATGAACTAAAATTGTAAGACCAAATCTAAAAAATCACATGTAGAATATCATTGGTAAGTTCACTTTATTTCTTAAATTTTTTAATATTTATTTTCCTCAATTTACTTTAGCAATTTTGCTACTGTATATAAGTTCATGTATGAACTATAAAAGTAGACTAGTTTCTAATCATTTAGTTAATTAATTTATTAATAAGAAGAAAATATTTTAATTTGAAATGATTTTTTATGATGTGAGTATATATAAAACATGTCTCAACTATAAAAATATATACTTGCAAGATGGAAGATTCTTGTTTGGTTTTGTTAATTTTTTAGTGTTATAAACCAAATCTTCTACTTTTAAAGCATATGATTGCATAGCTCAACCATATTTCTACATGGTTTTAATACTTACAACAAATAAGATATATTTGCTAAACTGGTTGTATACACAACAAGGAACAACTCAAAGGTTTCACTTTATGCAACAACAACCAGGGGATAATAATTGGCAATTTCATGAGGAGATTGTTAAGAATTGTAGCTTTTTACTAAATTGACCCAACAAGGAACAAGTCAAGGGTTTCACTCCGGGCAACAACATCCGTGGTTCAAACAGATAATATTAGTAATTTCATGAGGAGATTGTTAAGAAAACCAGCTTTTTACTAAATTGATCCACTCTACTCTACGATAGGTGATTCACTATGACCTTGAATAGCATAGTAAAGATATAGTGTGAGTTCAAACTAGTATGATACAATAATAATATTTTCATTGACTTGGACTCTGAACCTGCAACATATGCTAATATTTGGTAATAATTTCATGAATATCTAAGGAGGAGGTATTTTGTATGAATATAAGAATTTTTTAGGTAGAAGCAAACTTGGACTCTTACCCTTTGACTTGCACGAATATCATTTTTAGGTATGATATCCTGGTTTTCTTGGCTCAGTTGTCACAATAACGTAAAAAATGTAAAGTCTTAACCTCTAAATTATATATATTGATGAGTCATTGGTCCTCTTGGGTATAAAGTCTCAAAACTAATAACAAATCTGGGTTGTTTCAAATTGTGAATGATGATGGAACAGTTTGTATGTTCAGTAGCAACCGTTTATCCTGTTCGTTTGGCTGGTGATATTATCTTAGGCGTTCCCTTTCAATGTAGAGACATAAAGTCACATAGCTTTGATAAATACTTTGCTACACATTCTTAGATCAGCTTCCTATGGTTACCGTGGTGACTACTCAACTAAATATTTTTGAGCTATGTCAAGGTGAAAGAAGTGTGTGCTACCTAAAACATCTACACAGCTTAAGAGCGCATGAATATGTTCTCGTCTCAGGTGGTCTAAATCTTGAATGTAGCCAAACAAGCAACTTGTATGAGTTAAACCTAGAGCACACAAGGGACTATTTCCTAGCAGTAAAAGACAATGAATGAATCTAGAAATTCTATTGGAAATTTCAGACTTTTTAAATAAGAAAGCAACTAATATACAGTTTTGAAATTAACACATTGTTATTTTACCTTAACAATATTTTTAGATAAAAAATTGTAAAAAAATTTTGATGCTTAGTTCAAATGTTAAAATCCATTGCACTTGTTAAAATCCATTGCACAATTTGCAAATAGTTGAAGAGTTCTTGACGTTGGTTATCCTATGCAAAGAGATCTCACAAAGGCTAAACTGTCCAATATCCAGATTTAGTTATACCTAGTTACCAAGAGAGTGCTTAGATATACATTCACCACGTTCTTTTAGCTCTCTTAAGTTCCTCACATCTTTGTATGTTCCTAAAGCTCATGATTCCTTCACTTTAATGCAATGAATGATCCAAGCAACTAGTGGTTGCTTAAGTGCTCAGGTCCTAGTTCAGAATAAATGTTTTGGAAGCTTAGAACTTCTTCAATAGGTCACTTGGTTCATTCTTTTTACTTTGAGAGAGCAAGAAAAGAGCTCTCTATTCTATTCACCACGGATCATTGTATTCCAATAGCTCATTTGCAATGAGGGTTTTGAGACTTAAAACTGTTTGAAATTATTCATTCATATATCTTAACACCAAGAACCTCTTAATATTACATAGCCTTCATTTTCCTAACCTCCAAGTGGAAGCATCCATCCATCAAGTAACGGATTACACTTGCATAGTTAGAGTTCACTAGTTCCAATCAAGCTGCACATATTCTTTATAGATACACACATGATAAAACTATTATTTGAATAAGAAAATTTGGAGAGACTCACTTGCAAATCGCCACCTCACAACCAATACCCACTAGTGCATAGTTTGCATCAAACCACACCAAACTCAAAGCAAAGCAAAGTGAGCAAAGGCATGCATTAAATAAATGAAGATGAATAAAATAGATACATATAAATCAATGAACAAGAGGGTATTTGGTATCATAACTCTTGTAGTTGAAACACTAGAAAAAACCCAAGGAGACAAACCTATCAATTTGTAAGCATAAAATCAAAGCCAAGGATAGTGATAGTAGTGCATATAATAGTTTCTAGTTATAATCTAATATTGAGAATTTGGAAATGTTTTTGGGAGAAGTTGAGCAATAGCTATCAAACTTTTGTTTTTGGCTTACAAAATCAAAGCCAAGGATAGTGATAGTAGTGCACATAATAGTTTCTCTTTGTAATCTAGTTTGAGAATTTGGAAATGTTTTTGGGAGAAGTTGAGCAATAACTATCAAACTTGTAACTTGCAAAGGTACACTAGAACAACTATCTCTGGAGTCTTTAGTGCAAGTAAGAATGTTTTGCGAGGACCACATTCCAAAAACCTATGGTAGAATTGAACTAGGTGCTTCTGCTTATTATGGATTATTGACACAAAGGCTCCAAATATACCTTCTTGAAAGAGAAAGAAAAAACAAAAGTAAAATTCAAAAAGATTAAATCCTTGATCCCCAAGAAAGTTGATAGCACAAGAAATCAAACGTAAGTGTTTTACTCTTATCTTGAGTAAAATCAAAAAGTTAAGGTCTAAAGAGAAGGAGTTCATTTTTTTGTACAATCAACTGATGAATGACACTTTAATTTGACAATGGGTTTCTCTAAACTTTATTAAACTTTTACTCATGACTATAAACTTGTATAGGTTGTAGGTTTAGAGTCCAAGTTAGTGACAATATTGGTATTATGTTATATGGGTTTGGACTCATGCATTATTTAATGTGCTGTGGTGACTATTCAAGGTCAAAGTGACTCATCTAAAATAGAGTAGAGTGGATAAATCAGTAAAAAGGTGTTTTTTTTTAACAATTACTTTTCAAAAAGCATTGTTATCTTCCTTCTAATTCTTCTATTGAAATGACTATTGAATAGTTTAAGACAAGTTGAAAATGAGTCATATATCACACTCCTTTTCATAGTTAAGCACTTGGTAGAGGAGTCTTAGTGTAGATAAGTTAGGTAATCTAAACTTGTTTGAAAATTTGTCACTTTTGGCTACTTTTTCCTTGCCAATTTCTATCATTTTTAATAAGGACATAATTGATTTTTATTGTGGTTCACATCATTTACCCAATAGATAGTGATAGACACAAAATACAAAATGTTCTAGCAGCTTATATCCATACAATATAAGCTATAAGTTACATAAGTAAAGTTATATCAATAGCCTACAAAAGGTACCTCTACCTCAAAGCTTACTTGGTTGCATGTTTTTGTGTCACTAAGTACAAGGTTCCTAACATCATTGTATAGCCTTCCTAATTCTTGAATTCCAAACTCACAATTAAAGGATTTTGCACCTTCACCTATATCACTTAAAACAAAAAAGTTTGCCATGTATTCTAAAGCAATAGAATACAGATGTAACTTTTAGAGATTATACCTTTCAAGAAGTATTTCAATATGAAGTAAGCACAAAGGCACTTGTTTCCATACCAATTGCTCCCAGAATGAAGGTTCTTATTTGCATGAAGAAAGTATATGGACTTGGAAAAACAAATTGATACATAAATATAGATATCAATATGTTATGGAAAGAAGCTCATCATAAAGTTATTGACATGTAAGGGAAAACATAAAGAATTGAACAATTTTTTTGTATAAATAAAGAACTAGGTACAAAATAAGTAGGGAATTGACATCTCTACATGTATTTTGTGATGAATTTATATATATGGAACAATCAATTACCATGTACGTTTATAAAATTTCCAGATGAAGACTTAATATCAAGATCATAGAACTAGTGCTAGAACAATTAGCATAATTTCAACTCTTGATCTATAATCTTGATGTTGGCTATAGTAGCATTTGAGTTGAAAGTGTGCTAGTAAAAAGTCTAAATTTAGTATCATAGTTTTGTTGTGCAATTCAAAAGGATGGAATACTTATTTGAGTAGCATCTCACTCTATGATCTTAATAATGAATGTAGTAGCAATTGGGTTGAAAGCATAGATGGAAATATGAAAAGTGGATCTGGAAAGATCAATTCCTAATAAGTATAAAAAAATCTACTAAGCAAGCATAGAAAGCAAAACATATCAAAATCACTTTATGATAAAGTATAAGATAGTAAAACTACTAAGTAGTGAGATAAAAAACAAGAAAGATTAACAAAGAATAAGAAAGTGTAAGAATTATGAAAGAGGGAGAGGCCATTTATGTACTGAGTGATGTGATGGAGGAGGGTTGTGACTAAGAATTAAATAATATATGATAAATGCATTTGGTGCAATAGCTCATTTTTTAGTTTGTTACAAATCACCTACTTCAATGTAAATGAAAGAAAACTTATGAATCTCAAAAAATTATAATGAATTGGTTACCTTAAGAAGGACTAGACTTCTATAAAAAACCAATTTTTCAAAAAAAAGTGTAAAAAATTTCACTAACTCACTTCAACGTTAATGCAAGATAAAATAAAAATTCAAACTTCACAACTATCATGTTGTTTATGCGTAAGAAAATCAAGACCCTCATAGTCAAAGCAAGTGTACAATTGACTTTTTATTTTATTGTACTCTTAATATCAAGTATATCTCAACATAATTTTTCTTGTCATTATTCTATTGAAAAAGACTTCAATCTCATGTTAAACTAAAATAATCCTCCGCATAATAGTAAGCAATCATGAAAAATCTAAAAATCTATATATCAATATATGTTGAAAACAAGAAAACAAGAAAAAATCTTGTTTTCTTGTTTCAACATATATTTATAAATAATTTGATATTATATAAATCAAGTTAATGAGGAAAATGATATATTTATATATTATTATTATTTCTTATATTAGTAACTTTAGTATGATAATTTTAGTATGAATTGTATTTTGATTTTCTCAACTTCTTGTTAGAAATAAGGTTCCTTTTAAGATACCTTTTATGACTAACAAAGTAGCTAGAAAAAATTCTAATGAATCTACAGCCTTTAGACCTTTTTAGAGAAGTATTTTTTACATTCCTATTTTAACTCTCACATATTTTATACATAGGATATAAGATAAAAATATATTGGAGTTATAAAGTTTTCAAAAAAGAATGCTTAAGATTCCCAAGGTCTTTTCCTAGTTCAATACTAATTGGTTTATTACACTATATCATTAAATTTTTATTTTAGATAATTAAAACATATTTTAAAGCTGCTTACAGTTTTACTTTGATTATCCATAATCCTTGTAGCTCTCTATCCCAAATAAGTAATAAGAAAGCAAAGTTTCTCACTTTACACTTGTTGAGATAGAAGCTTTTATGATTTAAGCTTTTATATAACTTAGGATATAAAATAAAATTTGTTTCAATTTTTATCTTAATTATTCATTTAAATTTTATTGATTAATATGAATAATATTAAGTTTCAAAATCTTTCTCAACTAAAATTTTACCTAGAGTGCTAAAATATTCTACATTTATGGATGTCATTTAGGCTTAAAGCCTCTTATTGCAATCCCTTTTGTTCGAAACATCTATTGATTAATAGTCACAAAAAAATAAAGCTATAATGAGATTACAATGAAAATTTATAACATAAATGTTTTCAGATATAATAAAATAATGTAAGATATGGAAAGGGCATATAATTAGTTATTTATCCATAGTAAAAACATAAATGGTATTTTATATATTCATTATATTTTTACTATCATAATTTTATTTTCTATATAGCTAACATAATTTATTTTAATTACCAATGCTAACCATGGTTACTTAAATATGATGGAAGGTAATATTAAAATTTTTAAATAGTGTATTAATGTATAGGTGTTAGCTCTTTACTTTTATTAAAAAAATTCTATCAATGCAAATAAATATAATATTAAGACATGTCTCAACATAAGCATCCAATTGCTTATATTTACTATAATTGTTTTCAATGATACTCTCAATGACCTCAAATTATATTAGTCGGTTTGAGAAGAATGTTATGTCTACTTGATCTACTTTTAACTGATTCACTTTAGTTATGTTGAAAGTTGACTCAGGTATGATTCGCATAGCTCTAATGTATCAATCAAAGCTGATATACTAATGAGATTCATTCTCCTAATGTTCTAGTCCAGTAATATATTCTAGAAAATTGTTATATATTCAGACAAAATGCCAAGTATATCCACTTTTACACAAGTTACAATAGGGCATCGCATGTCCAAAAGATATTAATTCTAAGACGTTTGAGATTTTTTTTATTAAACACATAATTTTGTTAAATAAGAAGTTACTTACCTCCTAAAACCAAATCAGTTTATGAAAGTTGAGAGGAGAGTAACTTGCCAAGATTAAGATACGGCCCACCTACAGGATTGGCCGGGCCAAGAATACAATATCTCCTACCTAATTATTTTTTTTATGTATCTTAGATGACTTTGACACTCTGCAATTATGTTTGTATTATCAGTCACTATATGGGTTCGTAGATCTAATCCTGAATCAAAATCAAAACTCCAGCGGTAACCCTCGACAATGAAATTACTTATTTTCTAAATCAACCATTCCGCGGTCTACGATAATAAATTATTATGGATCAATTTAATTTATTGGACCCTGATATTTTGTTATATGCAAAAGATAAAAGGAGACACACCATTAGAGAACCTTTATCACACTACATCGTTCACAAGTAAAATGATTTATTTAGCCCCCCCTTGGGGTTTTTGCCTTTCATCTTTGCATCAATGTTCGTTCGCACCTCTTGCGCTTTTAGGTCTTTTGTATTGCTTGTTCTCTTTTCCTCCGGATAAATTGGAGAAGGCGATCGCAAGAAGGATGGGTCGACCCCATCAAATCGGAGAAGGAAAAGACATTGGGGGTAAAATGGGCTAAGCCCCATTTTAGCTTGTCTCTCCCCTGTACGACTTGATGGAGTCTTCCCATCCTTCGTGTTTTAGCTTCGGATGTATTACTTGATTCAATGTACAAGGAATCCGGTATCGACGAATGAGGTCCTCCTAGAGAAAGGAAAGAGTACAATTGGAAGATTAGTAATGATCATTTCCAAGTGGTCATTGAGCGGGGCATCCTGGTCGGGAAATAGGGAAGCTGATCCTGACGGCGGGAACCTGTTCTCGGTTGACGAGCCTTCTTCCGTCTTTCCTGCCCACGCAGCCGCCGGACGAGTCGCCATATTTCGAAATGTATACTGGATTCCCTAGCCTCGGCGTCGGACCTCCTTGCCTAGGTGTGCTGACGCCATGACGCCGTGTCCCATTACCCAGTTCCCATCGTTCCACAAATCCCGACCAGAGCTTTCTCTGCACTAAACCAGCGAATCTCCGCTGCGCTTAATTTGGCAAGTGTTAGAGATTGAGAAGGTCTCTCCGATAGCGTTGAAGGGCAAGCTCTAGTTTTGGCCGTATCTGGTTTAGGCCTGGCTACAACTACAAGGTGTCGCTCGTCGTCGGCTGATTTTGAGGCAGGCCGGGCAGGATTATTCCTTTCCCTGCGTTCGCTACGATGGGCCCCCGAATGGGACATATACGAAGGAATGGAATCGACTCTCCCAATCTTCGTTTCGGAATAAAAACGAAGCAGACAAAACGGAAATTAAGAAACAGTACCGCGGGTGTACTGCCTTGCGAAGCATAATCATCAATACCCCCTAATTCAGTTCCATAAAGACAGCGCTACATGTTGCTCTATTTGAAGGAGAACCTATCTTGCTCTTTGGTCCATCAAGTCTGTGTGACTGAACTTTTGTAGATAGAGTACCTCAGTTCTAACGTCAGCATCGCCAATGGGAAACAGACCAGCTCTATGACATGCTTTTGCAACTCATCAACTGTTACAAGAGAAATTGGAAGGAAGTATAATATGGCAGAACTGTGACAGAAACGAAAGGTTCGGTCGAAAGGGTCAGTAGCAGTTTCATGCGACGCATCGGTTCCCGCTTTTTATATTTCGCTTTAAATATGAGCGACGATGGATCGGACAGAAGCTAGGTTTGAAGCTTTGAAACTAAAATCCACGACAGACAGTCGACAATGACTGCTGCCAAGGATCCTGAGGAAGGGAAGGTCAGAGGCATGCTTACATCAGCTGCAACCTTTATTCCAGGATTGACAAAGTAGTCAAAAATTGCTCGACAATACCCGGTGCGAAAATTTTCTAGTTCTGAAACTCTCTGCCACCGTAATTTGCCAGTAATGTGGTGTAAAGAATCTTTTGCGGCGCACAGACAACCCAGTGTAACTGGATTCTTCGGCTGGTTGACTCGTCTTTTATTGCAAATCTACTATTTACCTATTTACTTTATTTATCCAAATCACGGAGTCTTATGCAAAATAGGTTTTTGATTAGTGTGAAAATGATTTTTCCACTAAATGATAAATTTTTGTAAGTATATTTTAATCTTGTAAATAAAATTACTTCAGATGTGAAAAGTCGAAAAGACTAAATTCAGATGAAATTTACAAAGGAAAAATATTTAGTCACAATTCATTATCATTTGATAAATAAAGAAGAATTAAATTCACCTAATTTTCAGTTCATGAGAAGTTATGTTTTACTCAATTGATAATAAGTATTGTTGTTCCTATGTAATTTGAATCTTATAAAGAAGAAGCTGCAAATCTAGGAACTTAAATTCACTTGATTGCCAAGTATTATTGTTGAAAGAGGTACAATTTGCTATTAAAAACCTCTTGAAAAGCCAATTTAGCATAAATATTGCACTACAAATAAACCTTGAATTCAAGATATTCAACTTAGCAATGAACATATGTTAAAAATCATATACAAATTATACATCAAGCTAAATTCACCAAATATATAGTCCAAAAAATTTCTTTAAAGCCCAATAACAAGCATCAAATAGTTCATATACAAATACATACACAAACAAAAAGATAGACAAGTTCATATACAAACAAATAGTTCATAGGAGAGTGTCTCTCCTATGAACTATTTGTTTTGTAGAAACTCTTAGATAACTTTGAATTAAGTGTTGATGTTTCAAAACCATGTTTCTAACTAGCACAAGAATCATTCAAACCTTCTATGCTTTGTTTTCTTTGCATTCTCATATTACTTGAAAAAATTTCAGAATCCAAATCCTCTCTAGATTATTATTCTAGGTAGATATTACCGTTGACTGAACGAAATGGGTTTCTTAGAGCTTACAAATAAACACATTGAATTCTTCCTTATTATCTATGAAAATGAAATTAATAAGATCAACTTGAAATTATCAATACTTACTTTCTACTCTTATATTGTTCCCTACTCTTATAACTTCATATGCCACTAGAAGTTATATGACAACAAATAATAATAGCATAGTTTTGTTGTATCAATGAAACATAAGCTAAATGCAGAGGTTGGTCAAGTAGTTTGTTAATATTAATATTATTTAGTGCTATATTGATCCAGAAATTTTTATATTGATATTTATATTGATAAAGGCATCTTTTCCTTTCAAAATTTGCTAGGATATTGATGTCTATTTTGATAAATTTCTGAGTGAACCTCTGAATTTTTCTCAATGAAAAAATTCTAAGGAAAGTAACACTCAATAACATCCTTCATTTTGAATCACTATGAAAATAGAACTATAGTTTTTTCTAATGTGAAATTCTTCATGGATGAGCTGCTTCTATATATATATTTATTTATTTATTTTGTCTTACAAAAATGACCAAAGATACATAAATACTATTTTAATACTAAAAATAATTATCAATAAGATAAAAATAATTATCCTTATAATTTTTTCATGAACTTTTTAGCTTTGATAAATTCTTTCAAGTTAATATCAAACACAACTAAATAATTAAATTTTCATTAAAAAAATTTTAAGAGAAATAAAAATAAAAATATGTACCAATTATATTTTTGATCAGAATTCTTCATTTAGAAATACATTTATGATTATTGAGCAACAAAATATTGTAAAATTTATATTCTACAAATGGCATAAGCTATTATAAATTTTTTTAATAAGGAATTCCTATATATGAATCTCCTGCACAATTCTTTTTTGTTTTTTAATCACATTAATAGTATTTTAGTAGTCAAATATGATCTTCATAGATTTTTGAATCAAAAAAATTAATTTATTAGTTAATTAAATAAATTTGGTTACAAAGGTAGAGAAGTTCAAAAAGTATCTTAATAATATCTCATCTAACTGATTACAAAGTCGTCTTACAAACAACAACTCTTAAGTGTGATAATATTTATATCTATAGAACTATATGTTTATAGAAATATAAATGTAGAGAATATGTTATAACTAATAGCTATATCTTTCACAATAGAATTAACTAAAATCAATGGAAAAATAAATGATGCTATTAGAGACTAGAATAACCTTCTTGAGCATATAAATCAGAAAGTCAAAACCCTTATTTACCCAAATTGAAAATGAATATTTTATTTCTAATATAAGGTTGATTGCTATATCTTATTAGTGTTATATTCCTAGGACAAGAGAACTCTCCAAGAGAGATACAAGAGAGAAAATGCAAGTTTCACATTCAATCCTTCGATGCCTCAAAGGAGCACATTCTCTTTATTATATAGCAAAGAAGATCCCTTCAAAGGAAGCTCCACCCTTGGATCAAATACATGGATTGGTGACCTGTCAGCGAGCTCCATCCTTGGATTAGATGTTTGGATTGGTGACATGTCATTCCTTGTCCTATCTAGTTGATCAAATGGGTCGGTTTGACCAAAGTGAATCTTTAAGGAATCTTCATGTAGTGAGCTCAGAATCACACGGGTGAGGTACCTTTGGAAAGCTCTTAAAAAGAAAACTCATAGGGGGGAGAAAGCAAGCCCTTTCACATAGAGGGGGAGGATTCTTTCCATTTTTGAGGTCTAATTTATCCGTTTAGGCTTCCAAAATTTGCTCTAAAGTTTTTAGGCTATTTCTGGCTTTGGCACTATTAGTAGAAGTAATCTTTTGGTGACACCTCTGTCTAATCTACCTAGCCCATTGTACACAACATCCTTCTAGGTGTTAAAAAGCCAATTTTCACCTCTAGATAATATGTCTAGCTACTTGTATTACATTTAGCTAACAAATATCTAGACCTCTCTAAAACTACTCTATAAATTTGATTATATAATAATGATTTTGATAGTGAATTTTTCATCATAATATATATATATATATATATATATATATATATATATATATATATATATAATCATTTATTATAGAAGATTAATGCATCTATAAATGAGTATCAATATTTCTATCAACATTCTTAAGAAATGGTGATTATTTTTGAACAAAGTCTTGACCAGATTTATATCATTTATTACTTAGCATAATATATGCCATCTTTCTTTACAAACTTGGTACTCTCATCCATTATATGCCATCTTGCTCTACAAACTTGGTACTCTCATCCATTAGACCCATTTGGTGTATATAGTTTACATGATTAACTTTCAATTCAAAAATTTGCGGTAAATTATATTTGATATGAATTTCTTGAGATAAAAGATATCCATCCAAAGAAAGTTGACTAGAAAACTTGATCATATTGTTCTTTCAATTTAATCATACTTGTATTAGTATACTAATTGAATAATATGTCAATAAAATTTGTAATGCAAGAACTTCAATGATTAGAAAATACTCTAAAAAAATAAAAATAAAATAAAATGAAAGTTAGGAACATTTATAGAGATTTCCTAGACTAGTGGGACACCAAAGAAGCTTGCAATATACCAAGACTATAAAGATTTGAGAATTTTTCCTAAGAACTAAGTAACTTGCTTAAGAAGCTAACAACTAACCTTTACCAAGAAGAAAACTTGTACATTTATCTTTTGGCTATAAAATTAAGCGTGAATCATTTGATGTATTTAAGTATATTATATTAAATTTTAAGTACATCTCTTTCCTTTTATCTCCTTACTTATATTATAGGTTAATTAATATAATGTAGTTATATAAGAATCTGTAAGTTACATAATCTTTATATTATTAAAAATATAATAAAATACAAGGTATTTTTTCATCTATAGAAAGTATATAGGATTTTATTCTTAGTTCATCATTTTCTTTTATCTAAGTTCCTTATTTTCTCCAATCTTGGTCTTTTAAATTAGCAATAGAGCACAAATAAGATGGATGGTACTCTATTCATTTACTACTCATTTGGAATTTTTCCTACATATCATATATCATACTTAAGTACTAATATTTGTAGGGAGCCAGTCGGAAGACAACCCCTCTTTGGTTGGGAATACCCCTTACATGTTTGATTTAATACCCCACATAGGATCCTTTTGGGAATTGGGAAACTAATCCAAGTGTTAGATGTATATAACTAAGTCATTTGTTTTCTCTAACTAGGTGCCATATTTCACAATTTATTTACCTTCTAAATTTGATCAATTTGAGAGAGGTTCTTCTTGATAGTGATTATGAAGGCAAAACACTCTGACATTAGCACCAACTAACATTTGTGCTGATTCACATTTTTCTTGCCTTGGGATGAAGTACTCTTTGTCTTGTTCTCTCCATTTACTGTAGTTCACATTCTTTGTTAACTTTGATTCACCTCTTGATCTACCTTTGAACTCCTAGAATTCAGGAATTTGAGCAATATTCTTTGTGTTTCATTTGCACTTGCCTTAGTGCCTTTAGTGCACTTTTGGTAAACAGGAGTGCAATTACAACCTCCTATTCCACCTGATGATTGCTTCATCAAACCCCCATTCATGTGGACGTATTCTACCTTAATTCTATAATTTCCTGATGATGTAATTATGTTCATTCCGGTGGATGAACTTGTGTTTGCCTAGGACTCAAAGACACCAGAGAGGAGATAGGTCTAGAGAGTTGGGATGAAGTGAAGGTCCCGTCATATCACATCTGTGTGATGTCTCCCCATTGGCTTCCTACTTTTAATTCTGAATATATAGTTTTTATCAATCTTTATTAGATTAATTTAATTTATGAATCCTTTGTGATTCTCATACTTAATAACAATTGTCTTTTTTACGTACATGTGGTTGATGGTTATGTAATGTATTTTATATAGATTAAATTTTTAACAATGATAAACTATATATATTTAAAACTCAAGGAGTGGTTTATGGTTGATATATGATGGTAAATGTATCCATTATAAGCATATGATGAAAATTATTTATGGAAATAAGTAAATGAAGAGGTGTTGAAGATTGAATACTTACACTTGGAAACACAAACAAGTTGTAAGATGCACATTTCAAAGTATATCTTTAGTCTTCTAATATTACTAAGCACTTTCTAACAAAATTAGCAAAACTATTACTTATCTCAATAGAACTCGGAATAAAAACTCCAATTAATAATAATGAGGATCCAAATGGGATACTAGATTGTCTCAGATGTGAGTTATTCTATCAGATGAAATTTTTTAAAAACCTAGTTGTACTCCAAATTATAGTTATACCTTTGGATTGATCAACTATATTTTTAATTTTGATGTAATGTATCTTAAGTTTTACAAATTATTATCATGCTATTAGGTAGAGTAATTATATTAAACTTTTTACTAGATTTTATGAAAAGTTCTAGTTCTCTGTTTAAATTTCCATAAAGCAAAATTGCAACCTTTACATTTGTAATAATTGGAGGTTAAAAGTACTCTTTACCTAATATAGTTTGCTTATTTGAAAAAGACCAAATTCCAAGGATCTAACATGTATTTTCCACAAAATTTGTGTATAATGAAGGGAATTAAATCCATAAAGGTTTAATTTTTATAGAAAATTCAATATCAAACTCACTACATCTTTAGTTCCTTGAAGAAACTTCATGGGGCTTTTAATTCCCTATTTTTTAATTATAATCTTCATCCTATATCAATGATTTATTCAAAGTAGAAAGCATTGCATCATAATCTTTTATTTTAAAGATTCATCTCCTTGGCAAATCCAATGATTCATCTTGCTTCATATGGTGCTCAAATATCCTTCAATGCTCTTTTAGTTGTGTGATTACAATTAATTTTTGTATCTCTTGAGCAGATTTTAGATATTTGCAAAGGAGTAACATTGCATTTTGAATATAAGAGTTGAAAGCTTGTACAAAGATAGAGATAATCATGAATTATTTTAATACATGTTGAAATTTTATACAACATATAAATAATCACAAGAAAACTTACGCAATGTTACCAAAAGAAGCTATACAAATAATAAAAGATATGACTTTCATATCTCTTTAATTCTTGTATGTCCATAAAATCTATCACCCAAGAAAACTTATTATACAAAAGAGAATGAAGCTGTTGCTATAAAGATTGATGTTGTCAATGCCAAACATTAATCAATGTTAACTTAGAAAGACTCCACTAAAATTGAAGATATACCAATTACCAATAAAATTTTAGGAAATATCTCACAAATTATCCAAATGATATAAAAAAAAACTTGACCAATAATACAAGAAAAGTAATAATCAGCCAAAAGAAATCAATATTTAATAACTTAGCTTGTATGTTATTATGCTCAAATTTTATTAAGAAAATACATCAATTCAAGATACTCTAAATGATAAAAGAGTACATTTAAAACACATGCCAAATTTGGTAGAAAATTCAATTTTTTATAACACTTTTCAAGACAAGTATATAAGTATAAAGTCGGTATCAAGAAGGCTATGAAGGAGGAGATACTTGTATTTTCAATTTGGATAAAAAATATTTAGGAGTTACTTGTAATACTATTAGCTAGACAAATTATCTAAATATGGAAATTAGTTTGGTAATATTTTTAGTGATGTTATATATGATGGTCAAAGTAGATCACATAGAAGTGTCACCAAAAATTTACTTTCACTAATAGAGCAAATGTTGAAAACACCTTGAAAACTTCAAAGTCAATTTTGGAGGCCTAGACAGATAAATTAGGGGGATTTGACCTATTTGGTTTGTCAAACAAGTTAACCAAATGGAATCTAGGAGAATATTCTTATTAGAAGCTGAGAACAGTATCAATTGAACATTTGTCTTATTGAGAGTAATCCAATGGTACCTCACCCATACTTTTTTGAGCTTCTTACAAGAAGATTCCCTTTGGTCAAACTTATTTGATCAACCACATAGAACAAGGATCAACATGTCACCTATCAATACAACTAATCTAAGGGTGGAGCTAGCTAACATGTCACCAATCCATGTATTTGATCCAAGGATGTAGCTCCTTTTGAGTGGGTCTTCTTTGCTATATAATAAAGACAAAGTGCTACTTTGGAGCAACTGATTACTTAGAGATGAAGCCTTGTGTTCATGTTGTGTTTCTATTGTGCTTTTCTCTTATGTTTTTCTTGGGGTTTCTCTTGTCCTCGGAAAATCACATTAACCAAGCAAAAGATGAAGGCATGAAACTTAAAGACAGCAAATGAAATTCCATGGGAAAATAAAGATGTATTTTTTCATAACTTACTAATGGGTTTGGACTTTTACAATATGATGTCATCATATTGTCAAAAGGTAAAACTTAATTCTTAAAACATGCTTATTAATAAAATTATATATAAATTTTTTTTCGAGTTAGAAGGAGAATTTTAAAAGGTGATTCTATAAAACCTAATGCTTCATATATGGAAGAATAGCAAATTTATTTTCACAAGGAAAAAAGGGTTTTTGATTTCATATTGTTGACCAAATTTTAATAACCATGCAATAAATAATATAGATCTCTTACATAATATAGTTCATTTATTTGTTAAATCAAATGGAGCTGAATTTGTCACCAAGTTGAATCCTTATTGTGGAAGTTTGAAAATACTTGACTAAGTAGGATATGTATCTATATCTTTTTCACAAGTATAATAATTTGAATGGACTGTCCTTCTCTTTACACTCACAAATTTTTATAGTGTTCATAGATCAAACTAATTAGTTACTTAGTTAGGTGAATTGCTAAATAAATCTTTTGTGGTAATTTTAGATAATATAATCATTTATAGAAAGGAAGAAGAAGTGTTGTTATAGCCAAAGAGTATGATTATTCTTGATGATATCTTCATTTATACTAAGACTAAAAGAGAGCATCATATTGATATTAGTAAAGAATTAAAAGATTTGCATGAGTGATATTTATTCAATTTGAAATGCAAATGGAAGTTTTAAGGGAATATACATCCTTCTTCACTCACCAAATTTTTTTCAGAGAAGGAAAAGGTTAAAATAATCATAAACTATTTGATTTCAAGTGTAGGTGACATTTAAAGATACAATAGATTAGGAAGCCTTTGTATTCATAGTTCCTATATGACTATGCGTAAAAATTATCGCCAACATTTTAGACAAGAATTGTCAACAACATTTTAGCCAAAGTTCCACAATGCAACAAGGAAAATTTGCTATTTTATCTCAAAGAGTTTGTATTATATTGTTTAGTCTAACAATTGTATGATCATAATTATTGTGTAGTCTACTTGATGCTTCTAATTTTGATATTGGAACATTTGAACAATAAAAGGTGTATATGGTTTAAACTTGATTGTTTGGACTGAAGGAGGTTAAATCTTCATTGAGGAAAGTATTTTCTATGGCCATGAATAATTATCTTTGTTTTATGCTATTAATATTTGATTGCATTATCTTTTGGATTTGCTTTTGTCATGTATCTAAACAACAAGCAATGTTATAGACTATTCACTTGAAGAATATTTGGAGTTCAAATAATCATAAATTTGGTCAAATTATTGGAAAATTTTCCATTTTGTAGTTATTCTCAACATGAATATAATCAAACCACAAGTAGAATCCAAGTCAAAGCACTAATACAAAATGGCAAGGGATATGACTTTTGACCAAAGTTAATATCAATTGTAGTTTAGGATAGTGAACGTAATTTGTGTTCCATTAAAATAGTTATTGTCTGATAGAAATATAATATAATTTTTACATTATCCATTTTACATATCATGTACAAAAATTACATGATCATTGAATCTTATATAATCTTGGAGTGGATAAGATTATTCACTTTGTGGCCAAGTGTAAAAGTCCAAGACCGAGGAGAGAAATAGGAGAATGGAAGCTCACATTGGGACTCTTGAATGAGAGAAAACTCCAAATGCCTAGTATGAGCTTTGGCTTTGGTATTTATAGGGAGCATACAAGGCCCTTGAGAAGCTTCTCAAGAAGCCTTCTTGAGCCGCTTTCTTAGAGTGAAAGCCAAGTTAACCAGAAAGTTACTCAAGAAGCTTTCTTCTAGAAACCGCCTACTTGCGTGCAAGCTAAGCTAGTTAGAAGCTTCTAGAAGTGTCCTACTTGGAGTGCAAGTTAAGCTAGTTGGGAAACTTCCCAAGAAGCTTCTTAAATACTTCTAGAATATTCTAGGCTATTTTGGCCTATTCTTTACTTTGTTAGACTTTCTAACTATGTTGCTAAACTCCAAATTGTTACACCAAGTATAACTATAGATGCTATCTTGACCTACTTTTTAAAGTGCCAAAGAAATAAGACTTTGAATTTGAAACTAGCTAATCTCCTTCAATGGTTGCACATCTCCATAGCACACTTTGAGTACATGAGTGTTGGATCTACTATAACCTCACTTCTTATCATTGTTCAAGGTTACTTTGCAACTGTTGTGTTTGTAAATAATTTGAATTAATTAACACATTAGATACCCCAAAACTAAAATTGCTTTACTTTGATAGTGTGTTTTATTAAAAGTGTATCTTGGAGGTACTCATATCTAATTGTAAACTTCACTTCATTGGCAAGTTTTTATCAGTATTATTGAATCATTCATACATTAACTAAGCAATATCCTTTACTTACCTTCCAAAAACATGATCAAACTAAATAGATGAAAAAATTTAGAAGATATAAAATTTTGCATTCATCAATGTGCATCACAATAATTACAAGAAGCTCGTTCAAACTATAGATTTTACGTACATAACTTCAAGCAAACATGTAAAAAATTCTATTCTTTAGTTCATAATTATTGTTAAGATCTCTTATTTCTTGATGATGAATCCATTACAACTTCTCTCAATATTCCTAATGCTTCTACCTTATTTTTATTCCTTATAAGAAGCTTAGATTTATTTACGTGTTACACCAAGTTGTAAAAAGCCATATACTCGTTCATATCACATTGATTTATCTATTGTAATTTGTGATGAAGTTATGCACTCTAGTCATAACCTTCCCCTACTCCAAATCACACTCAAGTTTGTAAACTCATTCCTTTTTAGATTGTCATCTTCTTTATTTCCAATTTTGTTTCTTTTACAGTTTATTAAATTATTCTTCGTCAACATATTTGCATTTATTCATCTTCCACATCTCCAAATTAAAACTTATATTTCCAACTTATCTTTGTTTTAACCAAATTTAATATATTTTTTCATAAACAACAGTTGTTAGGTATTGAAGAAATTTTCTAGAGATCGAATAGGAAGTCAATAGCTAACATTGCGAGGAAGTAACCCTACAACCATCTCAAACATAGCTAAAAAGACCATGGGCTATTATGAGATTTAGATTTTCCAATTCAATCCTTAGTCCATCTCTTATCTTCTATCTTCGTTATTTGTTGTATTAGATTTTTTGCAAGGGCTTCGAGCCCCAAGTTTTTTCGCGCAAAGAAACGTTATGAACACATAGAAGAGGTCTCTGGGGTTGCGAATTAATAGAAGAGTTCGTAAAAATATTGAATATGCTTCCCATCCTTCTTTTTTTCTACGCGGTCGTCCTTTTTCCTTCTTAAGGGTGGTCACCTAGTATCTCTGTAGGTAACTTAGTACAGAGGGTATAAAATCGATAATTAGATCTGTGTTGATCCCAGGCCATTCCCAGGCCATAGTGCACTGTAACCAGGTTTTGGAGCTAAGTCCAATAATTCAGCGTCTGAAACTGTTTTAGAAGGGAGAACTCGATCTTGGGGAAATGATAACCCCAGTTAGTTATAATCTTACTTCATGCGTGCATCCTTTTGCAAAATCGAGTCAACAAGACCACTGTATGCGTAAACTTCGACGTACTGTGCTTGGGTTATATTAGCAACCCTGTGTAGAAGTCCATTATTGTTGCTGTACAATGGACCACCTTGGCGACTTAGGTGACGAGAGTATGAGAACCATCACCAATGTACGTATGATAGCAGTTCTTTCCAAGTTCGTATATACACGTATACATCCTCCAAACAGGAGAGCAGGACAACTCAGACTTGGAAAAGCAACGCACCACTAAAGCATGTTTCACACGAGGCAGTATTCATGACATTTGCTTCAAGGCTATGAATTTGACAAATAAAATCTGCCCATCGTCAACTTCGTTACTGTTGGTCCACAAGCTAGAACATCAAGAATCTTGGTTATGAAGGACCAACCACAAGACGAAATGGCGGACGCACGACTCAGCTCTATGTACATACTTAATTGTTTGGGGACAGGTATTTACGGGATTTGGGGAGCTATTCCACAAAAAATGTCTTCGTTTTTTCTTGCGTCGCACTGTTAGTAGTGTCAAAATGGCTACCTACCTTAAGTTCAGCCATGGTGGAGAAGGTGAAAGATTCGGTGGCGAGAGTTTCGCGGGAGTGAAAGAGAGCTCTGGAGGGAGAAAGTCTTTTCACTGGCTCCAAATACTTTCATTCCTAAATTCCACTACAGCTTAGTAAAACTGTTGTGTCATTGGAGAAATTAGGTGATGAATCTCTGGGTCAAGGCAAGTCTCGTGAGAGGTGGAGGATTTGCAGCTCTAGAGTGGTGCAGCGAGGAGAGAGACTGTGGAGGAAGAACTAACTTAAACCATGCGTAATTAATAGCCGTATCAGTGCATGGGCGTGTGTCTAACAAGAGGCGCTTTGCACCGACTACAACTCTCCCCTTTGACATGACTGGACTTCGAATTAGTTTTTTATTACAGGTGATGGAAGCATTCAAATCTGCCATGGGCTCGTGTTTCATCCATGGTGACTCAAGTCCGGTCCAGGTGATGCGTGTTGAAGAGATAAAGTTGGCCCCTGAGACTTAGGTCATTAATCTTTCAACCAGATCTACGTTCTCTCTGAAGAGACGCTTACCTGTTTAACAGGTAGACATCATCCTTACATCAACGACCACTGTAGTAATTCTTACAGTTTCAAACTCCAACTAGCTCAACCTTCTGCTCATATCACACACATGGCTCGTGGGTGGACAGGACTGGCCTTGTTGTTGATGTCTGAGTTTCTGCTCATTCTGTAGCCTTGCCCTTTCGGTGCCTGACTCGCATGAGCCCTTAATTGTGTCTTGTTTTTTCTCCAGAACAAGAGAACGGGCCCATCCTCTTCATTCCCACCTCCGCTCGTTCCCTTCCTTCTCAATTCTCGTGCACCGTAAGCCTTCCTTCTTTTCGCAACTTTTGCGTTCTTTCCACACTAGCCCCATTACGCCAAACAAGTCAGTTTGGGGCAAGTGAAGCTCTGCTGACATACAAGTCGACCTTTTCAGTCGAAGCTTGTGATGTCATGCCACCCCAGTTTGCATCAGCTTCGAGTCAGTAGCCCAAAAACCCGGCCAAGAAAATGTCCCTTACTCCTTGTCGTTTCTTTTCAGTGACAGCACCGTTTGTGTTTGGTGGCGTCATCGCTGATGCGCATGTAATCGATAGAAATGCTCTAAATTTGACACCTCTAATCCCGATGCTCGAGCATTCTGACTTCTGAAAGTAGCGCACTTCTGAATGCAAGCACAGCTGCCCATCTGCTCTCGGTCAAGGCGTCAGTCAAACTTAGTCTCTTCCCTTCTTCTTCTTCTTTGAAGTCACACTTACGAACGGACAACAGTCGGACATCTATAACTGCATCCTCCGTAAGTGCAATACCTGCTTAAGGAAGCGTAATGCAAACTTACTCCGGAGATAAAACCACAATTAGTGCAGAATTGCAAGGCTTTAGCACGTGTAATCTCTGATAGAATAAATTATTTCATCCCTCAAATTATGTTAAATTTAGGCGTACATATACAAGTGATCTAAATTAATGTTTCCAAATATCGATATATAACGATCCGTGCAACCTATTCGATTTAATTATTCAAAGATTACTGCAATGTGACTAGAAATCTCTATGTAATTGTAATTCCTTCAAACTCCTTAAAAACTATTTTAATTAGTTTTTCAAATACGTTGTCATCCTATATAGTATATCCACGTTATATATATTTTATCGTATCATCTTCATTGATCAGGACTCTAGATAAAATAATATAATAACTGCAACTGTTATAAATGATATTTTACTTTATTTTGTGTTTTGAAAATATAAATAGATAGAACTGTATAAATTAAAAAATAAAGTATTTATAAAATATGTAATAAAATATTCTCCCTTTTCTAAGGAAATTAATGAGAATTTCCTAATAAAATTTAAAAATAAAAGTAAAAAATTCACTCAAAATTTGTTTTCAAATTAAAATATTGTATATTATTTTAAATATTTATTAACAAAATATTTGTAATATTACAAAATATTTTTATTTACAGATGGTAGGATTTAGAACTTACAATATTCAAATATTTTAGATACTGTAAGATAGGTTTTTCTTACTATACTATTGGGATTTAGCCTCGTCTTACCCTCTATGTCTTCTCCTTTATCCTTGTACTAGGTTGATGGGTCTTCTTGTTATCCTACGCGGTCGCCTCTTTTCTTTTTATTTTGGTGATATTAATTGCTGTTACCTTGAATTAGTATTTATACTTGGAATTCGTTTTCGATCCTAAGGAAGTATATAGTATCCAGTAACGTGGATTAATAACATCCAAACTAATATCCATGAATTAAACTAATACTAGGTTTATCCCAAATATAACAGTGCACCTTCTTGTTCGTTCTAACACACTTCTGCATTTAGATTCTAAGTTTAGATTCTCACATCAAATTTATATTTAGAGTGCAGGGTCGAATACAGTAGCAAATGTTGAGTCTAAACTCGAATTTACAAGGACGAACTCAAACCCCAATTACTCATGTTAATTCTTTGCAGTAACACTATGCGTGCGATTGTGATCAGGGTTTAGGCAATGGCACAAAGAATGAACAAGCTCCCGTCAGATGAAATCCGAGGGAGAGAGGAACAGAGTTTATTTTAATTATTTTTTCCTCTCACTTTTCAGTGTACATTCATAAAAAAACTATTTTCAGGATTATTCATCCATGCAACATATAATGTATTGCCTTGTCTTGTCTTAAATATCTTATAGGACTAAAACACAATGGACCTATTTTTATACAAAGAATTGGAAATTTATTTTATAGAAAATGATATAATGTTATGCCAATTCTGATACTCCCAAGCTCGCAACACAGATATATTAAGAGTAAAATTATGCTTTTATCCTTCAATAAAAAATCTAACAAACTGGTGTATCACTAAGTTTGATTTCCATTACATCTAATATTCCTGGTATTACCTTCCTCATTACAAATATGTAATAAGGAAGACAAGTAATCTATTATTCCTAATTAAAATCATGATCCTGCTAGATGATAAAGAAAGAGAAGAGACAAATCGTTTCGAACTTTAAGTTGGTTATGTTTATATGGGTATATGTTGATATAGGTCACTAGGTAATATTGCTAGCGGCCAGTGTCTGCGGGAAGTTAAGTCTTTACTCACCATTCTACAATTTATGGTCATGAGAGACTCAATATACAACTTGTGCCCATTTCTTATATATATAAAAGTAGGACTACAGTCTCGCAGACCATTCATGGATGAACTTTGGTATCTCCATCTCTAATTTTCTACTTTATAAAATGGTAAGTCTGCCTGCAATTTGTATTTTAATTCCTTTATATTTTCTTTCTTTTCTTATTCAATAGCATTTTTTGTTGTTCTTTTAAAAGCAAATCTACTTTCTAAGTGTAAAGCAAATATAATTTCTAAGAGTAGAAGAGAGATTGTGAGAGCTTTTACGTTAAAATTATAAGAGGGTCTCAATTGCCAAGTATCTTATATTATCTATTTACGTCATGAGTACTAAAATAGACTGTTTGTAGTATTAAACTTGTAAATAATCCAATTTGCATGCTAGGACCAAACGTATGAGATTCATCATCATTTTTATTAGAAAGGTGGTATTGGTTAAAGGGATAGATAGGTATACTGTTTGGGATTAGCAAGTTGCTGATATTTTCACCAAAGCTATACCTCGAGGAAAATTTAAATATTTCAAATATCATCTACACGTCAAAGATATTCAAGCTAATGTCCAAGATTTTGACATTAGCTTGAGGGAGAGTGTTGACAGAGTTTCACAAGCCAATATTTCTTGCAACTACTGTCCCCATATATGATGAAGAGAGACTCAATACACAAGTTGTACACAATTTGCTTCTTATATCAATTGGAGCTTGAGAAGAGTCCCATAGATAATTCTTCGGTGAACTTTAGTATCTCCGATTCTCTGTTTATAATTTATAATCATGTATTATGAAAAAAAGTTGTTTATCACTTTAATATCATGTGTATGAAAAAATTCTCAATGTATGATATTGGATGTCTTCTCATGTGGCCTGTTATATTATATCCTTTGTGAATGCAAATTCTATTTTGGTTTTAAAACTATAAAATTTCATCAAGTTTTACTACATGAAAAACCTAAATTAGACTCCTTCATAAATTTTTGCTTCTAGAGATCATAAAGTCTTTCTTATTAATACTCACATTCCATATCATCTGGAAATTCTATGAAATTGAATTTCTAATATTTTAGCACAATGGAAAGGAAAGGCAACACATTGCATCAACGTTTTCTTGTGAAAGAAGAAATCATGTTAATAAATTTAATCTTAGATATCATGATTTTATGAAAATTGGACTATATTCTTGATTCTACATAGAATTTTGAAAAGAGATAAAAGTAGGAAATGAATGATTATACTAATTTTATTTAAATTAAAAATAAAATAAAAGTTTTGGTAAAATTTGACATTGGATTATCTCATGTATATGATAAAAGTAGTACTTTAATGCTCAATGAGGTAAGATAAGGTAGGATGACATTGAAAACACCATAAAAGATAAGTCTTTCCATACATAAGAGAAGTTTATTGTAATATTTTATATTTGTTGATGGATTCATTGCTTCAAATGAAATTGCAAGGAAATTATATCAAATTACTACAAAAATTGCATCAAAGGGGTATTTTAAACATGATTCAAGTAAGATTAAGGGAAATTTATCTAATAAAGAAAGGATGACAGGCAAAGCTTGTAGATGGTAAGGTTCATAGATATGAGATACAATATATATATTCTAGTTAGTTTGTGGATGGTTATACTTCATATTATAGCAGTTTGATAATCTGTATAGTTTCTAATCCAAGTCAAATTGTAATGTAGATTTTAGATATGATATTTTAGATATGATTTTACATTTGTGATTTCCATTTCAGATATTTGAAAGTCTTTTCCAAATTTTCTAGATCATATGTTAAATTTCACCAAAGGACAGATAAAATTGATGAAATATTATTTCTAAACAAGTGAGTAGTTTTGACAAGTGCTATAATGAAAATAATCATGTTCTATCATGATAATAAATGCTTATAGTCTATATCCCACCAATAGCTAACTGTTGCTCCATGACATGAAGCTTACTTTCTTATAATCTTGTTTACCCCTCATATGTTAACTATAATAATATTCTCAATATTATCAATAAATGATATTATTGTTGTTGTTGAAAAACAGTTCTTAATCGAGCATAGCATGACTTAGGTGCGTTGAAATATATATTGCACTTTTCCTCCTTGAACATGCTTGATTCAATCAAAAGGTAATTTACTATTATTTTGCTACACGTGTATGAGTACTTTCTAGGTTCAAAATTTTAACTTGTGGGTGATGTACATTAACAAGTTCCAATTTGCATCATGAAATATGAGCTTGCAATTTCCTTTTGAGGTTTTTGTTATTTGAATTTGCAAATATCTCTCTTTATTAAGAGTCTTTTGTAAGAATTTATTCACTATCAATGAAAATGAAACATTTTCAGGGTTAAATTTGAATCTGGGAAAAATTCACTCCATATTCTAAAATGCACGTGAATATTTAGATCATAGCTGCCATTCAAGAGGTAGATACTTCTCTTAACAATAGAGTGTCTTCTTATTCTGTCTGCTTTCTAAATAAATCCTTATGATATGGCATCTTTTTCATAATTTACTTTTATATAGTACAAATGTATTTTCTTGTAAAAGTGATTCGGTTCTATTAAAGAAATAGAAAGTGCCTAAAATTCTACTAAAGCAAGAAACTCTCTTCTCCAAATCCCCTTACGTTTCTAAAAAAAGCTTATATGTTTGAAATCTATAATACTATTTCTCAATTTCCCACCGAGAGGCAAAGACTTCTTATTACCCCAACCTGAGCGAAATTATACGAGTATAGAGGTAGAACATTATTAGTGGGCACACATTAAAAATGATGGAGTGAAATCAGGAGTTTTATAATGAGCATGTACAAATTCTTAAAGTAGAAATTAACTTGGCAAAAAGCATGGTCGATAAGGGAATGCAAAATAATATGTGACAATTTGTAAATACATGGGACCCGATACAGCCTGTAGTTACTTTGGTTAACGATATAACTCATATTAGGAAGATAGCTTTAGGAATAGATTGTGGAAGACAGTTCACAATAATCAACATTAACACTCCCAGGCAAATTTTGTCTGTAAATGTTCCAGAGGTCAGTCATTTGCATTTCTTTCTTTTTAATTCATGCGTAAAGAGGTAAGGTGAGGTGACTAAAGCGTAACTCACAGGATTATTAGGTTCCTCGTTTTCAAATTGGAAAATAAGAATTAAAGAGAAAAAGGTGACTAGAAACATATTTCGCTCGGCAATTACCGAAGAAAATGCAAAGAAAAACGACAAAACATCTAACAAGGCTCTCGCTACTGAGACCTTTTGTCTGTTTAGCATGTACTAGTAATGAAGTAACGCAAATGAATGAGGATGTGGTGGTGCAGTGCGTAGAGGCTATTCATGAAACTCTCGAGAAGAGATGCAATGACAACATGGCGGAATCACCGTCGGGACTTTATGCGTGTTCCTTAACCACTAGGACAGATTGAGATCAGCGCGGTGTCATCTTATATGTTTTAATTCTTATAATATGCTGCCATATTATAAGAATTAAACGCGGCAAACGAATTTGTCGCATATTATGAGCTCACGCACATTTATGATGCTTTGTCAGAACGAATCGAAGGAAGGGAGTTCACGAGGAAGAAGACGACATGTGTGGAACGCAGCATCTGGTGGTGATGTAAGAGTGTGTGTCATGCATGCTGTCTGTCCAGTCCAAGATTGAGAAGGAAGTAGAATTTCCAGGATCAGAAACAAAAAGCACGTCAGTTTTGTCAGACGAAACGACGAAGACACAAAACCAATTTGACCAAGAGAAGAGGTGTTGCTGATGTAAGCTGCGCTACGAGCGATGATGAGGCTTCCGCTATAACTATTTCTGAGTAGGTGGACCTGGGGACGGGGTTAGAAGAATCGAAGAAGAGTTGCCATTGCGGGTATTGACGAGTTGTAAAAGTTGGACTCGCATCTCAAAGTCTTGAATGCCTCGATGATACCACGGCAAATTCTGACAAGTGATGTAAGAAAGAGGTCGTTCAGTCTGACACATGTGAGGAGATAAGTTCCAGGAGATGTATGTTTGTTCCTCGCAAAAGACATGGCATGCACATCAGCGACGCGGTAGAAGAAGATACAACGGTAGAAGGTTTGGCTCCTGGAATTATAGAACTGCGGTTTCAAGGCTCCATCAGTTTTGGGAATGAGGATTCTCCTCCTTCTCCAAGCTTCTTCCGGGTGTGTATATAAACATGTTAAACGTGGACATATACAATGGGACGATAAGAAAACCAACCCAGCTGCTCATGGTGGAAAGAAAGAAAGCGGAGAGATCGTGCTTGCGTTACCTGGAGCGTATTTTTGTAGTGCCTGCGATCAGTGTGCATCGACCCAAATGAATGTGACAATGCAGTTGGTATGCAGTCCAAAGACGACCTTCAAATTTGATGTCAAATCATAAGATCAAATTTCTAGGTGATAACCGACTCCACTGCACTATTCAGAAGAAAAGCACGATGAGCAGATTCCATTGACAAGATCTACACTTGTATGACGCCTTGTAGCTAAGTCATTTGCGGTGCTGGGTCATGGGAAGCTCTAGGTATGCTAGCATCTCACTCTTTAAGACAAACCTTCCACCTCTACTTATTTGTTACAAGAAGTCTGCTTTCCATCAACCTTCTAATAGTGTTATAACACGTTTCTTCTTTCCATGTCAGTGTAAACAACTCCCCTACCAAGCGAACACTCTTCTTCCCTACGGAGTCTACAATGAAAGACAGAACCATATCAGGTCCCTTATGTCATTCTGATCTTCATTTTCTGTTTGTTTGCCTCGTCCAAAACAGTGATGAATCTCAAATTCCAACGTTCTCATTCTCGTCCAAATTCTCAGAATCATGAGTCGTATTTTTATCCAAAAGCATCCAAATTGATTATCATGTTAGATCCCTACTGAACGCTCAACAGCTATTAATCATGTTGCATGTTCCATTCGTGTGATAGAATATGATATCATCTTGTCCTTCTTTGACTGTCATTTCTGGATTGTCCCATCTCAGAATTTTCTCAGTATATGTTCATAATCCTCCTTCCTGAGATCTACGTTGTCAATAGTTATATGTACCCTCATTCTACCCTCATCCTACGCGGTCGCCATTTTTCTTCTCTTTTTACTACGGTATATAAGGCTTGCAAGAGAACTAACTAACTACGGTATTGTAAAATTAAACAGGAGATTCCATGGCTAACGAGGTTTAAAAAAGTGCAGTTCTTGTTTGTTTGCTCTATCTCGGGAGAGGTATATAGAGAGAGAAGAGAAAAGAGTAGGTGAGAAATGAGAGAAAGTATATATCAAAATTTGGAGAGCTCACCTACATTCACCTATATACATCACATGAGCGAATCACATGAGCGAACTGTCTCATTTGATTGTTTTTCAATTTTGGTTCCATTGGTATCTATATTGAAGGCTATGGAGAATAGAGTAGAAAGTTATGGTTACTGTTAGGTTTATTAGGTTTTTAATGTTTATAGTGATTATTTAATATTGAGAGTGATGGGTCAAGAATTTTGATTCTCTTGGTATTCATGCTTGAGTTCAATGGCAACTTAGTTTGAAATTTTTTTAAATGAGAATTGAAAGTTATGAGAGTTTATAATTTTTAGGGTTTGGAGAGATAACATTTCCTCATGTGAGTTGGGATGTGAGGGGTTGTGGATTTTTAGGTATGGAGAGATATGGAGAGGACCATTGTGTGTTACAATCATTATTCTTGTGCTAGCCATGGCTACACTTCCCCATGTGGGGTTGCTTAGAGCAGCTCCGGATACACCGTGCCTAGTGTGCCATTGATGCTTTACTTTGCAAGGGGTAAAGACCCATGTGAGAAGGATGCACAAGGACTATGATTGGACCACTTGGGATGGTCAAGTGAGGCAAGCAACCACATCAATTGCAATGATAGTCAAGATAATGCACGCTTCTTCTATCCCTTCATTGATCATTCTAGGGATATAGATTGTGTCATGGGAGTGGTTAGCATCTCAAGTGGGTTGTATCTTGGGGCTATTTGAAACTACTTTTCCATGTCTATGTTCTATAGGCTACCCCATACACTTCATGATGAGACTAGACAAGCTTTTTGCTTACCACTTGATCATTTGGCACGTGATCCCTTGGATGAGTTAACATGGTTCTTATTCTTCTTACTCCCTCAATGATGCCTTCATTATGCTAAAGGGTGACATCTTGGGCATAGAGAGGTGGCTAGATTTTGTCAATTCCGAGTGAGGGATTGGGCTGCACTACACAAGGAGTCTATTAGGGCTGCATGTTTTTGGAGACAAGTTTTGCCAAAAGATACCATAGAGTCCACTTGATTACAACAATGTAGGACATTGGGTCAAGTAGAGTGTAGTAAAGTAGCACAAGTGCTACACCCTTTGTCTCTGGCTAGTCCCACTGATAAGACTAGCTCTTCCCTACGCTCACTACATCCTATGGCAAGAGAAGGAGTACCATTAGGGGTCTTAGGTTATTAGCATGAGCAACTTTAGTGTCTTGATAGGTCACTTTTTGCAAAAACATTGTGCATTGCCCCTTACCTCTCCTCAAGAGGCTTGTTAGGGATGGTATATGAGCATCTTAGAGATTACTTTCAACCAAATGATCATTCTTGTGGATTTACCAAGCTATTTCAAGTGGTTGTAGTAGTAGCAAGTGCATATTTCTACATCAATTAGTCGGGTGTTGGTGTTAGTTGACTTCTCACAGTGAAGAAGGACACATGGGACATTAGATCAATTGCCATTGGAGAGATCTTTTTGTGCTTGGTTAGCCACACCATTGTCCTTCAACATTGATCTCACTTTTGAGAGCATGTTAATCCATATCAATTTGGAGTAGCTATACCTGGAGGTTGTGAGGCTATATCTCTAGGCATTAGGGCACTCTTAGATACCCATCCAGAGTGGGTTGTTCTACAAGTGGATGGTGAGAATGCTTTTAATTGCATCTCTCAAGCATCCATGTTTAGATAGCTTAGGGAGATTTGTGGATCCTTGGAAAGTCTTGTCCCTTTTGTGCAATTGTTCTATGGCTCTCTTGCTTCCCTTTACTGACAATATAGTTGACCACAGGAGAGAGTCACCATCTTGGAGTCAGTTTTTTGTACATGATAGGGAGATCCTTTAGGAGGACCTTTGTTTACCATGGCTCAATTCAAAGCTCTCCTATCTACTACTTTGGCCATGACAAGTTGTATATTTCCCCCTTTGGTAGACAATATACACATTGTGTGTCCATAGATAAGATTAAGTAGGCCTTTGATCACTTGACTACTAAGCTACATCTTGTAGGCTTGAGAGTCAAGGTGTCAAAAGGTAGAGCATGGTCCTCTTCAGGTATAACTCCCCACCTAGAGCTTTTAGATGGATGTGCCACATCTACAAATGAACTACGTGTTCTTGGAGTGCAAATAAGATCTAAGGATTTTGTCACATGCTTCTTAGATGCTACTCTTGTAGAGGATGTTCTCCATGTGGATGACCTTCTTCTACTAGGAGATCTGCAAGTGGCATTTGGTACACTATCCTACCTCTAGTATTGCCCATTGACCAACTTACCTTATCAGCATGATTCTCCCTTTGTTGGTTTTCTCATCACATCTTAGAGTTTTTGATAAGAAGATCATGGGAGTCTTTGGTGATAGCATTGGACAAGGGATATTTGAGTGTGTGATGTGGATTTGGCATGTACATAAACATTTCTACCATGTAGAGGGGTAGGCCTACTTGATGTTATCTCACCTTGAATTACCTTATCTTGTGTGGAGGGATAAGCCTATTATTAATGGAGGAGATGACATCTAAAACATCTTTGGGTAGTTGGGATTCTTGGCACTCCTACTTTCCTCTTATTTTTGGTTGTTAATAGACCATTTTTGGAGACATATGTGGCCAATGTGGAGGAAGGATTCTTTTCTCTCGAGGTGTTATTGCGGTAGACAAGAGATGGTCTATCTCCATGGGCACAGGAGGACATTCCATCCTTTGCTTTGTTATTTTCAGATTAGACCAAAGATTTGCAATACTCCTTGATGGAGCAATAATGTCAACATACACTACATTCTCTTTTAGTTGACTCGTCCATTCCTTGGGCTACTAGAGCACATCTTCACTCTTGCTCCGAGAAAGGTATAGGCTCTTGGATCCTAGCTCAATTATGCATTAGGGCCTTTCAACTTTCACTAGCCACCTTCTCTACAATGATGAGGTTCTACTTAGGTTTGGTCCATATGTTTGCATCTTTGTTTTACTCACTTGTGAGTTTGGTTCTACACTGGATGCAACAATGGTCCATATGGCATGGTATCCTTCTGGAGGATAAAAGATAGCTACTCATGATGCCATCAAGGATATAGTGTTTGCTATGGCACGAGATAGTAGATACCCTGCTTGGAAGCAGCATTCATATGCTTTGTAGATGGACACATGGTAGAGCAAACTTATACTTGGTCCGAGATGATCAAGTGATAGTGGCGGATATTGTTGTTATAGATCCTATGTGTGATGCAGTTTTGGAGGGAGTGATTACTCATCTTCTTGGATTGGTAGCAAGCGGAGCAGCAACGCACAAGGTCTCCAAGTATAAGGGCATACAACAAGTTCACCTCTTTGTTCCTCTTGTCTTGGAGTTGTATGGAGCAAGGGACATGACATTTGACACATTTGTTAGGGAGTGCAGAAGAGCTGATTATATTAGACATTAGGGGGCACCACTCTCATTCTCAATCTAAAATAATGAGATTCTACCTAAGTTTGGTCCACTTGTCTACATCTTTGTTTTACTCACTTGTGAGTGTGGTTTTACTTGAGATGCAACAACAATCCATATGACACAATGTCCTTTTGGAGGACAATGAATAGCTACCCATGATGCCATCAGGGATATAGTGTTTGCTATGGCACAAGAGAGGTGATACCTTGCTTGGAGGGAGCATTTGTATGCTTTGTAGATGACATACGTCAAAGAAAACTTATATTTAGTCGGAGATGATCAGGTTATAGTGGCGGATATTGTGGTTGTAGATCCTATGTGTGATGCAATTTTGGAAGGAGTGATTACTCATCTTCTTGGATGGGGCAAGCAAAGTAGCAACATGCAAGGTTTCCAAGTATAGAGGTATGCAACAAGCTCACCTCTTTGTTCCTCTTGCCTTGGAGTTATATGGAGCGATGGACACGACATTCAAGATGTTTGTTAAGGAGTGCATGGGAGCTTATCATATTAGATATTAGGAGGCACCACTCTCATTCTCATACTTTGTAGCATACTTTGGATAGTGGGTGTCCATTGGTCTATAGAGAGCATTGGCTGTTGCAATCCATAGGAGAGCAATTACACTAGGTGATGCTTCTTTCTAGTAGTTTGTAGACCTTACAACTTGCAAGTCTACTCATAAATTTAGTAATTTTTCATTAAGCTTCACTTCATGTAATAAAGATGATTGTGAAATAAGTGAAAGCTAATCAACCAAGGTCCTTTTTTGTGTCCTACTCATCTAGATTCAAAATTAATTCTTGACCATCTAGATTCAAACATAATTGTTGACGTAAAATGATATCTCATAGTAATGCTCATTAATGAAGAGATAAAATGAATATGCAAAATATTCTCTCTAAAGTCTATCATTTATTGCCTTTTGACTCTCTTCCACAATCAAAAACTCTCTTCCCTAATTTAGTGAAGGATTTAACTTTCCACCATACTCTTCTCTCATGGCATATAAATTAATTTTACTTACAATAATTTATATACCATGAGAGCTTGTCATTGAGACTCAATATGCAAGTGCTAATATGAGTTACTTTGTTTGTTTATACTCAACTCATGTATATTGAGGTATAATTTAACAAATATAATTTTATAATTATATTGAGGTATAATTGATGAACATAGACGTGTGAATCTTTACTTTGACCTCAATAAACCGTGTACAAACTTTATCCATAATAACAAATTCATAGAAAATCAAGTATTAAGAATTATATTATTGTACTTTAACATAGTTTCACATATATCCATAGACACCAACATATGAAAATTTATACCATGTGCAAACACCAAGGCATCTAGGAGCATCTAGTAAAGATCTTCAAGGAATTCTTACCACTACTAGTGCATAACATAGTTCAAACTAACATGAGATTATTATTTGGATAGATAACACTATTTATAAGTTGGTATCCCTCCTTTGATCCATATGGTGAATGTTTCCTTCTAGAAGTAGTGCATACAAAGTATCAATTTATGGTATTTCTAAACAAAAATGATTGCTACTTGGAGGCAGAAAGAGGTTTTAAGCCAAGGTCGTACTTTGCTTTTCATGAGATAAACAAGATATCAACCCTTCAAAATTTCTCCTTCTCTTGTCAGAGTAAAGGTATTTTTGTCAAAAGATTCTATGCATTTCTTAGTTTTAGAATCATTGAATAATATCTAAATTGAGCCTTTTCCTAATCTTAGTTTCTTTATCTTTGTTCTCCAAGTATCATCTTCATAGCATCTAGTTTTGCTATGAGCTTTTGTATCTTTTCTTTGCTACTTTGTGAGATTTGTTTCATGCTAATTTTAACCTCTCTTTAACTTTAATAAATCAATCCTGAATTCTTCATAACTTGTTATACTATGCAAGAAAATTGGAATGGTGCGGGCCATTTAGGATATACTTCAAAAATTCTTTATTTTTTTTTGGGTTCTCAATCAACTTCTCTCTTTGTCTTATTTCAAGGGGACCCCACAATGAAATAAAGTGATGGTATTCATCTTAAGAAGAAGATTTATACTTATAAGAAACTCATTGGACAATTCAAAATCAGGGTAAGGGAATTCACTTTCCTCTTCTAGAACTTGCACACTAGGTAAACTTATAAAAGGAAATAAATATGTTTGGGTTATTTTCGACGAGAGGTATACTCTCCAAGATCAATCTCCTCTTCTTGAGCTTCTTTTCCCCAATTTCTTCATTTTGCACCATAAGAATATACAACTCATGTCAAAGTAAATGCATAGATTTTACATTAACATCCAAATATACTAGCCATTCTATCAAATAAAATGGTCTTATGGACTCGTATCCATCCTATACAGTGGTCTTTCCTCCTCCCCTCTTCTTAAGGTTTCGATTAGGTTGTTGTCTTACTTTCCTCTCTTAAGTTTCTATCCGAGCTTTCTACAGCCTCTATTGACTTCATATTAATTCTCTTTGTTTTTGCTCTAGAATCAAATGGTTAACTTTCCTGTTCTGTGTTATGCTTGCCTCCCTCCTAATTTTCGTGTTCTTCCAAGTTTTCACCAGGTATGTCTCATTCTCTTTTTTTTTTTTCTTCTTTCGCTCGCTGTTTACTGCAGTCTTCTTTTCTCAACTTTTCTCTCAACACTGATATTGTTTTTGAGCGACAACTTGGGGAGCAACTCAGATTACGTCGGCACTCACGGGTTTTCAAAGAGGAACTCGGAACGACATTCATTCATCATCTACCACTGCACTGTAGTTGGCACGGATAAAGTTCGTATGTGCTTTTGTGGAAGTTGGCTATGGCAACGTTTTGCCTCCTTTGGTTGCTTTGTCTTTTAGGATTCATGCTGCCATAGCGCATGTTGCAATATATTCTACCCTGTCCCCTGAATCCTTGCTCCGTGTCCCCCATTCTTTGAACGGCTTCTCTTTGGGTCTTCAGTTACATTTTGTTCATGATGTCTTCTCGATGGTTTTTCTACCAGCTCGTTACATGCGTTGCTTACGGCTGTTCGTTTACACGTGGATTAACAGTTTCTCTACGGGTAGTTATCTTCTGATCATTTTTCATATCGGTGCTGCTGGGCATTTCTTTCGGTCTACGTCTTGCACTTCATCTCCATTGTTGCTTATCGCTTTTCGTTTACACGTTGATTAACAGTTTCTTCTGGTGGTATTCTTCTGATCACTTCTTTGTGTCGTTGCTGTGTCTTACTTTCGATATGCCTGTTTCACTTCATCTCCTTTCCACATGTTCTTTTCATTATTTTACAGTCTCTCCCTTGTACGGCTTGATGGGGGTCTTCCCATCCTTCATTTTTCCTATGCGGTCGCCTTTTTTCATTTTATTATTTTACATTTATTTTATTGCCATTGCATATACATTAATGACTCCCCAGTTTCCCGTTCCTCGAATTGCTTCTTCTCTCAAATCTCGTATCCATTCTCTCAAACTGAGTATGCAAATGATCTAATCTATTCTTTTACATTCATATTTTAGTTCCTTCGCGGGAAAACACTCTCTTGTGCATTTTTCGTTCCACTCGTTACTCATTTTTCATCTGACTTTTACTCGAACATCTACTCGTATTTCATTTTTCCTTCCACTCTCTTACTCGTATATCTACTCATTTTCATCTGACTTCTTTCATTTTTCATCTAACTCTCTTGCTCATCAACTCATAAAATGTACTTCCATGTTTAATTAAATAAGTGATAATGTAGGTAATTGTAGTACTCTTCTATATCGGCTATTTATAGCCGATATAGATGCAGATGAATTTACTCGAATTCTCTTGTTCATCTAAATAGTCCAATATTTAAGTATTGTGACGTAGATTTATCTAAAATCTCTCCTTTTCCATCTTTGTTTTGTCATGACTCTTTGAATTAAGGAAGGGCATAAACGATACCATGCTCAAGAGCCTCACCATCGATGATGGAGTGGAACAAGGAGGAATGCATTCACCAAACTATGGTTTTGAAATTCACATTAATCACGTAACAACTGTCCCACCTTTTATCTTCTTCTTATGTATGATTAAAAATAATGTTAATTTCCCAATTTCCCAACCCTATACTAACCCTCAACAAATACTACCCATAAGTGTAATATATAATTACCAATTAATAAAATCTACCCAATTAAAAGCATTATGCGAATTTAGTTCCGAATCAAACCACATTTAATAATTCCATAATTACCACTTTTCAAACTCGTGTTGTATTGTAGTAAAAGTCTAACTTATAATTATCATACCAATGGCCCATACATTTCTGTAAAATGTCGCGTTCATGTGTTAAATACACTTTCCAACTTTTTTGAATTTTCGCAATAGACTCTTTACGACCTCGTCAGCGGGTTTAAAAAACGCATAACCCATAGCTCTGTTACGGGGGTTAAAGGACATTCGGTCAAATTTAATCACAAATTAATTTGAAATCGGAAACGAATAAAAGAATAAAGAAAATGGGAAAGAAAAAATACAATTAACATGTGTCACGGCTCGGAACTCATTTAATCTGTTTTGGACATGGCCCATTATCACCTCCTCTGACATTCACCATGAGTTAGTACAAAATATAGTTATTCGAAAATCTCACTTAATGTATCCGCTACCTCTCATTTAACTTCTCGGAGATGAAAGGCTCGTCAAAGATTCGCTATAATAAGATTCCCCCATAAGTAATGTTTACGGACCATTACCGTAAAGTTCCCGTAAATTCCCGCCACTAAGACTTATGAATTAGAACGTTGACAAGAGAACTCGCGTCTCTTGTTCTAACGCTGAGAGAAACGAAACTTGGACGAGGTCTCCATCTACTTGCAATCTTAGGTGCGGTGGTGCAGATTTCTCATACAGACTCTATTGGAGCATTGCCCCACGTTACCTTTTTTTCTCTCCCTTGTACGGCTTGATGGGGTCTTCCCATCTTCATTTTTCCTACGCGGTCGCCTTTTCCCCTTGCAATCAGGAGCAAACCTTCGAGACCCAGAGTGCACGACTGACTCTAATCAAAATTGATGCAGACAAGTGTAAACCGTTACTTCAAACGCAAATCAGAGACGGATGTTGCAAGTCTCACATGTAAACTCTCGCGTCTCTTCTTCTAACTCGAGAGAAACGAAACTTTGATGAGGTCTCCATCTACTTGCAATCAAGAGCAAACCTTCGAGCGCGAGTGCGCGACTGACTCTATCAAGATTGATGCAGACAAGTGTAAATCGTTACTTCAAACACAATTCAGAGGCGGGTGTTGCAAGTCTCCCATGTAAGCTCTCATCACGACGGTACAGTGCCGTTCACCGACGGTCAGTGATAAGATACGACAAGTGATAATAAGATTGTCGAAAGCTCGAATTGGAGAACTTCCGAATTTTATCCGATTCTCCACCTAAATCTTCATTCTTTATTCTTAGCGTCAGTCGTGGTCTTTCTCTAGCCAAGCGACTCGAAGAAGGAGGTGGACAGCGTTCCGATTTCTCCTGATGCTTCGTGACGAAGTAGGGTCTGGCAGCCAAAACATTAAACGAAAATGAAATTAACTCAAACTACTTGATCGCGGAGCACCTGCTGCCTAGTGAAGAAAGAGGGGTCTGGCAAAGAGGACCCTCATACCAAAATGAAATGAGTAAAATTGAACTACTTGGGTCAGGAATTGCACTCAGCGGCCGTCGAAATCCCTCGAAACCATGGTAGCTACAATGCAACACCTTACCATCAAACGCGAAGCAATAGCTTCTTCTTCTTCTTGCACATTCTCTCGGTCCTCGGTGCCCTTTGTTTCGAGGTTTTCGTTCCTGTCGAGAGTTGATTGCAAAGGCTGGAGAAGCAAACAGATCGCCGACTGTCTCTTGGCTGTGATTTTATCAACCCTGCTGGCAGCTCTTAGCCATAAAATTTGCGTATGTGCTTCGGAATTGGAGTATTTGATCTTATGTTGCACACGTCAATTTGCGCACTTTTACGATTCTGCGTGTATATGATCTCATCTGCTGGAACTGAAGGACAGCTTCACTGAGAGCCAGTGTCGAAGCTTTGACCACTCCTGCTAAAAACAAGTCTTACGAGTGCCCTCAGTATGTCTATACTTTGAAGAAATGAGACCTCCCGAACTACTAGAAGAAAGATAATCCCCTGCTTTTCTGTCTGAGTTGAGATGGTTGCACTCCGTTCACACTCATGGTCATGATATATGGTGAATAGGCAGCAACTGGGACATATTGAATTCTTTCTGCCACAGACACACTGGTAAAATAGTAGGCGTTCCACTTATGCCACTGAATCCGTCGTGATCTTCAGGAGGACACGGTAGAGAAGGGGATAATCAACGAAAAAATAAGCGAGAGGAAGACAAACGGAGATGTAGAGCTGCTGTCATGTCCTTTATGCTATTTACCCCTTGTTAGAAATGGAACTCCCGGTCTTAATCGGTATGGGTTACTTTGCCCACTCCTTGCATCTATCACTGTTGCAACTATAGGGAGTATCATGACAAAGCTTTCTGCCCTATATAAGGTGTTAAGTCCAAAGGAGGATAGATGTTCTCCAAGTATTGAGGGAACTGGAGCTCTAGCTCTGTCTATATGCCCATATCAGAGTGTTGAATCCCTATATTAGATTGTCCATTGCCTTGATTTATAAGTCCTGACGCCAATCTCTGCAATTCGGTTGTATGTTTGTTGTAGGAAGGATCCTGAAGAGGTTGCTATTCTGGTGGCTAAGTCTGTTTTCAGCGACTGAATCTATTATGTGGGCTGCAGGAGAGCAATTTCTAGGTCAGGATTTCAGTGTACAATGTGTAGGAAGTCTTATTCCACCAGAGATGTTTATCTAGATCTCACAGTGACCGCAAACTCGGAGGTGTACTCATTAGTACCAGCGAATGGTACTGACATGTTCAGGTACTACATGCTGATATGATGCACGTTTGGTCTTTTAGTTGTACCTGTAGGTTTTAGTTCCGGAATTTGAGATGATGAATTGCAATAAGAAGGACGACAAGGAGTTTAACATATGTAGTGCATTGAACGGTGTAAAATACTCCTTATGTTCGCAAAGCAGAAGTTGAAGTGACGACTGGAAGCAAAAGAAGGGGGATTGCTACTCAGTAGTTTCTGTTTATCATATCATCATGTCCTTGAATTGACATAAGCGAAGCTTAATTTCTCAGATGTGTGAGTATATTTGCCTGTCTTTGAACACTCTACTAACAGGTGTTTCCTGATATGTTTAAGGAGTCCAATTCTTTCGTTTCTTTATGAAAGAGGTTGGCGGCAGAACTTCGCAAGCGCCGGCTTTCCCGGTCCAGATGAAGAGGTTCTCCCACCTCTCTTCTGAACAAGAAAGTGATTAGTCTTTGCAATAGTCATCGTGCAGGCTTTCTTACCTATTGGGTAGCATCTTTGGTTGCGTAATTATCTGTGGACTTTTGTAGTTTAAGTTACTTCTGGTGTGAGCGGGGTTTAGCTCTCTGATTCAAATTCCAGACAACGTGAATATGGTTCATACTTTTTTGCAGATCAAAATGGCGGAAGAATTTCTTAAGTCAACTTATGGAGGTGTTTTGCTAGACGGGAGCTGCGGAAGTGGTCTTTTTGCCAGGCGATTCGCAAATCTTGGGTTGTACTCGAAGATTGTAGCATTACCTTTTTCCGAGAACATGCTGAGGCAAAGTTTTGAGTTTATGAAACAGGAAGAAACTCCTCAAGATAGGTATGAGATACACTTGCTACACCTTACATTCTGTCGGTGAATGCAGCTGATTGACCAGCCATCTTATACCGAAGATGTATCTAGAAGATAGCACTAAGAGAGTTCTGTTTGGAGTATTAAAATAATCAGTTGCAAAGGTTGAGTCCATTCTCTAGGGATTAACAGCTGGCTTGTATCACCATTTGAACAAGGACTCGGCACTCGCTTTAAAATGTCCAGTGGATGCTTTTGCAAGTACAGATCCATAGCGCTGGTACGCGCTGATGTTGCAAGGATGCCTTTCGCAACTGGGACAATCGATGCTATACACGCCGGTGCGGCTCTGCATTGTTGGCCCTCTCCTGCAGCTGGGGTGCGTTGCTGCTCTCACCTTTTGCAGGAGAAATATCAGCAATTGCACACATCCTGAAGAGTTTACATGCTTTAGCTCTGTCTCCAGTACCTTGGAAGCTGACCACACTGTAGAGAGGATATGCAAAATCTTACTTTATTTGTGCCTGCAGGTTGCAGAGATGAGTCGTATCCTGCGACCTGGTGGTGTTTGTGGCTACCACTTTCTTGAATGGAGAATTCAACCCTATCACTGAACTGCAGAAGTTTTTACTCTACTCATACTCCTCTTGTTTCCCTCTCCGCATACTCTTTAATACTCCGCATACTCTTCGAGCTGACAGGTCACCTATTTGTTCGTACAAAAGTTGTTTTAAGAAGGAAATTGAAGTACATTGAGGTGATAAATACTGCAGACATTGTGCCAGAGCGTTGGACAATTGCGGTTTTGACAAGAGGATGAACTAGAAGAACTCACCAAATTATGTGAACTACCGGAAGATAAGGAGAGGCAACTTTATCATGATCGCTGGTCAAAAACCTGGAGATGATTCTGATTAAGTTCTCTAGCAACCTGGTTCTTTTGACAAACGAGGTCAACAGTACTTTTAAAACTCTGATCAAGTGTACTTCTGTTGTCTTGAGGTCCTGAGCAGTAGCGGCGCATTTATGCTGTTCTTCGGGTTCATATGAGATCTAGTAGTTAATGGTCAAATTCAACTTGTGTACACTGAAGATGTTGGTTTTGGCAGACGTTTACAGTGAAGTTGTGACAAAGGCGTTGTTTAGCAGGGTATTCACAGATTTAATAGAAGCCCTTTGCGCAGAGTATGCACCGGGTTTATACCCGATGTTTGTTTACAAGGAGGACCACAGGAACCTGTGAAGCTTTGCTCGCAATCGGACGAGGAAGATACTGTGCTTTCTGTCTTCTAAAAATTCTTGCATCACTTCACGGTTGTAAACTGAAGGAAAGCCGACCACATAGAACACAAGAAAGATGGGAAGACCCCATCAAGCAGTACAAATGAGAGATAAAAGAGGTAGAATGGGGCTAGGCCCCAAGAGTATCGATATGTGAAATCTACCATACCGCACCTAAAATAACCGAGCTATGCAAGTCTACAAACTACCTAAGCATCCGAGGAAGCATTGCTCTTCTATGGACTGCACCAGCCAATGCTCTTTGTAGAGCAATGGACACATATTGTCTAACGTATGCTACAAAGTATGAGAGTGAGAGTGATACCCCTTGACATGTAATATGATAAGCTCCTGTGTACTCCTTGACAAATGTGTCAAATGCCATGTCCATCGCGCCATATACTTCCAAGGCTAGAGGAACAAAGAGGTGACTTCGCTCCTGACCCTCTACTTGGAGACCTTGTGTGTTGCAACACCACTTGCCACCTATCCAAGAGGATGAGTAATCACTCCCTCCAAAACTGCATCATGTGTAGGGTTTATAACCACAACATCCAACACTGTCATTTGATCATGTATAAGTCTACTCTGACACATGTTGTCTGTAAAGAATATATGCACTTCCTCCAAGCAAGGTATCCACTCTCTCGTGCTATAGCAAATATTATATTCCTGTTGGCATTGTGGGTAGCTATCCTTTGTCCTCAATAAGGACACAATGTCACATGGACCGTTGTTGCATCTAGTGTAGAACCACACTCACAAGTCAATAACAAAGATGCAAATGGGTGGACCAAACCTGGGCAGAACCTCATCACTTTAAAGAAAGTGGCTCGTGTGAGTCAAAATACTCTAATGCATGGTCAAGCTAGGATCCAAGAGCATGCACCCTTGCTGGAGCAAGAGCAAAAATGTGCTCTAGTGGTCCAAGGAATGGACAAGTCCACTTAGAGAGAATGTAGCTTATGCTGACAATGTTTCTCCATCAAGGAAGACTACAAATCTCTGATCCAATCTGATGGTAACAAAGGATAGAAGGTACTCACATGCAAGTGGAGATAGACCATCTCTCATTATGCCATAATAATACCTAGAGAGAAAAGGATCCCTCATCCACCTCGGTCAGATAAATCTCCACAATCGGCCTATGAGCAACCATAAAAAGGGAGGAAAGTAGGGGTGTTGAAAGAGCACAACTACCCAAAAGTGCTATAGATTCCATCTACTCCATAGATAATAAGCATACACTTGTGCATGAGATTTGTAGAGATGCATGTCTATGTGCAAAATCTGCCATCACACACTCAAATGTCCCTGGTCTGATGATATAACCAAGATTCCCATGATCCTCTCATCCAAAGCTCTCGGATGTGATAGGAAAGTCAAGGAAAGGAGAACCCTACAGAGAAGGTAAGTCTATCAACGGGCAATACTAGAGGAGAGTATACCAAAAGTCACATGGGGATCCCCTAGTAGAGGAAGGTCATCCACATGGGGAATATCTTTTGCAAGGGCGGCGTCTAAAAAGCTTATGACAAAATCCTCAGATCCTATTGGCATTCCAAGAATAGGTAAACCTAAGAGGCCAGTCTCACCTGTTCATAACGAGTACTCCATAGAATATTTTCTTTTCCGTTGAGCTTAGAATGTCTATAAGTTCTTCTTGTTGCAGTGAACTGCCTTTCCTATCCTGTATCAGGAATTTCTTTATCCCACCATGTGCGCTCTTTACATTCATGTCTCCGTGTGTCATGCATGGTAATACATCTTTAATGCAAGGCCTGTTGAATTGGTCAAGTCAGGACCATTCTAGTGTGCCAGAATATCACGTTTATCTTCCTAAACTTGTAGAGAACATAATGTCATCGTGTGTTCTTTGGTTGCACAATCCATTCACTTATTTCCGTTTACCATTTCGCAATAAGTACTCTCTATAAGGATCATTTTGAGGTTTGGTCATCCAGCTGCATTACACACGATTAACATCACGACCATCAACAAGAAGTATGATTTCTAAAGCCTGCACTTTCATCTTCGATAGTTCAACAGGCCATCCTAGCAACGAAAGTATTACAGGACTCTTAGGTAACAAGAGAGTTACCCATGGACCTAGTTTCCCTTTTGCTGTGCTTAATACCGACCCTGAGAACTAGTGCACGTTACGGTTGTCTAGTTCAACTCCTTGACTAGCGACGTCGTTGCCATCAGAAACTAAGCAAAGAAAGCAGGCTTCTGCAGTCGTTTCAAATATGCTGTATCATATGGCAACAGAAATAATGGACAGTTGGTCAAAGTTACGCTTGAATAGAGATACATGTGTGATCTTTGTCATGCTTCCGAGGAAAAATATCAGGCATGTTATATTATGTGCAGCTTACAAAGATTCATTGACATGCACGGTTCAAAGAGTAGGTGGTTCATTGCCAGACATTTGCAACTCAATGTTTGGTACAGACTTAATTTGAGCTTAACATCAACAGAGTTAGACCAATGTCATGTGCGGGAAGTGGTGGTGAATAGAAAGATGAAACTCGTACCAGCAAAATATTAGTGGGACGCTTCCTTCTTACGGGAGGGGGTCACAGGTCACAGCCCCAGCTGAGGAGAACTTGCATGCTGTTGTACAGTCACTGAACTACTACTGTAGTTCAATTGCACATACGTTCGCTTGACAGAACGTGTTCACCTTCCGTAGCTAGACACACTGCTTGCAGTCATAGAGCACAACCAACTCCTGCTAAGCAGTCCACAACTTCTTTTCCCAACACAAATGAAAAGAGACTGACCAAAGGTGCAAGGTCTACCTTATTTCAAACTTTTGGCATGACTCTCAAGGTTGTACATTACAGATAACAGTACCAAACCTTGAGATAGAAAGCAAGTAAAATAATAATTCCCTTGTTCTTCTTCAAAAAAAGTGTTAATAGGAAAGAATTTCTTATCAGTAGTGAACCACTTAGCCCGACAGATACAAATGAATATACTAATATGCCTTCCCAGATTGAACTGGAAAAATTTGATCTTTCTGAGATGACTTTTTAGACTGTACAATTCTTTTGGCTAGCAGGCACAACAGGTAAAGAAGATTACGAAAATCCAGTAGTTCAAAAGCCTATGACAAGACATTCCAAAGAAAAGCTATCAAGCAAATCAGGTTGCTAGAGCCGGACTGGGGTTCTTAGTTCGTCCTTCGTACAACATCCAGTCGTTGCTTCTCGACGTCGAGTGAATAGTTAAGGAGAATGCCTAGACATCGTCAGGTTCCGAAGGGTAATGGCTAAATGATCAGACACATTCTCACTTTCCTAAAATACAGACATTCTTCCACGCTACCTTTCTGGCTTATAAGACTACCGATTTCTCATTGAGGTTGAGCCCCATCTTACCCTTTATGTCTCATCCTTATACGGCTTGAAGGGGCATTCTCATCCTTCTTGGTATTGTACGTTGTCGCCTTTTCCGTCATTTGTTGAAAACCGCAGATTCAAATCCCATCTCTTATGATAATTATGGAGCTGATAATAACTTTGCAAAAGTTGAGGAAAATTTGCATTGACTGAATGTTGTCATTCAAAACTACCACCTTGTAATTCTTAAGGATAGCAAAGATTAAGGAGATGTTGAATAATAGTTAAAATGAGTAGAAGATGTAGCAAAAATCAGTGGCGTGGGGATAAATGAGTAGATTAAGGGCTTCACATCACCCCGGCAATCAGTTTTTCTTGGAACTTGTAGCAAGTTCAATTGTGGAGCAAAGTCCATCAAAGTATGAAAAGTGTAGGATTCCTTATTCTATATTATTATTCCTTCAGTTACCCACTCTCCTGTATCAGACTATGAAAAGTGTAGGATTAAGGTAAATGAAGCTGGTGGTTAAGTAATTAGAGCAGTAACCTGCGCTTTATGCTCGACTAAATTGGTTTATCTTACCGCTGCTCTCTGGAGTTCTAGTTGAAGGATTTTTGCCATTGAATTCGCGGGCGAGTCCCCGAGCCGCGACTACAATGAAAGCTATATATATCTAGCTTAGATACTGGGCTCCCGGCCCGATATCCAGCTCGCAAATTTCAGGTAAACCCGGCCGCAAATACAATGGCAAGTCCTTCAATCAGAGCTCCAAAGGGGAGCGGCAAGATAAACCGAGGTGATCGAGCATAAAGCACGCTAAACTGCACCTTCGGTCCTTCCCCCGGAAAGAACGGCAAGTCGTAAACGTACTATAGTTACTGTGAGCATTGACGAATTTTGCGGGCCGACTTTCCTTCCCCAGGCTGTGGGACATACGCTGGATAATTCCACTTACCAGGTTTGCGACTGCCGCAGCTTCCTTTTCCATCGATAACGACTTCAGAAAGTTTCGTGTGTTCCGTCAAGGACAGTCAAGGCATCTACCGTTGATTGACAAAACCTGGCAAAACATCGCAAAAGGCGTAGTAAGTGGTGGTTTAAGATATTGTGTTCTCGCAACTAACTATAATATTGCGGTTGAGTTTTCATGTACAGAAACAGCGTCTTTCAAAGTCCCATTAACTAATCCACGTTCCTAATGCACAGAACAGTTCATACAAAGATTAGTGGCTCTGAGTTCCGACAACAGTTCATCGAAGAAGACATAGGAAGACACTCCAAATTTCGTACAAAGTCCATCTAGGGCGATGATGTGGAGACCCATTGTAGGTCGTTCATCAAGTTAGTAAGGAAGGCGCAGGGATCTACTAAGAGTGTTCAATTCTTGCTGCGGATATTAGAAGTCTTCTAAATTTAACACGATACATTGATGAAAAAATCATAAAAATATGTTTGAATTGCATTTGTCTTGAATGGGACACTGTTATTATACTTCGAATGGTTTTTCTGGTTTGTACTTATTGTCCAATAAACTAACCTGAAATTTTTATAGTGTACATGCGAGACGAGTTGGCGCATCTTTCATTTGTTCAGGAGAGGGAAATCTCTATCTTCAACGTATCGATTTGTCTCTCGATAAGTCCAATAATGTCTCGGTCCTGGCCTGGAGATAGCACTAATGGAGGATTTGTATATTTTCCAAAATTTACAAATTAAACACATTTAATAATTGCAGTTATTGAGAGTTAGAGTTTGGTTTAATTTCCTAAATTTGTAATTTCTAAGTAGGAAATTAATTCCACTAATCGAGAGTTGCAAATTCTCTTGCATGGTTCTGACATAGTTAGCCAATGTATGTTTTCATCACGGTGATCTTTTTAATTGTAAATTTTCAGCATATCTCACTTGTGATTGCAATTAAATAAAATTTTTTGGTAGTGGGCAATGGAGTAAATTACACTTGCCTGTTTTCTCGGTTCTTCCTGACCGCACTTATCCAGAGTCGACTGTACACTACAATTTTCTATCGAAAAAAATGGTCAGGGGTGTCTTCCCCGACGTAAGACTATCCATACGCGACAAGCAGAGATCACTGTACCGTCAAAAGAACCAGTTGTCATGAGAAATCTGGTCACAAACATCCACGATGTGGGTCCACCTCAAGCCCTGCTGAGATTCCAACGACACTCAAGAACGTAAGTTGAAACTTCGAAGAAGTTCACGTCACCACGATGTATAACTTGGGTCTTGTGAGGAAACGAATTTTTGAAACTTCTTTCATTGTGAAACTTCCCCCATTCGATGGTTAGATTCTCAGGCGGGTTGCATTTTGTGGTTATTTGAGACTAGTTTCCATGTCCACGTCTGTTCCATAGGCTACCCCACTCCATGATGAGGCTAGATAGGTTTTTCGCTTATCACTTGATCGTTTGGCACGTGATCCCTTGGACGAGTTAGCATGGTTGCTATTTCTCTTACTCCCTCGATGGTGTCTTTGTTATGCTAGAAGGGGACATGCAGGGCATAGAGAGGTGGTTGCTAGATTTTGTTTATTCAGAGCGGTGGATTGTGCAGCCCTTCAAGAGGAGTCTGTTAGGGCTACACAATTTAGGAGACAAACATCACCACAGGATACCATAGAGTCCACTCGATTATGACGATGTAGGACATTGGGTCAGGCGGGAGAGTTTAGTAGAGCAGCTCAAACGCTACACCCTTTGTCTATAGCGAGTCCTACTGATGAGACTATCTCTTCCCTATGCTCACTACATCCTATAGCAGTAGAGTGACTACCACTAGAGGTCTTAGATTATCAGCCTGAGCAACCTTTATGTCTTGATAGGTCGCTATTTGCACAAGCATTGTGCATTGCCCCCTGCCTTTCCTCAAGAGGCTTGTCAGGGATGGTTTATGAGCACCTTAGCGATTACTTCCAGGCAGATGATCCTTCTAGTGGTTTTATCGAGTTGTTTCAGGTGGTTGCATCATTGGCAAGAGGAGATATTCCTATGTCTGTTAGTCGGGTGTTAGGTGCTAGTCGACTTCTCGTGATGGAGAAGGACATGGGAGGCATTAGACCAATTGCTATTGGAGAGATCTTTTTGTGTTTCGTTAATCGTACTATTGTCCTTCAGCATCATACTCACTTTTGACAACACCTTAGTCCACATCAGTTTAGAGTAGCTACACCAGTTTGGAGGATGTGAGGCTATATCTCTAGGCATTAGAACACTCCTAGATATCCATCTGGAGTGGGTCGTCCTACAGGTGGATGTTGAGAACGCTTTTAATAGCGTCTCATGGGCATCCATCTTTAGAGAGCTAGGGAGGCTAGTGGATCCTTGGCAAGTCTCATTCCTTTTCTATGGTCTTTTTACGGCTCTCCTGCTTCCTTTACTACCAGCATGGTGGTTCACAAGAGATAGTCACCGTCTTGGAGTCAATTGTTGGTACACGTCAAGGAGATCCTTTGGGTGGACCATTATTAGAGCTCTCCTATCTACTACTTTGGCCATGCCAAGTTGTGTATTTCTGTCCTTGGCAGATGATACACACATCATAGGCCCTGTAGATCAGATTAGGTAGGCCTTTGACTACTTGACTACCGAGGTTCATCTAGTAGGCTTGAAAGTGAAGGTGTCAAAGTGCAAGGCATGGTCCCCTTTAGGTATTCCTCCCCACCTTGAGCTTCTAGAGGGGTGTATCACATCCACAAATGGACTTTGTGTTCTTGGAGTGCTAGTAGGATTGGAGAATTTTGTCACACGCTTCCTAGATGCTCCCCTTGCAGAGGGTGTTCTCCATGTGGATGACCTTCCATTATTAGGAGATCCACATGTAGCATTTGGTATACTCTCTTCTAGTATTGCTTGTTGACCATCCTACCTCATCCGTACAGTTCTCCCCTCACCGTCCTTCCTATCATGTTTGGGAGCATTTTAGAGGAGGATTATGAGAATCTTTGGTGTTATTATTGGACCAGGGACTTTTGAGTGTGTGACAGTGGATTTGGCAGGTAGGCAGATGGCTATGCTGATCTCATGTGGTGGGGTTGGCTTGCTTTCTATGGAGGATACAACACCTATAGCGTTTTTGGGTTGTTGTACTCTCTCGGCACCCCAACTTTCCACTCATTTTGTGGTTGTTGATAGGCCGGTTTTGGAGACTTATGTGACAAAGGTGGAGGGAGGATCCTATTCTCTCTAGGTGTTATTGTGGTAGACAAAAGATAGTCTATTCCTTCAAGCACGAGAGGATTTTCCTCCTTTTGCTTCATTATCATCAGATTGGACTAGAGGTTTATAGTCTTCCTTGATGGAGCGACAGTGTGAGCATACGTTACATTCTCTCTTAGTCGACTCATCCATTCCTCAGGCTACTAGAGCACATCTTTGCTCTTGCTCTGGCAGGGTGCAAGCTCTTGGATCCTAGTTCAACCATGCATTAGGGCATTGCGACTCGCACTAGCTACTTTCCCTACAGCAATGAGGTTTTGCCTAGATTTGGTCCATCCATCTGCATCTTCATTACTCACTTGTGAGTGTGGTTCTACACTAGATGCAATAGTGGCCCACATGACACGATGTCCTTTTGGAGGATAGAGGATAGCTACCCATAATGCCATTAGGGACATAGTGTTTGCTATAGCACAAGAGAGTGGGTTCTTGGCTTGGATAGAGAGTTTGTATGCTTTGCAGACGACACATGTCAAGACAGACTTATACTTGGTCCAAGATGATCAGGTGACAGTAGCGGATGTTGTGGTAACAGATCCTACACAAGATACAATTTTGGAGGGAGTGATTACCTATCCCCTTAGATGGGGGGCGAGTGCAGCAGCAAGTTGCAAGGTCTCCAAGTATAGGGACATGCAGCGAGGTCACCTCTTTGTTCCTCTAGCCTTGGAGTTATATGGAGCAATGGACACGACATTTGACACATTTGTTAGGGAGTGCACGAGAGCTCTTGTGCACTCCCTAACAAATGTGTCAAATGCCTGAAAGGTGATAAGCTCTCGTGCACTCCCTGACAAAGGTGTCAAACGTTGTGTCTATTGCTCCATATAACTCCAAGGCTAGAGGAACAAAGAGGTGACCTTGTTGCCTACTTCTATGCTTGGAGACCTTACGAGTTGTTGTTGCACTTGTTGCCCATCCAAGGAGATGAGTAATCACTCCCTCTGAAACTATATCAAGCATAAGGTCTGTAACCACAACATTTTCTATTGTCACCTGATCATCTCAGACCAAGTATAAGTTTGCTCTGACACTTGTCATCTGCAAAGCATACTAATGCTCACTCCAAGCCAAGTATCCACTCTCTCATGCCATAGCAAACACTTTGTCCCTAATAACATCATTGGTAGCTATCTTTTGTCCTCCAAAAGGACATTGTGTCATATGGATGGTTGTTGCATCTAGTGTAGAACCACACTCACAAGAGAGTCATGAAGATGCATATGGGTGGACCAAACCGAGACAAAACCTCATTGTTGTAGAGAAAGTAGTTGGTGTGAGTCAAAATGCCTTAATACACAATTGAGCTAGGATCCAAGAGCTTGCATCCTTGCCAGAGCAAAAGTGCAAACATACTCTAGTAGCCTAAGGAATGGACAAGTCAACTAAGAGAGAATGTAACATATGTTGACATTATTGTTCTATCAAGGAAGACTACAAGCTTTTAGTCCAATCTAACAATAGTGAAGCAAAGGATGGAAGGTCCTCGTGTGCCCATGGGGATAGAGTATCTCTCGTCTACTGCAATAACATTTAGAGAGAAAAGGATCCCTTCTCCACCTCTATCATATAAGTCTCCAAAATTGACCTATCAATAACCACAAAACAAGAGGAAAGTAGGGGTGTCGAGAAAGCCCAACTATCCAAAAATGCTATAGGTACCATGTCCTCTATATTTAGGAAGCCAACCACTCCTTCACACAAGATTGATAGTGATGTTTGTCTATGTGCCAAATCCCATATTAGACACTAAAATGTCCCTAGTCCAATAATATCACCAAAGACTCTCATAATCCTCCTATCAAAAGGCTCTTAGACATGATAGGAAGGTCAAGGAGTGGAGAATTGCACGGAAGAGGTAAGTCAATCAACGAGAAATACTAGAAGAGAGTATACCAAATGCCACCTATGCATCTCCCAGTAATGTAAGGTCATCCACATGGAGAACATCCTTTGCAAAGGCAACGTCTAAGAAGCGTGTGACAAATTACTTGGATCCTACTAGCACTCCAAGAACACATAGTCCATATGTAGATGTGATACATCCCTCTCAAATCTCAAGGTGGGGAGGAAAACCTAAAGGAGATCATGCACTGCACTTTGATACCTTGACTCTCAAGCCTACTAGATTTAGCTTGGTAGTCAAGTAGTCAAAGACCTGCCTAATCTGATCTACAAGGCCCATGATGTGTGTATCATCTGCCAAGGAAGGAAATGCACAACCTGGCATGGCCAAAGTTGTAAATAAGAGAGCTCTAAAGTGAACCATGGCAAATAAGGGTCCCCCTAAAGGATCTCCCTCACATATACCAACAATTGACTCCAAGATGTTGACTCCCTCCTATGAACAACCATATTGGTAGTAAAGAGAATCAAAAGATTCATAAAAGACCACACAAAAAGAATAAGACTCGCCAAGGATCCATAGCCTTACTAAGCTCTCTAAAGATGGATGCTTGTGAAACACTATAAAAGTGTTCTCAACATCCACCTATAGGATAACCCACTCTAGATGGATATCTAGAAGTGTAAAGATACCTAAAGATAAGAACTATAAAGAAATATGATGCCTAAAGATATAACCTCACATCCTCCATGTGTAGCTATTCCAAATTGATGACTAAGGTGTTGTTAGAAGTGAGAACAATGTTGAAAGACAATGGTGCAAATAACCAAACACAAGAAGATCTCTCCAATAGCAATTGGTCTTATGCCCCTCGTGTCCTTCTCCATTGCAAAAGTTGACTAACACCTAACACCTGACTAACAAACATAAAATTGTCTCATCTTGCTACTATTGCAGCCACCTAGAACAACTTGGTAAAACCACTATAAGGATCATCTGCCTGAAAGCAATCTCTAAGATGCTGATATAACATCCTTGACAAGCCTCTTGAGGAAAGGTGAGGAGGAATGCATAATGCTTATGCAAAAAGCAACCTATCAAGATATAAAGGTTGCTCAGGCTGTCCTACATATATACATTGCTACACAACATACATCATTATAAACATCATACACAATCAAAGTGCAACTCACACATAAGTCATACATGAACTCTAAAATGCCACAATAATCAATTCAAATCAATTCAAATCAACTCAAATTAGATAAGTACTTGATCATTCACTCAACAATCTGCCAACAATTGGGCCCTAGTTATAGTCAAGTCATACCCACTCTAGCTAAGAGACTCCAGGTGACACTAACCGGCTTTCTATCCACCATAGCCAAGAACTCAAAAGCTCAACATTAGAGAAGTGAGCTCTTTGGGGCTGCACTTCCAAGGTACACCTCTACTTTTGACCTAGATCTCCAACTCTAATGATCTTGTTGACGGCACACTTAACAATGTGAATGGTACAAGTGACTATGGGCCCCACCATGTAGTTAGTACCTTGAATACAAAATCTAACTGTCAACAAGTAGTCTATGAGTAACTACCAAAATACCTTTGACTACCAACACTACTACTCCAATATTTGAGCAATCTAGGTGCAATGTTACAAATGGCATGGTAAGGTTGATAATCTAAGACCTCTAGTGGTAATCCCTCTCCTGCCATAGGATGTAGTGAGCGTAGGGAAAAGATAGTCTCATCATTAGGACGCGCCATAGACAAAGGATGTAGCATTCATGTTGCTCCACTAAAGTCTCTTGCTTGGTCCAATGTCTTACATCGTGGTGATCGAGCAGACTTTATGGTATCTTGTAGCAAAACTTGTCTCCTAAAACGTGCACCCTAATAGACTCCTCGTGAAGGGCCGCCAAATCCCCTACTCAAAATCAACAAAATCTAGCAATCACCTCTCTATGCCCTGCACGTTCTCTTTTAGCATAACGAAGATACCATCAAGGAAGTAAGAAGAATAGGAACCCATGCTAACTCATCCAAGGATCACGTGCCAAACAATCAAGTGGTAGGCAAAAAGCATATCTAGCCTCATCATAGAGTGTATGGGGTAGCTTATGGAATAGAAGTGGACATGGAAAACTAGTCTCAAATAACCCCAAAATGCAACCCACTCGAGAAGCTAACCACTCCCATGATTGGATCAGTACACTTGGAATGGATAGAGAAAACATGCATTATCTCAAGTATCATTGCTCTTGATGTGGTTGCTCGCCTCATGTGAGCATACCAAGTGGTCCAATCATAGTCCTTGTGCATCTTTCTCACATGGATCTTTATCACTTGCAAGGTAAAGTATCAATGACACATTGGGCATGGTGTATCTCGTGTCGCTCTAGGCGGCTCCACATGGGAAAGTGTAGCCATGGCTTAACACAAGAATAATGATAGTAACACATGATGCTCCTCTCTATATCTACCTATCCCTGCAAAACCACAACCCCTCACATTCAAACTCATATGAGAAAATACAGTTTCCAAACCCTAAAAACTATAAACTTTCATAATTTTCAATTTTCATCTCAAAAATTTTTAAACTCAGTTTCTATAGAACTCAATCATGAAAACAAAGAGATTAGAACTGGAAATTCCCAACCCATCATTCATTACAATGTGTAATGATCACTCTAAACCCTAAAAAAAACCTATAAATCTCCATAACTTTCTACTCAATTCTCCATAGTTTTCAATCTAGATACCAATGGAACCTAAATTGAAAAACAAACTGAATACACTATTCACTCAAGTGCTATATGCTAGAGCACACAGGAAATATATATCTTTCCTCTCCCGTCTCTAACTCTCCTCTCCCATCTCCACACTCTCCGGAACTCTGAATCTGTAACTGAACTTCAACAGTGGAAAAGAGGAACGTTTCATGTGTGTCCTCTCTTCAGAAACTACATGCTCTCTTCTAGGTTAGCAAAATAGCAATATCCGGTTTTGAAATTGGAGTCTTCGATGACAGAATAGGTAGTTTCATTCCTGTCTTCTCTTCAGACGCTACATGTTCTCTTCTAGGTTAGCGAAATATAGCAATATCCGGTTTTGAAAATGGCCCCCGAGTACGCATTGAAATCCAAGACTTTGGATACTTGGACACGAGTAAGTACGTAAACCATCCGGATGGAAGTTGGAGATCAATCACGTCATGATATAGTTACTTCGGATTTTCTTATCCCACATTATAGTTAAAGTCTATCAAGGTAGTCCATTCCTTCAGATGCCAAAGACGTGAAGTGTGGAACTGGATCGAAGTCCACAAATCAAAAGTCCACAGAATATTTCTCGTCTTCGAGCTACTTCTACGTGCTTAGTGGATGAATGAACCCTGTCAGTGAGATAGAAATCGACGACTGCTGCTTGCTTCCTTTTTTTCGTTAGACAGTTGATTCCTTAGTCTCACTTGCTGCTTGTAGCGTGAACTTCATTGGATTCCTCGGATCCATTATTTCCGAAAGCTATGAGTAGCAGTCAGCCAGCCAGGATACATAACAGCAACACCTGCAGTACTACAAATTTTCAAGCGGGATGTCCAGTGGTACTGCCCCAAAGCACACAAAATAGTACTCCACTGGACACAGGAGCTCCGAGGTTTGGTAAATAACTGCGAACCGATTCAAAAGTGCTAATCTGCGCGAGGTAGTTCTGGTGCAAATCCTTGTGATGGAAGGTCCTCGGGTGTTCACAATGGTGCTTGGAACCATTTTGTGCAAATCTAGGCTGATAGCCTTAATTAGGAAGATTCCTGATTTAATGACGAGCGAGAGCTTAAGTTTATCATGCCAGAGCTTATCATGTTAGGCGTAAGAGGTATCATTTTCACTCTAATACTTTGTAGCTTACTTCAGACTGAGTGTATCCATTGCTTTACATAGTGCAATGGCTGGTGTAATCCATAGGAGAGCAATCACATTAGATGATGTTTCTTCGAATGCTCCAGTTATGTATAGACCATACGATCTGCATAGCTCGGATATTTTAGGTGCGATAGGGCAGATTTCTCATACAAACTCTATCGGGGTTTAACTCCATGTTACCTTTTTTCTCTCTCTCTTGTACGGCTTGATGGGGTCTTCCATCCTTCATTTTTACTACGCGGTCTCCTTTTTCCCTTTCATTTAATGACATACATCCGATAATTGATCCAATACTCCCGTACTCCCGGCGGGTTTATCGTAGACGGAGATGGATACAGCGCAGCTGCAGCAAACGCTTCCATGGCAGATCAGTCGTTACCGTTGTTATCCAGCGAATTTTGCAATCTCATTAAGAAAGCGTTCACGCACTAATGAACGCGGTAGACCATCTTTCGCAGTTCCGTTCATCCTTACAACGAATTGCGGACGATTCTTTGAAAGAAATTAGCATAATGCCAGTTCAAATTTTACAAACTCCCATGAACAGCCTGCGCGTCAGAACAGTAAGAGCTCCAAAGAAGTACGGTATCTGACATATCAACAGTAAACTGCTCTTGTGCTCTAGGTTCACCTTCGACCGCAGTAGAACACGTTGTCCTCCTCCTTCCTGTTGTTATGGAGTGCAGTAAGGCACATTTCTCATACCGACACCATGTTACTTCTCTTATTTCTGATGTTTTATGCCTCTTTGGGAGGGGGGGGGGGGCTATCCTTTCCTATTTTTCTATTGTTACGGTGAAAGCGTCCCACCTAGTTTTCTTTCCGCTACAATTGTGCGAAGCATTCGCTGCAAGATAAATTAAGGAACTTCGAAATAATAAATAACCGTAGCATTCGTTCCTTCATCGATTTCATGTAATGATAAGATGAGAAATGACATATATAAAAACCAGGAGTATAGTTGATATTTTCATTTGGCTGACATATGATACATTTATCCACTACCAATTCATGTTAAATAATATGTTCTTTTCTATCCCATGTACGTTGTAATATTTTTGTGCACTCTTAGGAGTCTTTAGTGGTTACTCCTATTTTCGAATTATATCAAAATACTCCTTCTTTTATTCTGACATATAATCTAGGGCGTCATTTACTATCTGTTGTTAGTATAAATATATCCAAACTCCAATATACATATTCAACTGCGGAGTAAATAAAACAATTTTTTATTATCCTGGCTTTCATATTCTTGTGAATGTGGATCACATAAATTTCATGATCAGCTTTTGGAAAAGTAAAGCGTGAAATTCTCCAAATTTTCAAAAGTACAAGTTGAATAATGGACAGATAACCGAAATGAAGAAGCGGCAGCGGTGCAACTGAAGGCAAAGTTGCATCAAGGGAACCGCTAAATAATGTTTATAGTAACTTTATATATATTTAGCCATATTCATGCTATTTTTAATCTAAATAAATACCCCCATTAATTATCACTTAAATAATAAAATTTCAATCTGAATAAATCTTAACTTCCATAGCTTGCTGACCTTTAACTAGGCTCTTTGAAGCTACCATGGCTTTAGTTAGGATTACTAACCCTTTAGCTAACCTTGCTGATCCTAAGCTAACTTATTGACTTTGTAAAATCAAATAGAAGAGGATTCATTGCCCTAAAATGGACGGAAAACTTTGATTTGACCACTAATAAAGGGAAATCATTAAATATTTCTGGTTAGCGATTTGATGTCGAGGACCCGAGTGATAAACTAGAGCAGATTGATACTCTCATGTAAGAAAAAGTTTTGAGCAACAAATCATTTCTTAGGTAATGAATAATAATCCGATTAATTATTAATGTTGATGAATTACTCAAATAATTATGCATAAATCTTCAATGCAAACCATTTCTCATAACTTAATGAAATTTTAATCATCATTTTAGTTGAAGTTATCTATTTTCAAAATAATCTAGGTAGATGTCTAGGTAAAACAAAAATAATATTTGTATTTTTAAATGATAAAAAATTTGGAGAGTGTATTATTAATAAGTAATATAAGTTTATTTTCCTACATTTTATAACTGTAATAAATTCAATCCAATGTTAAATATTATTATAAATATAATACCACTTGATTTATCTATTTCTTTTTGAGAAACACATGTAGAAGTTTTAAATTTCAAGAAATAAATATAAACTTTATCCTAAAAAATAATACTTGGTAAGCACACATCTTGCATAATAGAACTACCACGGATTTGACTAAACTCACGAGGATGTCCTAGGTAAGTTCTACTCATTTGTAGTTGATAACTTTAGCATACTAACTTTAGTGGATCTATGTTTAGTATTTAGGATGGCAATTCAAACCAACTAAGCAACTTTTACTGCCTATGAAGTCCAAACTAAAAAGGTGGTACAAAGTATTTGTAATTTAGAAGATCCAAAAAATATATGGAATTTTATAGAGTTCGTTGGAGGAGTTGATTTGGTCTAAACCATGTTTCAAAGTCAAGACTTGAGTAAGGGAATAAACCCTGAATAAAAATTTTGAAAGCATGGATTTTGGTAACCCTTTGACCAACAAGAGAGACTGAATAAACTCTAAATTGCAGTTTATTTGAATTTTCAAATTATGACAAGATCAAAATTGTTTCCTCCCTTTGTTACAATACACATGAGCATGTAAGCAGGGGGTTGGGATGCCTAATACATCATATAATGTCAAATATTCATCAACTTGTATCTCTATGAGCTCATTCTTACTATAACTTAAGTTGTGATGCAGTTTCTTATTTATTGTAGCTTTGTATCATATTGAAGGCTTGATGATTGTTTATATTTTTCTATGACCACCTCTTTAATAAGCTATTTTATTTCATCCCAAAAACACTTTGAATGTCATGTGGTTTGTTGTGAGAATGGTAGTAAAGAGAAGACCAAAACAAACAAACATGTGTGGTTTTTAAAGTCACATATAACACTTTTATAGTAGGAGCAAGCTCCATGAAAGACAACCAAAAGGAGAAAAAATTTGCAAACTGCTCCATCTTGTTAGTGAATGATTATAAATGATAAGTTTAATATGAATTGAGAGAAGATGCACTCTTGAGTAATATTCACAAATATATGAAAAACAAAAATAATACAATGTGCTCACAATTGAGTGCATGATAAATCTAAAAGTAAAATAAGCAAAGAGTGTACAAGATTGATAATTGATACTAGATTTTTTCATCAATTACTAAACTGATTATCCTAATTGGATATAGCCTCATACCACCAAGCTAAGAGAAGACAAAGAAAAGTAGATGTCAAGTCAAGTTTTGATTCTTGATGGCAAGTATTGCAATTTAGAATAAAACACCATAATAACTATAAAAAATAAAATTTTCTTGGAATGCATAATTTAAATTTAAATTGAAATAATTAATATGGAATTTTAAATGTACCAACCAACCATTGATGGTACCTCCAAGCCACTCTAGTTGTCCAATTGCTTTTCATAAGAAATAGTGAGCTTTAACATTGAACAATTGATTGGTCATAAGTTTCATTAAATTAAAAAAAAATTCATCTTCACAAAATCCATCATATGCTAATCTATGAAAGCATAATTTTGCTATTGGACAAAACATGAATGCTTATCAAAGATTACATTAGTTAGGTTTGTAGCTATAATGTTTTGAGGACAAGAGAAATCCAAGAGAAACACATGGTTTCATTTCTCAATACTCCAATACCCCAATAGAGCACATGGTTTTGATTATATAGCAAAGAGTGTTCCCTCAAAGGGAGCTACACCCTTGGATCAAACACATGGATTAATGACATGTCACAGAGTTCCACCCTTAGTTAAGCTGCATGGACTGGTGACATGTCAATCCTTGTACCTTTTGGGTTGGTCAAACAAGTTTGACCAAAGAGAATCTTTAGGAATATTCTTGTAGGAAGCTCATCACCGCATGGGTGAGGTACCATTGGAAAGCTCTCTACAAGACAAACACAATTGGAGTATGCAACTTTTATCTCTTATAGAGGGGAGAAATCTTTTAATTTTTAAAGTCCTAATCCATTTGTTTAGGCCTCTAAAATTGGATGTGAAGTTTTCATGGTGTTTTTTACCTCTTCCTTATTAGTGGAAATAATCTTTTGGTGGCACCTCTATCTTATCTTCTTAGATCATCATATAAAACATCCCTAAAGATATTACCAAATTATTTCCCACCTCTAGATAATCTATCTAACTAATGGTATTACAAACTTCCCTCCCTTTTAAGATGTAATGTCCTTGTTCCAAGATTATTGCTCAAAACATTTTGCTACTATCGGTATATTGGTCAAGACGCACTGGTCAAGTCAGATATGGGTTCCATTATTACCTTATACAATGGGTATCCTTTCCAATGTAGGAGATATTCCACACATGGATGGCGAGTACTACGGATGTATTTTTGGAGAATGGATTCATCTTTGTATTCCTCTATGCCATCCATGAGTGTTGTGCAAGGTTGAGCTTCTCATATGGAAGGAAAGTGGGGCTATCATGATGCATATCTACATATCAAGGAAACATGAAACATTGGTGGATCTTCATTTGTGGTGGTAGCTTGAGGTGATAAGTCATTATGTCAATTTGATGGATGATGGGAAAAGACCAATAACATGAGGTCTGAGCTTATGAGTGCCAACTCATGTAAGGTTGGTTATGGACAGCCACACTTGATCTCCAAAGTGGAACTCCATGTGCACGTGATGTGCATTTGCATATTGTTTCTATCAATTTTGGGCTATCTACAACATGTGCTTGGTGTTCTCCTTACAAGTTGGATTCTAGAAACAAAAATCTTGATAGCATCAACTCTTGTAGCAATTGGCTGGATCTTTACTAAGCTCAAAGGTGTTCTTTGTACATGAGGAAGAATAGTGTGAAATATGAAGATGCATTCATTAAATTGTTGTAGGTAAATTCCACCCATGGAAGTAAGGTGCACCACCTTTCTTGCTCCTCTAAGGTGAAGCTTTGGAGCATATCCTTAATAATGAGATTGGTTGGCTTTGTTTATCCATTGGTTTGTACATGGTATATTGTGGACATGAAAATTTTGGTTTTGAAGACACCAAAGAGTGTTCTCCAATAAAAACTAGTGAATTGAGTATCTAGATCATTGATGAGTACGTAAGATAGGCCATGGTGAGAAAAGACCACAACAAAGTACAATTGAGCTGATTTTGGAGCAATCACGTCCTTGGTCGTAAGACACACATAAATCATTTTGCTGAGTTGGTCTACAAAGACTACAAGGGAGTCAAAATCTCAGATGGTCTTGGGCAATTCACAGCCCAGATCTATGTTGACCTACTCCCAATATCATGTAGGAGTAAGGAGGGTTTGAAGTTGTCCTACAAGAGCATGATTAGAGGCTTGATTTTATTGATGGAGTAAGCAACTTCAGATATACTCCATCACATCATTGCTCATCTTGGGGCCAATAGTAATGACATTTTACTACATCTAAGGTCTTGTCCATTCCAACATGACCAACAATGATAGAATCATGACATTCTACTAGGATGGTAGTTCTTAGGTCTAAAGCATCCGAGATCCATAACTTGCCATCACAAAAGGTGAATCCTTGGGTATAGGTTACACCTTTGGATGATTGAGCTCCTATAATCTATGGGTCAATCTTCCTCACAATAAGTATGCTTAGTCAAAATTTAGGTTTATCTTCACCTCTACAACCAAATTATTCACCATAGGCATTGATGAATGTATCTAAAAGTTTTTTTATTCCTTCCACATGTGATTGTCATGTTGAATCGTTGTCTCCACTCTACCCCAACAAATCTATTGATGAGAAATTTTTTTGTCTTAAAGTAGACTAGTGATTTTTGGTTTGTCTCCACTACATATGCCTTCTTGCTAAGATATTTCTTCTAATGCTTGGTTACAAAGACAATAGCCCGCTCTTCTCATTTGATGGTGTGATAGTTGTGCTCTATTGGTAACAACTTTCAAGAGAAATACGCAAATAAGTGCCATCCATCACTCCAATCATGTTGTAGGACTCCTCCTATCATAATGCCTGATGCATTTTAAGCCAACTTGATTGGATGTGTTAAGTCATACCATTTCAAAATTGATGCATGTAGTAATGCATCTTTCAATTCTTTAAATACAAATTCCTATGCAATTCTCCACATCCACTTTTTCCCCTTGCAAGTTAGTACTCTTAGAGGTTGCCTTAGAGAAGCCTTGAAAAATTGACAATAGAACCTAATCAATCCCAAGAAACTCTTGAGTTTAGTTTGATCATCTAGAGCACTCCATTTCTGAATGATAGCTATTTTATCTATTAAAACTTGGATACCTTTTGCACTTACTCTATGCCCCAAGTACTCTACTTCAAACTTGCCAAACTTGCACTTTGAGACTTTGGCATATAATTGGTTCTTTCAAGGAATATAGAGTACTTCTCACATATATTGCTTGTGCTCCTTCATTGTCATATTGTAGATTAGTGGACTATTTTGCCACATTGAGTTGATTAAATAGGTCATTGTCCTACTATAGCTTGGTGAAGTGTTTTGCTCCATTGAGTTGATCAAAAAGATCATCCATACAAGATAATGAGTGTTTATTTTTCACTCTTTGTTGATTTAGGCATTGATAATCAATGCACATTTTCATTGTGCAATCTTTCTTCTTCATAAATAAGACAAGAGCTCCATATGATGGTGCATTGGGTTGAATAAACCATATTTGTAGCATATCCTTGATTTGAGCCTTGCACTCCTCTAACTCATGATGTGAAAGTTGATATGAGGCCTTACAAGGATGTGTCTTCCCAAGAAGGATCTTGATTTTATGATCTACTCTCCTTTTTGTGGTAATCTTGAGGGTAAATCATCAAGAAAGACATCTCGAAACTCATTGACCACATCTCTCAAATTCTCAATAATTTTAACATTGAGTTGTGCACTTTGGACTTCTCTTATTAGACCCATGAAACACGTATCTATCTTACCAATAGTTGTTGTCTCTATGACATAAAGAGATAATTCTTACCTTTGTGATCTTTCCTTACTTCCAATTATCTCCCATTGGCTAGTTCTCACTATTTTCTTTCTCTAATCTATTATGGTATTGTAGTGCTCCATCCATGATACACCTAAGATAAGATCATAATGACTTAACCATATCACTCATTATTTAATTTCTTCTTGATACTCTTTTAGAAAGAGTGCTATCTTTTTAGATAATGAATCAACCCTCTTTGTATGACCATAAGGTAACTCTACTTCTTCATTCTCATTCTTCTCTAGTTCCATCTCCAACCTTATTGCAATAGAGAAAGATAATAAATTCTTTTTTGGTCCAACATCTATCAATAATTTCACTTGATTGCAATTTTAGGACTCCATTTACTACAATAAGTTGTGCACTTGTCTTCTTCCTCCCTCACTTTTAATCTTCTCTATTGAGCCAAAGAGGTTGTGAGGTACATTTACAAATAATCTTTAATTTCTAGTGTGATTTTAATATCCTCCAATTTGATTCTTCCCTCCAAGTTGTTCAAAGGTTGCATGTATGGAGGTACAGGGTAGAAGGCAGGCACAACAATTGATGGCCCAACTTGGTCACAACTTTAACAACCTTGTTGTTCTGCTCAAGCTCCTTCACCTCATGGGATTCCATCTCTCCTTTCTTTGACTTGTCCTGTTTCTCCTTGAAGCAATTATGCTCCTCGGTCTTGGAAAAAAATGTTGCACAATTTGATACAAATTGGTCCACCAAAGTATGGTGTTTCAGCCCAATAATAATGTGTTGGAACTACTAACCTCCTCCAAGCACTCATGTTATTCTTTGAGCACATGCAATGGCTTCAAAAATGATGCAAGGATTTTGTACCATTATCTCCTAGCAAATTTGCTCTTTTGATCCAATTTGAAATTATCAAGAGCTTTTGTTGAGCTCATATCAATTATCACGACCTACAGATCAAGAAATGCCTTCACATATTCTTGTATGTTATTATTTTGTTTCATCCTCCATAGTCAGGTTTGAACCATTTGCACGGACTCCATGGATTGGAAATTCTTCAAAAGCACTTCTTGTATCACCATCCAAGTGATCTCTTTTCCTTCTACCAACATTGATTATTCCCAAGCATCATATCATATGCATGCTTTATTAGTTGGATAGTCACATGCAAACATGCTTGTGGGATGATCAATGATCTCAATTGTAAATAACTGAAAGTATTGATTCATTCTTGAGATCCAATTTTCCATTTCTACCATAAAATATTGTTCCTTGTAAAACTCAATGTTGCATATCTTCTTCATCTATAGTAACAATGTGGTTTCATTGTTGATTGAGATTGGTGTTATCAACATGAATGGCTCTCCAATGCTTTTGCCCTTATTACTATGTAACAATATGAAGCTTATTGATGGGTTCGTCAAGACTAAAAAAGTAGCAAATAGGCCAAATTAACCAAGAATATTCTAGAAGCATCTAGGAAGCTAATTGGCACCTTCCAAGTGTTGGATAATGTGCATGCCCAAGAGGAAGTTTCTTTGGAAGCTTAGCTTGCATGCCAAGTAGTTGGTTTCTAGAAGGAACCTTCTTGGAAAACTTCTTGGCTAGCTTAGCTTGCACACCAAGTAAGCGACTTCTAGAAGGAAGCTTCTTGAGAAGCTTCCCAATTAACTTGGTTTGCACTCCAAGCAGGCAACTTTTAGGAAGTTTCTCAAGAGCCTTGCATATTTCTCTATAAATACCAAAGCCTAAGCTCATGTTAAGCATTCGGAGTTTCCTTCATTCAAGAATCTGAATGTGGTCTTTCACTTTGATCTTACATTCTCCTATTTCTCTCCTTGGTCTTGATCTTTTACATTGGTATTAGAGTAGGATGGGGATAGAACTTATGGACCACCACATCCATTTCCGCTAAACCATTGGGATTTTTGTGTCCATATACTACCCAAGTATCCTTTCACTTAGTTCATCATCTCACGCTTTTGGTAAAAAAATTTGAATGCAATTACCTTGTTCGATGAACCCTTGGTAAACTCAATTATAACTTATGGAGACTGATGGATGTGTTGCATCAATGTGTTTACTGAGATAAACTATAGATAGTTTGATAGAGGTAATGATAACCTTGAGCACCTTCCTAGAAGCCACCTACTTGGCTAAGGTTATTGTTACCATGTAGTAGCAAATCGAGCACCTTACTCAATTGTTGGAAGAATGAGATCATCAACAAGAGCATGTAAAGAGAACACCATTTTGAGTAGAGGAAGAGCAAATTCAATTTCTGTCTAAGGTATTTGAAGGTAAGGATCTCTTGGGTGTAGTGGAGAATATATTTTTTGATTGCAAACTTTATTTTGAAGCTACAAATCTTCAAGATGAATGGAAATAGATTCTCTTGGCTTCTAGCCAATTGGGCAGAATAGCACAACTATGGTAGCGGTTCCGAGTGGAGCAAGCTGAAGAAAATTTTTTTGCACCAATCTTGACATGTAGAGAATTCAAGAGTGCAATAATTGGTCCATTCCAAGCTATAGCACCACACAAGCTACACAAGATAGGTTGGTAGAGTTGAAGCAAATTGGCTTTGTAAGAAGCTACATTAGTAATTTCAAAACACTATCATAAAAATTCTTGATATACTGGAAGGTGAAGCTCTAGATCAATTTGTGAGAGCCTTGAAGTCACAAACCAAATTAGAGGTGACTATGCAAGAGCCAAAACACTTGGAGGAAGCCATGTAGTTGATTGAGCCCTTCGATTCTTTAGTTGCAACAACTTGGTCTTGACCTTGATCTCCACAAAACCTACCAATACACTACACAGGGGTGGAGGAGCCAACACCAATAGAGACCACTTGGCACTATAGATAGAGAAAAATAATGACAAAATAATGGTTGTTTTTATTATTGCCAAATTAGACATTGCATTCTTGAAAGTCCACTCATGAATGTGCAACCTTGATAAATTACCCAGGTCAAGTTTGTAGAGTAGAATGATCAAGGAAACAAGGAATCATAGTAGGAGATTTTAAGCCTCATATTGGGAACTTGATTAGTTCCAATTGAATTGAAGGCTCGGCCAAGTTTGCTTCACTTACAAGGTATGATATTTGATCATAGTTGTAGGATTTTGGTGGATTTGAGAAGTTCATAGAATTGCATGTCCATACAATCAGCAAAGGAATTAAGTATTCCCATCAAGCCAATAATTGGAAGGAGATTGATGATGGCAAGTGGTAGAAAAGGTTTTCACTCTGTACTTCACATCCTATAACATTCAAGATTGGAAAAGAGTGTGAAAATATGAGGTTTGTAGTTTCATGTCTACACTATGATGTCATTTTAGGTTTACTTTGGCTTGAATATCATAAGGTCCAATTTGATTGGACCCAACAATAAATTCAACACCAAGGTAGGAATTCTGATTAGGTTGTCTGGCACCTTTGAGTAAGACACTTAAGAATAATCAATCCCAAGATAGGAAGTTTGTCAGGAAAGCAGCTATAGAGCAAGCTTTGAAGAAAGTTAAATCCCAAAATAGAAATTTTATTAGTAAAGTAACCATATAGAAAGCTTTGGAGGAAGATAAGACTATTTTTACGGTATGGATCAAGTCAATTGCGCATGGAGAATTTGAGGAGGGCCAAAAGCCTCATCAAGAAATGGTTTATCAAATAGTTCAAGAGTTTTCAGATGTGTTTCTAGATGACTTGCCAAAGGGATTACCCTCCAATCTTGGTATGACCTTCAAGATGGAGTTATTGACAAGAAGAACTCCAATGAGTAGATCAATCTATCTACTCTCACCAAAAGAGTTGGATGAGCTTCAAAAAACATTGATGAAGTTATTGGAGAAGAATTTCATACAACATAGTATATCTCATTGGAGAGCACCAATGCTATTTGTCCCAAAGAAGGATGGGGGATTGTGCTTCTATATTGATTATTGTGGCCTCAACAAACAAATAGTGAAGAATGCATATCACTTGCATCAAATTGATGACTTGCTCAATCAATTGAGTGGAGCATAATATTTCTCCAAGTTGAATCTCCAAAGTACTTATTTGCAGATTCCCATTGATAGAGAGGATGTGCAAAAGATTGTTTATTGCACAAGGTATGGGCATTTTGAATTGAGAGTTCTACCTTTTGGGCTCATTAATGCTCCAATAGTGTTCATAGATCAAATGCATTGGATGTTGGATGGTATATTGGATTAGTATATGGTGTTTTTCTTGGAAGATATCTTAATCTACAACAAGACAAAGGCAGAACACATGAAGCATGTGCAAGAAGTCCTACGACAACTACGGCAATGGAAGTTTTACTACAAGAAGTCAAAAGTGTGTCTTTTAGCATAAGTAATTTGTGTTGTTGGGTCATAAGATCTCATTAGAGGAATCAAGATGGAAGAGGAGAAAATCAAAGCTATTATTGATTGGGCTACCTCAAAGGATGTCATAGAAGTGAGGGTACTTAATGGACTGGTAAGTATTTACCAACGGTTCATCCACTATTATGCTCATATGGTTGCACCGTTGACTGACCTCTTAGAGAAGACCACAAGCTTTTAGTGGAATACAAAGCATGAAGAGCATTCTAGACGTTGAAACATATGGTATCTTCAAGATCCATTCTTCAACCATATGATCTTAAACTATTTTGTGCGGTTAATTTTTATGCTTCTAACTTTGTCATTGGAGTTGTGTTACAACAAGAATTTCTAGATGGTTTACATCCCATTGCCTTTGTGTCATGCCAACTAAACACTACAAAAAGAAATTACTCTATCTTGGATCAAGAAAAATTAGCAATGGTATATGCCACCATGGTATGGAGGTATTATCTCTTGGAAAAATAAGTGATCATACAAATTAATCACAAACTCTTATTGCAAACATTACATTTGGAGCAAATGAAGAGTCAATATCATCAATAGGAAGAAAAAATATAGTTGTTTGACATCAAACTTGAGTACAAACCCGATTGGTTCCATGTCATCCTTGATGCACTATCACGATGACTTGATTTGAAGTCACTTCTTCTCATCACAATGGAAATTACAACGGTGTCAATTGACTCCAAAGTCCATATCAATAGGATAACTTTAGGATAGCTTTACAACAAGATCATTTCTTTCATATGGTACAAGGTCATCTTGCAGCATGTAACATTAAGTACAACACCTTCTCCTTCAAGGAATACATTCTATTTTTATGAGAACCGGATCTATGTTCCAACCAAGGGTAGTCTCCAACTTGTGCATCTTCAAGAAGCCCATGATTTACCAATCGCTGGTCACATAAGTGTGGACAAGACCTTGGGTACCCTCTAATGCCAATAGTAGTGGCCTGACATGGCATGAGATGTTTGAGATTTTTTTTGATCTTGGGAGAGTTGCCAATGCAACAAGGCCAACAACCATAAACTAAGTGGACTCCTTCAACCACTCCCCATTCTATACGCTCAATGGGAACATGTGAGCTTAGATCTCATCACATTCTTGCCCAAGACAAAGCAAGGTTACATAGCAATTGTGGTCTTTGTGGATAAGCTTAGTAAGCAAATCCATTTAGTACCAACCTTTGATACCGTGGATATGCCAACATAGTATAGATCTACTTCAATAATGTCTTCAAGTATCATGGGATGCCTCATGTACTCATCTTTGACTACGATCCTTGATTCACCAAAAAAAATTGGCAAGCACTCTTTCAGATACTCGGCACCAAGCTTACGTTGTTTTTGACCTATCATCCTCAAACTGATGGACAAACCAAATGAGCAAATTGCACCTTGGAGGATATGATTTGTGCTTTTCTCAAAGCTCACCATACTAATTGGGATGAACGTCTTGTAGTTTCTAAGTTTGCAAACAATAATTCCGAACATGCAAGCATTGGATTCTCTCTTTTCTTCCTTTATTTTGGCCAAGATCCACTTTTTCCAAATTCTCTTCTTGATCCTTCTCCATCTTGTGTCTCTCATACTTCTACCTTCTTGACCACCATATCCCAATCCCTCCAACAACCCAAATCTCATCTCCTTGTTGCTTAGAATCATCATAAAAAATATGCGGACCACCATTGTCATGATCTCACCTTTCAACTTGATGATAAGGTCATGCTCTCCTCTAGTAACCTACCCCTCACACTTGATACTCAACTTTGTAAATTTGCTCCTAATTGGATAGGACTCATTGATGTCACCAAAATCTTTTCTCTTGTTGCTTATCAACTTGCCTTGCCTTGTCATATGTGAATCCACTCTAGCTTTCATGTTTCTAAGTTGAAACTTTTTGTTCCTAATCCATCTTCTTTTTCCTCTCATGTCCAAGCTCCTCCTTCTCCTGTCCGTATCAACAATTATGAGTATGAAGTTGATCTTATCCTTACATGTCACCACATTCAATGAGGCCGTCAATAACATACAAAGTACAAAGTCCTTGGGAACAAGTATCCCCTTCATGATACCACTTGGGAACCTCTTTCTCATCTCTAGAATACACAAATAGCTATCCAAGAGTTTGAAGCTTCCATGGTAATAAAGACATCACCAACTAGCAATGAGGAAATATTTAACAATATGGAACTTACCAATGAGTTAGTTAAGACTAATGAAGTAGAAAATAGGCCAAATTAGCTAAGAATATTCTAGAAGCATCTAAGAAGCTACTTTGCATCTTCCAAGTGTTGGGTAATGTGCATGCCAAGGAGGAAGCTTCTTTGGAAGCTTCTGGCTAGCTTAGCTTCGATGTCCAGTAGGTGGCTTTTAGATGGAACCTTCTTGAGAAACATCTTGGCTAGCTTAGCTTGCACGCCAAGTAGATGACTTCTAGGAGAAAGCTTCTTGAGAAACTTCTTAATTAACTTGCCTTGCATTACAAGCAGGCCGGTTTTAGGAAGCTTCTTGAGAAGCTTCTCAAGAGCTTTATATATTTTCTATAAATACTAAAGCCTAAGCTCATGTTAGGCATTTGGAGTTTCCTTCATTCAAGAGTCTCAATTTGATCTTTCACTTTGATCTTCCATTCTTTTATTTCTCTCCTTGGTCTTGGTCTTTTACAATTGGGTTTGGGATGATTTCTTTTCTTGAATTATATGATCATTCCTAAAGGGACATACCTCACTTTTCATCTTGAGATCCCAAAACTTGTTCAACATCCCCTACATTCTTTGCATCAAATCTTGCAACTATTGCTCCAAGATTTTTATTCATGGCAAACACTCAATCAATACTTCCTACGTCAATAGAGGGTTATATGATCACTTTGGAGTGGAAAAAAATGATTATGACTACTATTGGTAGTCACCAAAATCACTCATTGATAATATTTTTCACCAAAATTATGGACTATAAAATCTCTAAATATCACTTTTGGCCTAACTACATAACGGATTTCTTCTTGAGTGTTGAAAGGGAGAGGATTTGGTATATTCAGATCCATTGCATCATAACAAAATGGAAATTTTCAAATCCTATTCTCTATTGTAAGTTATCACAACACTTATTTGCTCACAATTGCTATGTGGGTATGCTCTAGCACTGGTTTGAATAAATTTTGTATCCATTTTACTCAACACGGAGTGCCCTTTGGCAAGTAAGCTACAACTTACAAAAACTGCATCACCACAAGTAGAATCATAAGGTTTGCTAAATTCATTACTACGTCAATGAACTCTACTCCAAAATGGTAAAGAAGATATACTTTCACTTGCTCATGTTGGATTACACAATATTGATATGGAATGGATTCATGAATGGAAAGCCATGTGCAAGAAATTATCCTCTATGAGCAACCATCCCATCATCTCTCTAAAACATATCCAATCTATCGATTGCATTACTTTTTCTCTCCTTGAAATGACTCAGTCTTAGTAGCCCCGTGTTCCTCCAAGACAGATGATATGCTCATTAAAACACCTACTCTGATACAATAGTAATGTTTTGAAGACAAGAGAAATCACAAGAAAAATATATGGTTTCATTCCTTAATACTCCAATATCCCAAATGAGCACAAGGTCTTGATTAGCAAAGAGGATCCTCTCAAATAGAGCTACACCCTTGGATCAATATATGGATTGCTGATATGTCAACTAGCTCCATCCTTAGGTTAATAGCATGGATTGGTGACATGTAGATCCTTGTCCTATTTGTTTGGTCAAACTAGTTTGACCCAAGGGAATCTTTAGAGAATATTCTTATATGAAGCTCAAAATTGCATGAGTGAGGTACAATTGGAAAACTTTCAATGAGACAAACTAGAGGGAGAAAGAATTGCTTTCTTCTTTAGAGGGAGGAGAATGTCATTTTTGAGGCCTAATTCATAAATTTAGGTCTTTAAAATTGACTCTCAAATTTTTAGTGCATTTTTGGCCTTTGCACTATTAATGGAGATACTCTTTTGGTCACACCTCTATTTAATCTACTTAGACCATCATACATAACATCCCTAAAGATATTATAAAAAAACATTTTCCTCTAGATAATATGTCTAGTTAATGGTATTATAATAACCATGTGAGAATCACACTATTTGCGATGCAAGCAAATTTTGATTGCATTGATAAGTTTGCATATAGATTTTGTCTTGCAAGAGTTTCACCCTTTATGTGCCACCTCCTTTACATATTAATAAATTTTACTTATATTAAAAGGTTTATATATTCTTTACAAGTAGATACTATTGTGCTCATTTAAGCTACACGAGCAACTATAATGAACTAAAAATGCAAGAACAAATCTACACATTGACATGTATAATATTTTTGGTAAGTTCATTTTCTTTCTCCGATTATTATAATATTGATTTTCCTCAAGTTATTCTAGCAAAGTTTGCTAGTGTATATAAGGTCATATATGAACTATAAAAGTAGACTAGTGTTGTATCTAATCATTTATTTAGTTAATTATTTAAATTTAAAAAATATTTAATTATAAAAGATTTATTATGATGTAATTATGTGTAAAACATGACTAAACTATAAAAATATATACTTGCAAGATGGAAGGTTCTTGTTTGGTTTTGTTAATATTTTAATGTTATAAAAAAAATCTTCCACTTTTCAAGAATGTGTTTGTATAGTTCAACCACATTTCTACATGGTGTTAATACTTACAACCAACAAGATATATTTCCTTAACCAAATTGTACACACAACACGGAACAAGGAACAAGTCAAGGGTACAATAGCTTCCATGGGTCAAATGGACAATATTGATAATTTCATAAGGAGGTTCTTACAACAACCCACCCTTTTACTCAATTGATGCACTCTACTCTAAGATAGGTAATTCACAATGACCTTGAATAGCACATTAAAGATATAGTGTGAGTCCAAACTAGTATGACACAATGATAACATTGTCATTGACTTGGACTTTGAACCTGCAACATATGAAAATATTAGGTGATAATTGCATGAATATGAGAAGGAGGAGGTATTTTATGTGAATATACTGAAGTTTTAGGTATAAGCAAACTTGGACTCTTAACCTACAACTTGCACTAATATATCATATTTTAGGTATATTTTCTTGTTTCAAGTTTTGAATGATGATGGAACAGCATGTACGTTCAGTAGCAGCAGTTTCTCCCATTTGTTTAGCTGGTCATATTATCTTAGGCTTTCCTTTTCAATGTGGAGACATATAGTCACATAGTTTAGACAACTACTTTAGATCAGCCTTAGATCAGCTTCTTGTGGTTATCGTGGTGACTACTCAACTGTATACTTGTCACGAGCTATCTCAAGGTGAAAGAAGTGTGTGCTACCTAAAACATCTACACAGCTTGAGAGCACATGAATATGTGCTCATCTTAGGTAATCTAAATCTTGAATGTAGCTAAACAAGCTATCTTGTATGAGTTAAACCTAGAGCTATCTTGTATGAGTGTCTAGCTTGTATGAGTTGAACCTAGAGCATACAATAGATTTTTTCCTAGCATTAAAGACAATGAATGCATATAGAATTTTTGAATCCTATTGGCAATGTGAGAGTTTTTAAATGGAAAAGCAACTAATACACAGTTTTGAAAGTAACACATGGTTATTTTACTTGAACAACATTTTTAGATACAAAATTGATAAAATTGTTGGATGATTAGTTCAAATCTCAAGTTCTATTGCACAATTTGCAAATGGCTGAAGAGTTCTTGATGTTGGTTATCCTAATCAGAAGAGACCAAGGCTATACTGTCCATATCCAAATTCAATTATACCTAGTTACCAAGAGAGTGCTTAGATATATATTCACCACAAAAGTTCCTCACATCTTTGTATGTTTCTAAGGCTCAAGATTCCTTCACTTTAATTCAATGAATGATCCAAGCAACTACTAGTTGCTTAAGTACTTAGGTTCTAGTCCAAGAATAAACTTGTTGGGGGCTTGTAACTTCTTCAACAGGTCACTCAGTTTATTCTCCTCACTTTGAATGAGCAAGAAAAGAACTCTCCATTTTATTCACCATGGATCATTGTATTCCAATAGCTCAATTTTATTGAGATTTTTGAGACCTAAAACTATTTTAATTTATATGTTTTAACACCAAGAACCTCTAAATATTACATAAACTTCATTTTTCTTACTTCCAAGTGGAAGCATCCATCAAGTTGCGGCTTACACTTGTTACAATCACCAGTTACAATCAAGCTGCATGTATTCTTTAGAGATATACATATTATAAAACTATTATTTAAATAAGGACAGTTGGAGAGACTCACTTGCAAATATCCACCTCACAATCAATACCCACTACTGCAAAGTTTGCATCAAACTCCACCTAAACTCAAAGCAAAGCCAAGTGAGAAAAGCCATGCATTAAATAAATGAAGATGGATAGAATAGATACAAATCAATCTAGAAATGAATAGGAGGGTATTTTCCAAATGCTAAAAGTTCAAATATTTCAAAGATGATGATTCGTCTTCATAACTCTTGTACTTGAAAAAACTAGAAAAATGCTAAAAGTTGATTCATAACTCTTGTCCTTGAAACACTAGAAAATACCCAATAACACAAACCCATCAATTTGTAAGCATAAAATCAAAGCAAAGGACAGCGATAGTAGTGCATATAATAGTTTCCCTTTGTAATCCAATATTGAGAATTTGGGAAAATTTTTGGGAGAACTTGAGCACTAGCTATCAAACTTATAACTTGCAAAGCTACAACTAGATCAACTATCTCCTGATTCTTTAGCACAAGTTAGTATGTTTTGCAAGGACCACTTTCCAAAAAACTATGGTAGAATTGAATCAGATGCCTGTGATAATTGTGGATTATTGACACAAATGGCTGCAAATCTACTTTCTTGGAAGAGAGAGAAGAAATAGAAGAAAATTTCAAAAGATAAAAAACCTTGATCCCCAAATTAAAGAACTCAAGAAAGTTGATAGCACAAGATATCAAAGGCAATTATTTTACTCTTATCTTGAGTAAAATCTAAAAGTTAAGATCTAAAGAGAAAGAGATCATTTTGTTGTGAAATCAACTGATGGATGACACTTTAACTTGACAATGGGTTTCTCTAAAATTTATTAAAATTTTACTCATGACCATAAAAATTGCATAGGTTGTAGGTTTAGAGTCCAAGTTAGTGATAGTATTGGTATTGAGTTATATGGGTTTCGACTCATGCATAAGCTTTAATGTGCTCTAGTGACTATTCAAGGTCAAAGTAACATATCTAAAATAGAGTCAAGTGGGTAAATTAGTGAAAGGTGGATTTTTTTTATGATTACTTTTCAAAAAAGCAATTGTTATCTTCCTTTTAATTCTTCTATTGCAATGACTATTGAATAGTTTAAGACAAGTTGAGACAAGTTGAAAAATGAGTCATATATTAAACAGCTTCTCATAGTTAAGCACTTGGTAGAGGAGTACTATTTTAGATAAGTTAGGTAATCTAAACTTCTCTAAATAACTTTCTTGAAAAATTGTCACTTTTGGCTACTATTTCCTTGCAAATTTGTATCATTTATAATAAGGAACTACCTGATTTTTCTAGTAACCAGCCTGATTATGAACTAAGGTTTGTGCTAGCCTATAAAAATTATTATTTGCATTAGTCCAATGTTTGATGTAAGTATGTATATTAGTTTTAATTTAAGCAATCAGATTAAATAAATTCTATTAACACTTGAAATGGATCTAAGAACCTGATTTATATAGAGTTTTTGTCCTATCTAATTGCAAATACTATAAGTATAAAATGGAGAAAATTGATGAAAATTCTTGAGGTAATAAGATTCTAGCCACCAAATTTCAAGTAGGTGGTACAATCTTATCCAAAGAGAAAAAAAAATAGTGCAATGATATGAGCTCTACGCCAAAATTTTAAGCATTTTCTTTGTATTGAGGTTTGCATAATTTTCCCAATAGATAGTGATAGACACAAAATTTTCTAGCAACTTATATCCTACAAAAGATACCTCTACCTCAAAGCTTACTTGGTAGTATGTTTTTGTGTCACTAATTACAAGGTTCCTAACATCATGGTATATCCTTCCTAATTCTTGAATTCCAAACTCACAAGTAAAGGAACCTCCACCTATATCACTTAACACACAATTTTTGCCATGTATTCTTAGAGCAATGGAATACACATGTAATTTTTAGAGCCTATACACTTCAAGAAATATGTAAATATGAGTTTAGCACAAAAGCACTTGTCTCCATATCAATTGCCCCAAGAATGAAGTTTCTTATTTGCATGAAGATATGATACTCTAGTCTATGTGAGAAGAAAGTATATAGACTTGGAAAAATAAGTTGATACATAAATATCAATATCAATATGTTATGGAAAGAAGCTCATATAAAGTTATTGACATGGAAGGAAAAATTTCAGATAGAATTGAACCTATTATATGTATTAATATGAAACTAGGTGCACAATAAGTAGTGAGATGATATATCTACATGCTCTTTGTGATGTACTTATATATATGGAACAATTACCATTTACGTTTATAAAATTTCTAGATGAAAACTCAACATAAAGATCATAGAACTAGAGTTAGAACAAGTAACATACTTTCAACTCTTGATTTATAATCTTTATGTTGGCTATTGTAGCAATTGGGTTGAAATTTTGCTGCTAAAAATTAGGTTGAAAGTGTGGTAGTAAAATGTCTAAATTTGGTATCATAATTTTACTTGGCAATTCAAAAGGAATACTTATTTGAGGATCTTAACATTGAGTACAGTAGCAGTTGGGTTGAAAGCATAGAAGATGGAAATATGGAAAAGGAGATGTGGAAATATCAATTCCTAATAAGTATAACAGAAAATTACTAAGCAAGCAAGCTTAGTAGTTTTCTATAGAAACAACTATAGAAAGCAAGCAAAACATATCAAAGTTACTTTATGATAAAGTATAGGAAAGTAAGCTACTAAGTAGAGAGATAAGAAGATTAACAAAGAAAAAGAAAGGGTAAGAATTATGGAAGAAGAGGCAATTTATGTACCATGTGATGTGATGGAGGTGGATTGTAACTAGAATTAAATAACATATGATAAATGCATTTTTTGTAATAATCTTTTTGAAAATTTGTTACAACTCACCTACTTCAATTTAAATGAAAGAAAACTTATGTTTTAAATCTCACAAAATTACAATGAATTCCTTATCCTTAAGAAGGACTTCCATAACAAACCAATGTTTTATAATTAAAACATTGCAAAAACTCTCACTAACTCACTTCAATGTTAATGCAAGGTAAAATTACACTTCAAATTTCATGAATATAATGTTGCTTATGCTCAAGAAAATCAAGACCTCCATAGTCAAAGCAAGAGAACCTTGAATTTTTATTTTATTGTACCCTTAGCATCAAGTATATCTCAACCTAAGTTTTCTTTTCATTGTTCTTGTGAAAAAGACTTCAATCTCTTGTTAAACTAAAATATTCCTCCGCATAGCATTGAGCAATAATGAAGAAAAATCTATATATCAAGTGAAAATCTTGTTTTACTCGGTTCTAATATATATTTATAAATAAAAGTAATGAGATATTTTATATTATTATATAATTAGGAGATATTTTAGTATTAATTTTTATTTGATTTTCTAAAATTCTTGTTAGAAATAAGTTTTCTTTTAACATATCTTTTTGACTAACAAAGAGCTAAGAAAACTACTAATGAATCTATAGTCTTTAGAGGAAAAAAATTTCCATAACAATTCCTACTTTAACTCTCAAATATTTTATGCATAAGATATAAGATAATATATCTTGGAGTTATAAAGTTTTGTAGAAAACATTCTTGAGATTTCCAAGGTCTTTTCCTAATAAAAAATTTATTGGTTTTATTACATTATTATATCATTAAATTTTTTATTTCAGATAAATGAAATATAATTTTAAGCTGCATACAGTTTTACTTTGATTATCCATAATCCTTGTAGCTCTATATCCCAAATTAGTAATGATAAAAAAAGTTTCTCACTTTACTCTTGTTGAGATAGAAGTTCTTATAATTTAAGCTTTTATACAACTTAGGATATAAAAAAATTTGATCTATTAATTTTAATTTTAATTTTATTGATTAATATGGATGATATTAAGTCTTTTCAAAATCTTTTTCAACTAAAATTTTATCTAGAGTGCTAAACTATTCTACATTTATGGCTGTCATTCAGGTTTAAAGCCTCTTATTTCAATCTCTTTTGTTTGAAACATGTATCTGATTAATAATTCCAAAAAAAAAGCTATAATGAGATTACATTGAAATTTTATAACATATTTTTTTCAAATATAATAAATTATTTTAGATATGGAAAGCACATATACTTAATTTTGTATCCATAATTAAAAAATTGATATTTTATATATTAATTATATTTACTATTAAAATTTTATTTTCTGTATAGCTAAAATAATTTTTGTTAATTTCAATCTAGCCATGGTTACTTAAATATGATTCAAGGTAATATTAAAAAAAATTAATAGTGTATTAGAGCATAGGTGCTAGCTCTTTACTTTTATTAGCAAGTTTCTATAAATGAAAATAAATATAATATAAAGACATGTCTCAACATAAGCATCTAATTGCTTATATTTACTATAATCTTTTCAATGATTACTCTCAATGAGCTCAAATCATTCTAGCCGGTTTGGAAAAGAATGTTATGTCTAATTGATCTACTTTTAAGTGATTCACTTGAGTTATGTTGAAAGTTGACTGAGATATGATTCCCATACATCAAATCAAAACTGATATACTTATGCAATTCATTCTCCTAATGATCTAGTCCAACGATATATTCTATTTAGAAAATTGTTATATTTCCAGACAAAGTTAGTGCCGTCCACGAGTAACGGAGGTCTCGGAGGGCTTTATGACAGCTTCTCCGGGAGGAACACGTGGCTTGAGTCTCTAAAAAGCGACTCAAAGCTTCCACCAGTTCTTTTAGACAAAGTGCCAAGTACATCCACTTTTACGCAAGGTACAATCTGGCATCGCATGTGCAAAAAAATAAGATCTAAGAAGTTTGAACTTTTTTATTAAACACATAATCTTGTTAAGTAAGAAGTTACGTAACTCCTAAAACCAAATCAGTTTATGAAACTGGAAGGCGAGTAACTTGCTTAGATTAAGATACAACCCATCTACAGAATTGGCCGGGCCAAGAATACAATATCTCCTACCTAAATTTTGATTATGTATCTTAGACGACTTTGACACTCTGCAATTATGTTTGCATCATCATTCAATAATCCTGAATCAAAATCGAAATCAAGATTCCAGCTGTAACCCTCGACTATGAAAGCACTTTTTTTAAAATCAACCATTCCGTGGTCTACAATACTAAATTAGTATGGATCGATTTAATCTAACCCTGATCTTTTGTTATATGCAAAAGATAAAAGAGACACGCCATTAGAGAACCTCTATCAAACTACATCATTCACAAGTAAAATGATTATTTCCCCCTTGGGATTTTTGCCTTTCATCTTTGGGCATCAATGTTAGTTCTCACCTCTTGCGCTTTTAGGTGTTTTGTATTACTTTTTCTCTTTTCCTTCGGATAAATTAGAGAAGGCGATCACAAGAAGGTTGGCACTACCCCATCAAATCGGACAAGGAAAAGACATAATAAGGGGGTAAAATGAGGCTAAGCCCCATTTTAGCTTCGGATATATTACTTTATTCAATGTGCAAGGAAATTTGGTATCAACGAATGGGTCCTCGTAAGAGAAAGGAAAGAGTACCATTGGAAGATAAGGTAAAGTAGGCGACCGCGTAGGAAATCCGAAGGATGGGAAGACCCCATCAAGCCGCACAAGGGAGAGACAAAAAAGGTAACATAGAGCTAAGCCCCAATAGAGTCTATATGAGAAATCTGCCCTACCGCACCTAAGATATCCGAGCTATGCAAGTCGTACAGTCTACACACAACTAGAGCATTCGAATAGACATCACCTAATGTGATTGCTCTCCTATGGATTGCACCAGCCACTCACTCTGTAGAGCAATGGACACACGCTGGCTAAAATATGCTACAAAGTATGAGAGTGAGAGTGGTACTCCCAACGCTTAACATGATAAGCTCTCGCATACTCTCTGAAAAATGTGTCAAATGTTGTGTCCATCGCTCTATATAACTCCAAGGCTAGAGGAACAAAGAGGTGATCTCATTGCATGCCCCTATACTTGGAGACCTTTGCAACCTACTGTTGCACTTGCTGCCCATCTAGGGGGATGGGTAATCACTCCCTCTGAAATTGTATCCCGCGTAGGGTCCTATAATGCTCCAAGGATATGAGACTTGAGAAGAAACACACCATGAGAAACACTTGATTTTGCACTCAACTTCGGATGCCCCAAAGGAACACATTCTCTTTATTATATAGACAAAGAGGATCTCCTCCAAGGAAGCTCCACCCTAGGATTAGACACACTGATAGGTGACATGTCAACAAGTTCCACCCTTGGATTACTTACTTGGATGGGTGACATGTCAGTCTTGGTCCTATCTGGTTGGTCAACCAAGCTTTGACCAAAGGGAATCTTTTAGGGAATCTTCTTGTATGAATCTCAAAATCACATGGGTGAGGTACTATTGGAAAGCTCTCAATGAGACAAAGCAAGGAGGGGGAGGGAAAGCTAGTCTTTCCTTTTTTTGGGAAAGGGGGGCAGAATCTGCACATTTTTTAGGCCTAATTCATTTGTTTAGGCCTCCAAAATTGCCTTCAAAGATTTTAAGCATATTTCGGTTCCTACTCAATTATTAGAAGTCTCCTTTTGGTGATACCTCTTTTTGATCTATTCAGTCCATCATGTGTAACATCCTTCCAAATGTTACCAAACCAATTCTCACCTTTAAATCATATGTTTAGCTATTAGTTCTAAGTTTTCAAGTCTATTTTGTTTTTTGCACTATTAGTAGAAGTACCTTTTTGGTGATGTTTCTATCTGATGTATTTTGATCATCATGTATAACATCACCCCCAATGTTACCAAACCAAATTTCACATCTAGATCATATGGCTAGCTCTTGGTATTACAGGTCCGTAACCACAACATCCGCTACTATCACTTGATCATCTCGGACCAAGTATAAGTCTGCCTTGACATGTGTCATCTGCAAAGCATACAAATGTTCCCTCCAAGCCAAGTATCCACCCTCTCGTGCCATAGCAAACACTATGTCCCTAATGGCATCATGGGTAGCTATCCTTTGTCCTCCAAAAGGACATCGTGTCATGTGGACTGCTGCTGCATCTAGAGTAGAACCACACTCACAAGTGAGTAATGAAGATGCAGATAGGTGGACCAAACCTAGGCAAAACCTCATTGCTATAGAGAAAGTAGCTAGTGCAAGTCAGAATGCCCTAATGCATGATTGAGCTAGGATCCAAGAGCCTAGATCCAAGAGCTTGCATCCTTGCCGGAGCAAGAGCAAAGATGTGCTCTAGGAGCTTGAGGAATAGACAAGTCGACTGAGAGAGAATGTAGCGTATGCTCACATTGTTGATCCATCAAGGAAGACTGTAAACCTCTAGTCCAATTTGACGATAGTGAAGCAAAAGGTGAAAAATCTTCTTGTGCTTGTGGGGATAGACTATCTCTTGTTTTCCGCAATAACACCTGGAGCAAAAAGGATCCTCCCCCCACCTTTGTCACATAAGTCTCAAAAACCGGCTTATCAACAACCACAAAATAAGAGGAAAGTAGGGGTGACAAGAGAGCCCAACTACCCAAAAACGCTATAGGTGTCATCTCCTCCATAGATAGCAAGCCAACCCCACCATGTGAGATCGGCAGAGCCGTCTATATACGTGCTAAATCCCTTGTCATACACTCAAAAGTCCTTGGTCCAATAATATCACCAAAGACTCCCATAATCCTCCTATCAAATGCTCTCCACATGATAGGAAGGATAGTGAGGGAGAAATTGTACGGATGAGGTAAGATGGTGGACGAGAAATACTAGAAGAGAGTATATCAAATGCCACATGCGGATCTCCTAGTAATGGAAGGTCATCCACATGGAGAACATCCTCTACAAGGGCAACATCTAAGAAGTTTGTGACAAAATCCTCTGATCCTACTGACACTCCAAGAACACAAAGTCAATCTATGGATGTGATACACCCCTCTGGAAGCTCAAGGTGTGGAGGGATACCTAAAGGGGACCATGCCCTACACTTTGACACCTTGACTCTCAAGCCTACTAGATGTAGCTTGGTAGTCATGGACTGCCTAATTTGATCTACAAGGCCTATGATGTGTGTATCATCTGCCAAGGAGGGAAATACACAACCTTGCATGGCCAAAGTAGTAGTAGTAGATAAGAGAGCTCTAAAGTGAGCCATGGCAAATAAGGGCCACCCCAAAGGATCTCCTTGATGTGTACCAACAGTTGACTCCAAGATGGTGACTCCTTCTTGTGAACTACCATGTTCGTAGTAAAGGGAAGTAGGAGAGCCATAAAAAGACCTCACAAAAGGTATGAGACTCCTCAAGGATCTACTAGCCTCACTAAGCTCTCTAAAGATAGATGTCTGTGAGATGTTATTAAAAACATTCTCAACATCCACCTGTAGGATGACCCACTTTGGATGGATATCTAGGAGTGCTCTAATGCCTAAAGAAATAGCCTCACATCCTCTAGGTGTAGCTACTCCAAACTCATATGGACTGAGGTGTTGTCAAAAGTGAGAACAATGTTGAAGGACAATGGTATGATTGACCAACCGCAAGAATATCTCTCCAATAGCAATTGGTCTAATGCCCCTTGTGTCCTTCTCCATTGTGAGAAGTTGACTGGCATTTAACATCTGACTAAGAGACATAGGAATGTCTCCTCTTGCTATTGTTGTAGCCACTTGAAACAACTTGGTAAAACCACTAGAAGGATTATCTGCTTGGAAGCAATCTCTAAGGTGCTCATAAACCATCCTTGACAAGTCTCTTGAGGAAAAGCGAGGAGCAATGCACAATGCTTGTGCAAATAGTGACCTATCAAAACATAAAGGCTGCTCAAGTTGATAATCTAAGATCTTTAGTGGTAGTCCCTCTACTGCTATAGGATGTAGTGAGCATAGGGAAGAGATAGTCTCATCAATAAGACTTTCCATAGACAAAGGGTTTAGTGCTCGTGTTGCTCTACTAAACTCTCCCGCCTGACCCAATGTCATACACCGTCGTAATCAAGTGAACTTTGTGGTATCCTGTGGTGATGCTTGTCTCCTAAATCGTGTAGCCCTAACAAACTCTTCCTGAAAGGCCACCCAATCCCCCGCTCGGAATCAATGAAATCTAGCAGCCATCTCTCTATGCCTCGCACGTCCTCCTCTAGCATAACAAAGATACCATCAAAGGAGTAAAAGGAATAGGAACCATGCTAACTCGTCGTGATCACAAGATCACGTTCCAAACAATCAAGTGGTGGCAAAAGGCCTATCTAGCCTCATCATGGAGTGTGCGGGGTAGCCTATGGAATAGACGTGGACAAGGAAAACTAGTCTCAAATAAACCCAAAATGCAACCTGCCCGAGAAGCTAACCACTCTCATGACTCAATTGGTATCCCCGGAACAATCAACAAAGGGATAGAACAAGTGTGTGTAATCCCGAGTGTCACTGCTGTTGATGTGATCGTTCGTCTCACGCGAGTATCCCAAGTGGTCCAATCATAATCCTTGTGTATCCTTTTCACGTGAATCTTTACTCCTTGCGAAATAAAGCGTCGATGACACACTAGGTATGGTATATCCCAAACCACCTTGTACAACCTCACATGTGAAAGTGTAACCATGGTTAGCACAAAAATAATAATAATAACACATGTTGTTCTTATCGATATGTTCCCTTCTTTGCAAAACAACAACCCTTCACATCCAAATGTCCCGAATTAAGGTATTATTTGGAAAATTAGTAATGATCATCTCCACACTCTCCCGCATCTCCCGATGTAAGGTACCCTTTGTGGAAGATTAGTTATGATCATTTCCAAGTGGTCTTTGAACGGGGGGAATCCTGGTCGGGAAATATGGAAGTTGACGCTGACGGCGGGAACCTCTTCTCGGTTGACGAGCCTTCTTCCGTCTTTTCCCCCCACGCAGCCGCCGGACGAGTCGCCATATTTCGAAATGTATCCTGGGTTCCCTAGCCTCGGCGTCGGACCCCCTTGCCTAGGTGTGCTGACGCCATGACGCCGTGTCCCAGTACCCAGTTCCGAATCCCGACCAGAGCTTTCCCTGCACTAAACCAGCGAATCTCCGCTGCGCTTAATTTGGCAAGTGTTACAAATCGGAAGGACTCTCCGATAGCGTTGAAGGGCAAGCTCCAGTTTTGGCCGTATCTGGTTTTTAGGCCTGGCTACAACTACAAGGTGTCGCTCGTCGTCGGCTGATTTTGAGGCAGGCCGGGCAGGATTATTCTTTTCCCTGCGTTCGCTACGATGGGCCCCCGAATGGGACATATACGAAGGAATGGAATCAACTCTCCCAATCTTCGTTTCGGAATGAAAACGAAGCAGACAAAACGGAAATAAGGAAACAGTACCGCGGCTGTACTGCCTTGCGAAACTTGATCATCAATACCCGCTGATTCAGATCCATAAAGACAGCGCTACATGTTGCTCTATTTGAAGGAGAACCTCTCGTGCTCTTTGATCCATCAAGTCTGTGTGACTGAGCTTTTGTAGATAGAGTACCTCCGTTCTATCGTCAGCATCGCCAATGGGAAACAGACCATCGCTATGACATGCTTGTGCAACTTATAAACTGTCAGAAGAGAAATTGGAAGGAAGTATAATATGGCAGAACCGTGACAGAAACGAAAGGTTTGGTCGACGGGGTCATTGGCAGTTTCATGGCGCTTTTGCGACGCATCGGTTCCCGCTTTTTATGTTTCGCTTTAAATATGAGCGACTATGGATCGGACAGAAGCTAGGTTTGAAACTTTGAAACTGAAATCCACGACAGACTGTCGACAATGACTGCTGCCAAAGATCCTGATGAAGGGAGGGTCAGAGGCATGTTTACATCAACTGTAACCTTTATTCCAGGATTGGCAAAGTAGTCAAAATTGCTCAGACAATAGTCGGTGTGAAAATTTTCTAGTTCTGAAACTCTCTGCCACCGTAACTTGTCAGTAATGTGGTGAAAAGAATCTTTTGCAGCGCACAGACAACCCCTAGTAAGTGGATTCTCCGGCTGCTTGACTCGTCTTTTATTGCAAATCTACTATTTACCTATTGATTTTATTTATCCAAATCACGGATTCCTATGCAAGATAGCTCTTTGATTAGTGTGAAGATGACTTGTCCAATAAATAATAAAATTTTGTAAGTATATATTTTAATCTTGCAAATGAGATTGCTTCAGATATAGAAGAATGAAATTCACCTAATTTTCAGCTCATGAAAATTTATGTTTCAATCAGTTGATTCATGAGTATTGTTGTTTCTATGTATTTGTAATCTTATACAGAAGAAGCTGCAAATCTAGAAAATTAAATTCACTTGATTGCCGATTAATATTGTTGGAAGAGGTACCATTTGCTATTCAAAACGTCTTGAAAAGCCAATTTAGCATAAATATTGCACTACAAATAAACCAAGAATTCAAGCTATTCAACTGAGCAATGAACAAATGTTAAAAATCATATACAAATAATACATCAAGCTAAATTCACCAAATATGTAGTCAAATTTTTTTCTCAAAAGCCTTATAACAAGCATCGAACCCTTTTCTATGAACTATTTGTTTTGTAGGAACTCTTAGATAACTTTGATTTATGTGTTGATGTTTCAAAATCATGTTTCTTACTAGCACAAGAATCGTTCAAACCTTCTATACAAAAATGACCAAAGATACATAATACTATTTTTCAATACTAAATATAAATATCAATAAGATAAATAATAATAATTTTTAGACGTATTTCATAAAACAATTATTTTTGATAAATTATTTGAAGTTAATATCATAACACACTATATAATAAAATTTTCAATAAAACTAAAAATAGTTGTAAAAAAATTAATAAGAAAAAATTAAATATTATTAATTCATAAATTATATTCCTTATCATTTAAAAATATATTTATAATTTATTGAGCAACACACTATTGTAAAATTTATATTCTACAAATGCCATAAGCTATCATTAACCTTTTATTGTAAGGAATTCATATAAATGAATCTCGTACTCCAATTCTTTTTTGTTTTGTCTATCATATTAATAGTATTTTAGTAGTCAAATAAGATTCTTAATGGATTTTTGAATCAAAAGAGTTAATATATTATTACTTAAATAAAGCGAGTTTACAAAGGTAGAGAAGTTCGAAAAGTATATTAGTAATATCTCATCTAACTGATAACAAAGACGTCTTACAACAACAACTCCTAAGAGTGATAATATCTATATGTATAAAATATATATTTATAGAAATATGAACATAGAGAATATATTACAATTAATATCTATATCTATCACAATGGAATTAGCTAGCATTAATAAGAAAGAAGAAGAAATGAGGCTATCAGAGACTAGAGCATATTAACCAGAAAGTCAAAAACTTTATTATCCAAATTGAAAATGGATATTTTATTTCTAATATATGGTTGCTTGCGATCTCTTATTAAGTAAAAAATATCTAGACCTCTCTAAAACTACTCTGTAAATTTCATTACATGATTATGATTTTGATAGTGAATTTTTCATCATATTATTTATATATATATATATATATATATATATATATATATATAATTTACTACTTTGCATAATATGTGACATCTTGCTTTAAAAACTTGATACTTTCATTCATTAGGCCCATTTGGTGTATTTAGTTTACATGATTAACTTTCAATTAATAATTTTTGAAGTAAATTATATTTTATATAAATTTCTTGATATAAAAGATGTCCATCCAAAGAAAAGTGACTAGAAAACTTGATATACTTGATAAATTTTTTTATGGATTTACTATGTAATTATTGGACTAACACAAGTATGGTTAAATTGAAAGAACAATATTTGTTCTTTCAATTTAACCATACTTGTGTTAGTCCAATAATTACATAGTATATCCATAAAAAATTTAATACTAGTATTCAATGTTTAGAAGATACTCTAAAAATTATTCAAAAGGATTTATAAAGCAATATCAAGAAGAAATTTAGGAACATTTATTGAGATTTTCTAGACTAGTGAGGCACTAAAGAGCTTGCAATATATCAAGACTAGAAAGATTTGAGAAATTTTCCTAAGAACTAAGTAACTTGCTTAAGAAGCTAACAACTAACCTTTACCAAAAAGAAAGCATACATATATCTTTTGGTTATAAGATTTAGAGTTTGAGTCATTTGAAGTATTCAAGTAAGTACGTTTTATTCAATTTAAGCACATCTCTTTTCTTTTATCTCCTTACTTGTACTCTAAGTTATATAATCTGATGTAGTTATATAAGATGTATAAATTATATAATCTTTATAGTATTAAAAATATAAGAAAAGACAAGGTGATTTTGCATCTAAAAAATTATAGGATTTTATTCTTAGTTCATCATTTTCTTTTATTTAAGTTCCTTATTTTCTCCAAACTTGGTCTTGTAAATTAGCAATAGAGTGCAAATAGGATGGCTGGAATATATATGATACTCTATTCATCTATAACTCCATATCATATATCATACTTAATTACTAATATTTGTAGGGAGCACGTTGGAAGACAACACCTCTCTGGTTGGGGACACCCTTACACATTTGATATAATACCCCACACATGATCCTTTTGGTAATTGGAAAGTAATCCAGGTGTTAAATGTATATAACTAAGTCAATTTTTTTCTCTAACTTGGGGCCATATTTCTTGATCTATTGACCTTGTATAAATTTTATAAATATTAAATTTTATATATTTGAGAGAGTTTCTTCTTGATAGTGATTTTGAAGGCAAAACATTATGACACTAGCACCAGCTAATATTTGTTTTGATTCACATTTTTCTTGCCTTGGGGTGAAGTCTCTTTGTCTTGTTCTCTCCGTTCACTATAGTTTGAATTCTTTGTTAATTTTGATTCACTTGCTGATCTACCTTACAACTCCTAGAATTCAAGAATTTGAATAACATTCTTTGTGTTTCATTTGTACTTGCCTCAATGCACTTTTTGGTAAACAAGAGTGATATTCAAACCTCCTATTTCACTTGATGATTGCTTCTTCAAATCCCCACTCATGTGGACATATTCCACCTTAATTTTGCAATTTCCTAATGATGTAATCCTGTTCAGTCCAAGGAATGAACTCGTGTTTGCCTAGGACTCAAAGACATCAAAGAGGGGATAATTCTAAAGAGTTGGGATGAAGTTAAGATCCCATGTGTGACATTATATCGCATCTTTGATGTGTATCAAAGAGTGATGTCTCCTAACCGGCTCCTTAATTTTAATTCTCAATGTCTAGTCGTTGTCAATCTTTATTAGATAACTTTATTTTATGAATCTTCATGCTGCTCATATTTAATAACAATAACAATTGTCTTGTTTTCATATACGTGGTTAATGGGATATATATTATGTAATTTTTTTATATAGATTAAAATTTTAACAATTAGATATATATATATATTCCAACTCAAGGAGTTGTTTATGGTTGATATATGATAGTAAATGTGTTCATTATAAGTATATGATGAGAAATAATTATGGAAACAAGTAAATGAAGAGGTGTTGAAGATTGAATACTTACACTTGGAAATACATACAAGTTGTAAGATGCACATTTCAAAGTATATTGTTGGTCTTCTAATATGCCCAAACACTTTTAACAAAACTAGCAATGTCGTACTTATGCAAACAGAAGTTGGACTACAAACTCCAATTATTGTTATAAAGCATCCAAATGTGATACTAGATAGTCTCAAATGTGCGTTATTCTATCAGATTAAAACTATAAAAAAATTTAGTTGTACTCCAAATTATAGTTATATCCTTGGATTGATAAAATAAACTCCAATATAGTTTGCTTATGTACAAAAAGCCAAATTCCAAGGATCTAACACTATATTTCCACAAAAATTTATATAATGAAGGGATTTGAATCAATAAAGGTTAAATTTTTTTAGCAAATTCATTATCAAACTCACTATATCTTCAGTTCCTTGAAGAAAATTCATGTAACTTTTAATTTCATATTTTTTAATTATAATTTTTGCCCCATATCAAAGATTTATTAAAAATTGAAAGTATTATATCATAATCTTTTATTTTTAAGATGCATCTCCTTGGCCAATCCAATGATTCACCTTGCTTAATCAGATGATCAAGATCCTTCAATGCTATGGGAGTTGCAAGATTACAATTAATTTTTGAACCTCTTAAAGCATATTTTAGATAAACCTTATATTTTAGATATTTTACAAAAAGAGTAACATTGAAATTTTTTTATAAGAGTTGAAACCTTATACAAAGATAGAGATAATCATGAATTCTTTTAATACATGTTGAAATTTATACAAGATATAAGTAATCAAAAGATATGACTTTCTTATCTCTTCAATTCTTGTATGTCCATAAAATCTATCACCCAATAAAACCTATTATATGCAAAAGCATGAAGCTATTGCTATAAAGATTGATGTTATTTAGTGCAAAACATTAATCAATGCTAACTTAGAAAGACTCCACTAAAATTGAAGATATGTCAATTTTAGGCAATATATTACAAATTATCCAAATGATATGGAAACCAACTTGACCAATAATACAAGCAAAGTAATAGTCAGCCAAGAAAACATCAATATTTAATAAGACTCATTGCAAAATTTATAAGAAGCACTATTATTTCTTATGTATTTCATTTCTTAAAAACTTAATATGTATAAGTTATTCTATATTTATAATAATTTAAGTAGGTTTTGATATTTCAAAAAATACTATATCTAATATGATTTATCAAGAATATGAGATGTTCTGCTATATAGAAAATGAATGTTTTCTTATGGTATCCAATGCAAGGAAAAGATAAGCCATTTGGACTCTTGATTCAATACTTCCTAAAGTTAGACAAGACTTTGTGGACTAAATAAAGTTTCTAGTTGCACTTTTAGAATCATTATAGGATTGACTTAGCTTGTATATTATTATGCTTAAATTTTATTAAGCAAATTTATCAATTCAAGATATGCTATGTTGTGCGTATATACATTGTTACACAACATATATTGTTGTCAACGTCATACACTATAAACACATAACTCACACATAAGTTATACATAGACTCTAAAGTGCGACAATAATCTGTTTTTTTACACCACTCAAATCAACTCAACTCAAATCAGTACTTGATCTATCACTCTATAAACTGCAAACAACTGGGCATTGATAATGTCAAGCGCCACCTACTCTAGCTAGGAGAATCCAAGTGATGCTTACCGTCCTTTGTCCACCATAGCTAGGAACTTGAAGGCTCAACATCAGAGAAGTGAGCTCTTTGGAGCTGCACTTTGACAGTATACCCTTGGACTTGAGCTAGGTCTGGAACCCTAACGGTCCCATTGACGGCACACCCAACGGTACAAATAGTGCAAAGTGACGGTGGGCTCCACCGTGAAGTCACTACCCCAAACACAAAATCCAACCGTCAGAAAGTAGTCTATGAGTGATTGCTTAAATACCTCTAACTATTATCATAGCAACTCTAGTGTCCGAGCAATCTAGATGTGACACTACAAATGGCATGATAACTATCGTGCGTATATACATCGCTACACAACATACATTGTTTTCAACATCACACACTATAGACACATAACTCACACATAAGTCATACATAGACTCTAAAGTGCCACAATTGCCCCCTAGCTAGCGGTTAGGTCTGTCTAACTCTAGATAGTCATCTACTCCAAGTATATAGTATACCTTATGATGCGCAATGATCAAGAGGCCGGGTGCTATCAAGCCCCATCATTAGTTGCTTGTCTGCAATCTATACCATATAAAGGATGAACTAGCTGTAGGTCAAGTACATCTAGGACAAAACCACTGTCCTTGAGGAACCACCGTGAGAGGAGGAGTCATACATGCCATATGCCATCCTCTCAAACAACTATTACACACTAACATAATAGTAGCTCCACCAAAAGAGCCACATGACATACACCTCAAGCATGCACGTACAAGTGCCAAGCTTGGGTCCATAGTACCATCAATTTTTGGGAGGTGGCATGGCACACAATTTTTCACATGATACTCCCAAACAACTCCATCACGTCCTTCCAACACAAGGACTCCAAATGGCATAACCTCACCGACTCTCAAGATAGTCCGGCTTGTTGAAACATCAAGTGTTGTTAGTGCTATCTGCTATAGATATATATAGTCCCCCAGATGAAATCAATGGGTTCTATAACCTCCTTCTCAAATAGTAGCATAGTGTAAGGTATCTCAATGATGAGAAATCACCAAGTTTTCAAAGGCCATTGGCATCACTCTCCAAAAGATCTTTACCCATTGAGAACATGTGCTCATCCATACATTTGGATCATCCAAGTCCAAAACTATAGTAGCGTCTTGACAAATGGTTGCAGGTAAATCTGGATCTCGTCCATAGAGTAGAAAGTAAGGATAGTAAGATTTAGGGTAAGTAAGGTTGCCGGCTGAACTGATAGCCCATGGCCAACCAAGGTAACTGGAGATCCCAATCTCCCACGTGGCCTCTCTACAAACCATACTTTTGCAATCCTCTCTTCACTGTCTGAACCACTTTCTTTGCTAAGCCATTTGCCTTAGGGTGATCTTGGGAGGTAGTATGATGATCAATCAAAACCTTGTCACACAAAACCCAAAACTCTCCCAAGAACTCTATACCTTGATCAGTCAAAACCTCAACTGGTGCACCAAAATGACTAAGAACCCAATCTAGGAACGAATAAGTCATCCATTCACTAGACTTGTCAAGAAGTGCCACCAACTCAATCCACTTGGAGAAGTGCTCCACCATCACCAAAACATATTGATGATGTCTCATAATCAACAATAAAGGTCCACCAAAGTCCAAAGTCCAAAGTCCAAAGTCCAAACTCCAGCGGTATCCCAATCCCATGATAGGTAATGGGTGCAACTATGGCATATGAGCATTAAATGATGCTCTAACTTGGTCACAAACCACACATCTAGTCACAAACCACACATCTAGCAACAAACGAATGTACATTGGTCTGCATACCGCTCCACCAATAATGACTCTAGAGTAAGCTATATGTATGCTTAACTCCAAAATGTCCCAACTCCTCATGAGCATGACAAACCAACTGTAGTCTTTGAGATGGAAGTGATACTACTCTCACTCTACTATCCTCCCACACACGCAAAAGGTGTTTGCCCTCCAATCTAAACTGCCTAGCTTGCTAAAGAACATAGTTTCTCTCCTTGGTTCCAACTATGCCACCCATAACACCAGTTCAAAGATAGTCCACCACTAAGATATCATCATGAATGTCTTGCTGAACTGTACCACTATCTCCATTGTCTAGATTTGTGACCTCAATATTTCCTCCTTAATGCGTTGAGAGAGATACCACCAAAACCTCAAAAAATATATAGAGAAAGGTAGATGCATGCCAACATGGCACCATCTCCTCATGTGTCTCACCCATGCCAACATGCTTAAGTATGATCTTGCTGGCTGGGACATGGGTTTTTACTCAACCCTCTTGCATCACAATTCACCACTCCAGGTCTATGAATAACCGTGAAATCATACTCTTGTAAAATCAAAGCCCATCATGCAAGCTTCCCTAAAAGCTTGTCAAACTCCATCAACCACTTCAGTGGCTGATGATCAGTGATGAGAGTAGAGGGGTTACCAAATAAGTAAAATAAAAGATGTGCTACTGCCCAAACTGCTGCCAAGCACTCTCCCTCATATGAACTATACCATGCCTCCGCTGAATTGTTGGAGCGACTAACATTAGCCACCACAAACTCCTTCTCCTCATCATCATGATGGGTAAGCATTGCTCCAAGCCCCAACATACTCCAATCAATGTGAACCTGAAATAGTCGTCCTTTGATTGGTCTTCTCAAAATAGGAGCAAAAGTCAACCTCTCCTTGAGCTCTACAAAAGCTCTCTCTTGCTCATCTCCCCAACACTACTCTTATGTAAGTTTATTAGCTTTGTCAAGGCCTTGGCAATGGCATTAAATCCTCTAACATAACGGTGATAGAAGTTTTCCAACCCAAGGAATGCTTGCACTCTGCTCACAACTGTAAGTCAAGGAATCCGTGCAATAGCCTCCACCTTGGTCTGCTGAACACCAAGTCCTCCAAGGTAGATAGTGTGACTCAAATACTCAACCTGCTCATGGAAGAACCTACACTTCCCGAGATGTAATTTGAGTCCATGAGATCTCAACCTCTCAAACACCTCCAACAAATATCTCTCATGCGCCTCCATAGTAGTGCTATAGACCAAAATGTCATCAATATAGCACCGAGCAAAATCCAATCCAGCTAGGATCCTATCCATGACCCTTTGGAACTCAGCAAGAGCATTCTTTAACCCAAATAGTAAGAATCTCCAGTGATATAACACATCCTTACCGTGAGGATCAATAGCCCAAAATGTTATCTTGGACTTATCCTCCTCTCTGATTGACAACTGATGATATCTCGCTCAAAGATCCAAAGTACTGAAGACCTTTGCATGCCCGATTGTATCAAAGATCTCCTTTGGTGTAGGCATGGCATACCAATCAACCCTAGTCTATAGGTTGATAGGACGGTAATCTCCACACATCCGCCTATCTGTGTAGTTGCCATGCATATCCTTCTTGGCTGGCATCATTATAGTTGATGCATACTCTCTATGTGAAATCTCCACCAAACCAGCCTCAAAGAGGTCAGTACTCCAGCTCCAAATCAATGTCCTCTCCATATCACTATATTGATAAGGATGTCAGAAAACTAGTGTATCGCTATTTAGCTCAATCCAAATACCAAGTCCTTTTAGAGCACCCAAATCCTTCATACTGAAGGCAAAACAACTCGTGTAGCTCCTCAAGAACCTCCAAACTCTCCTATAACCTTAGGTCCAAGATCTGGCTCCCAAGTATCTTCTATAATTGTCGTAGGAGTGGAAGACATGCTGACAAGCTACTACATTGGACCCTTGGGAGTAGTAGTGTCATGCTCCCAACTACTAGAAGTCCCAACCTCCGTGTGAAAAACTCCCTTCGCTCTGGTTGCAAGCTCCACATGTCCTCTAGCAGCATCCCAAGTAGACCGAGAGTGTAATCCAAGTAGACCACGCTCACCTAGATGGACTCCAAGTAGACCACTCTTCCTAGTAGCTACTGGTTGTGTCCCTAGAATACCATGTCCACTTGGTCCATTGCCCCTAACATGTGCCTGAATTGTCTTGATAGGCACAAGGCCTACAAGTGTCAGAGTGATGATGCCTATCAATCACATCTTACATTGCTCTGCCAAACCAAGACTCACAATCCAGGTCAAATAGTTCAAGTCCATAGCCTGACCTAACACACCTGACCTAACACACCTGATGCTTGGATGCCTTTGACATTACTGGAATAGCAATAGTACCTATATGAAAACCCATCACCATCTCTCTCTCATCAGCATTGGGCTGCACCAACTACTATAACTATGAGTCCTAAACCAGTCCAAGACCTCCCTCTCAAAAAGCATGAGAGCATGGGAAACTCATAAGTGTGTGAAACTTAACTCTAGGCTATCCAACTAGGTTCACCACTGCCATAGGTGACCTATCAGCCACTACCACTATCTAAGACTAACGCCCAACATCCAAGATGTCATTGACAATGATGTGGTCTAGTCATTGAATCCCATCATAAGCGCATTGTAGAACCTCTCTAGGTAAGAGGTTTGTCTACCAAAGATGAAGACAATGAGCCCGTGATCCCACTCTGGCTGCATCTAACAAAACAGTAGGTCCCATCCAAGAATGAACTTGATGTGTACTTGCCACTACCCGGGTACAAGAATCACCTATCAAAGGGACCTTCTCCAAAATCTAAGTTGGAGAAACAAACTGATGAACTTGGAGATGTTGTAGTATCCGTAACATCTCCTAAAACATACCAGAATGGGGATCCTGAAGACGCAAACCTCGGCTAGCACGTGTGTGTCCCTAACATGGCCATCCAAAAATCACCAAATGAATAGGCCTATGTCTCTCTAGATCATGCACCCCCAGCAAAGAAATGTCTGTTGGTAGGACCTTTTGGTAACCCCTGATTGCTAACATTGGTAATAACTCATGATATTGATAAGGCCAAGTGTGCCACATGATGTAGACAAACTCGCCTAGCAGTCTCATCTCTCTTCACATAAAAGTACCTTTGTACTAGTATACCTGTATGTAATACCGCAGCTAGTCCGGTGCTAATCCCACCAACAACTCCAATAGACATACTCCCTCTATTGGATATTGCCAAGCAATGAGTGTGGTATCCAGAGGTGTCAAGGTGACTTAGGAGGCTCATCCTCACACTCATCTCTTTGTAGTACAAAGGCTCCACTCCAAGCATGCTGCACCAACTGATATGCATGCTATTGCAATGTCTCCTCTAAACTCTACAAAGGAACATCCAAGGTGGATGGAACAATCTCACTTGTACTCCAAATTTGAGTGATCTCCTCTGGTATTGGAGTATCCTTTGCATGGGCATTCCCCTCTAATAACTCACCAGGCCAAGAAACAAAACCACTAAAAGCAAAAATTGAAGCCGCCATGGTCTCGGAGTGTAGTGAGCCTAGATTGTCACTACTGAAACGTACTGGTAGGCAACATACTCATCCCTCACCAAACTACCAACCTGGTCTATAGGAGGCTATCTCCCTCCAATAGTCAATATTGAAACCCATAGGGTATAACACTCCTCCACCGACTAGCACATTATATGACTCAACTATTGTTGCAATAACATGAGCTCTCACCACCGAGCTATTAGTCAGATGACCAGGTTGAACCAAGATAACAAGCTCCCCACATGTGATATATTATGTCAAACCCCACCTAGAGATGTTTGGATCTGAAATGAACACCTCTCCACATTGGTCTTCTGTAACCCTAGACTTGTACCAAACTGCAGCCTTCCTCAACATAAGGGGCTACGCACCAGAGTCTAATAAGACTCTCTATGGTGTATAAACCTTCCCTAAACGTCCCACCAAATGGAAAATCCCCCGTTGGTTATCCAATAAGACAACACCAAGTGTGAACCGTGCTCGCTCAAAGGGCGTTCTAGTTGGCAACTCCTCCAATCTAGCCACTACTGACTGCCATAAACCATTGGTCACTAAGCGATCCCATGCTCTTCAACCAAGTCAACTCCACTATCAACCATCTCTGCTCTAGTAGTAGGAACCACATCATCCCTACTCTCACAAAGCATGGTAGCCAATCTGAACATTAGGGTTGGGTCAACTCCCAATGTATACATATCATTGGCTGAAAATAAAGGATAGTGCATAATCAGCTGAGCTGCTCCTAACATTGTGCTAGACTCAATCTGTATAGTAGCAGGTGGTTGACTAGTAGGTAATCCATCATGTACCCCATCACCACCTACCACATTTGCACTAGGATGTCTAGGAGCCATGGATGATGTCTATAGGGCATCAGAGAGCATGAAAGACTAGGAAGTCTGACATGTCTTCCCAACCTCTCTTCTCTATGGGTCTAACTCCATTGATGCTCCTCTAGGCTTTGGAGCACATATTGCACTCCTAGTCACTACTACAGATGCATCCACCTATGCTACTCCACACATGAAGTCCAAAACATCTCTATCACTAACATATGAGGTGGAAACCTCAACACCCAAATCTGATCTCCTTTGAGTAATGACCATACTAGCCAATCTTTGCTCCAACTGGTCAATCCAAGTAGCCATAGTTGTATCAAAAGTAAGGGTAGGTATTGCACCCCAACTAGGTGTATATCTTCTACCATCACCTCTACTACCTCAACCTCTATGAACTAGAGCTCCTCTACTACTTGCCATAGTAGCCCTACCATTCTATAACTCCAAGTGTAGGTCAAATCATTGGTCATTAGAGTGACCATATTTATGATAATGCTCACACTATCTCTATGCTGGCCGTGATGCACTAGAGGTATTAGGTCCACTGCCTTGAGTACACTCTCTCCTATGGTGATGTCCACCACAAGTCTAACAAGCAACACTACCACTCATTGACCCAAAAATGAAGGTAAGGGTCTAGCTCCACTAGGCCCTCCACTCGCTCCATAAGATCTGGGCTTCCCACCATGTCCTCAAAAACCAAATAGGCGAGGTGCACTCTAGAAGAAGTCACAACTGTGGATGAGGTCTCCCTACCAAATCCAAATATCACCACTCTCTCCTCCACCAAACCAAAGACCACCGCCAAAGTAACCAAAGTAGCATGTAAACACATAGTATCACGAACTCTATGTCGCAACTCCTTATCCAGTATCCCATACAAAAATTGGACTACTTGGGCCTCAAGAACTCCTTGAGTGAAATTGATAAGCCGCCTCATGCTAGTGTATGCCTTGCGTAGGCTCTCTCCAGCCTTTTGCTTGAACTCTTGCAAGCTCCTCAGCTTGTTAGTCCGCACTCCCTGGTAGTTTTGCTTCAAACACTAGAAGAACTCCACCATGAGGTTAAATCCCGGTACTACACCACCTCCTATAGTGGTACCTCTACTCTCAGTAGCACTATCTCCAACTAGTGCACCTCCACTAGCTCCACCAACGTTACTCAAGCTAGAACTTGTGGGTACAGCAGATCTACTCCTAGAATTGAGCTTGAAGTAATGGAGATAGAGTTTGGAGACTAATACAATCTCCATAACTCAATCTCCTCCAAATGAGCTCTCCTAAACTCATGATAGTCATCCATCCGTGGACTCTCCAAGTGTTGAAATAATCCATTCCATGCCATGAAAGGTGTGAACAAAGTTGGGTTCCGCATCTGCTGCAGATCATACCACTATTGAGATAACTACACTAGGGGAAAGGGCGACCTGTAACCTACCATCACAACACGCACTCTCACGGTCTACAAGTCATCACTTCTTGCCTCACTAGAGAGTGTAATACTCCGAGGAAAAGAGAAGAGAGAGAAACATAAATTACACACTCAACATTCGGTGCCCCAAAGGAGCACCTTCTCTTTATTATATAGACAAAGAGGATCTACTCCAAGGAAGCTCCACCATAGGATTAGGCACATAGATAGGTGACATGTCAGCAAGCTCCACCCTTAGATTACTTACTTGGATGGGTGACATGTCGGTCTAGGTCCTAGCTGGTTGGTCAAACAAGCTTTGAACGGAGGGAATCTTCCTATAGGAGTCTCAGAATCACGTGAGTAAGGTACCATTGGAAAGCTCTTGATGAGAAAAACCGGGGGGAAGGCCAGCCTTTCCTCTATTAGAGAAGGGGGGGGGGGGAAAACTTGCACATTTTTGAGGCCTAATTCATCCGTTTAAGCCTCCGAAATTGCCTTCAAAGATTTTAGGCATATTTCGGTTCCTACTCTATTAGTAGAAGTCCCCTTTTGGTGCTACCTCCTTCTGATATGTTTAGTCCATCATGTGTAACATCCCTTTAGATATTACAAAACCAATTCTCACCTTTAAATCATATGTCTAGCTATTGGTTCTAAGGTTCTCAAGTCTATTTCAGTTTCTGCTATATTAGTAGAATACTCTTTTGGTGATACTTCTATCTGATCTATTTTGACCATCATGTATAACATCATTCTAGATGTTACTAAACCAAATTTCACATCTAGATCATATGGCTAGCTCTTGGTATTACAAAGAGAAACAAAGGTAGTCTGACCAATCATCAGTCCAGCCTCACCACCAAGAGCACACTAGAGCACACCAAAGCACCAACACTCTAAATTCAAGGCACCTCACACAAACATGGTGCACAAACAAGAAGCAAAGAATGGAGGGGTTCCAATCACAAGAAATCTAAACAAAAACACTCCATCTCATAAAGCAATATAAGATTGACTCTACCACCATTTGGTATTTGACATAATAGGAGTTCTTATCTATGTCCTAAGCTACTAGGATCACCAAGAATGAGATTAAACTGCCTCACCTAGCCAGAGCTACAAGTGTATAGATAACAACAAAACAATCAATAGGACAAAAAGTGAAGGTGGATCAATTTGCTAGGCACCAATCTAGGAACCAGAGATCTAGGAGTCAAACCTTGTTGTGCATAATCTAGCAAGATGTGTAGATTTTGCCAAATAATGACCAAGATCTACTTTAAACTAGCTGGCCCTTCTAGGCCTTTGTAGCCTCTCATAGCCCACAGCCCTATGCCTCAAAGCCTCTAAATGCCCAAATGGGTCCTTTCTTCTTGCCACTTCAAACCTTCTCCAAATCTAGCAAAACTACTCCAACTTTGGCAAAAAATTTGCCACTTTGAAACTACTCCAAATTTGGCCAAAATCTCACATAAACTCCAGCAAAAATTTGATGTAAAATCTGACATAAACCCTAAAGTTGGCTGACCGCCAAATCTTCTGTTAAATCTCCACTCGGGCCAAATTGAAATGATGGGTTTTTCCAAATCACAAATTCATGAAGATAGGTTCCCAACTCCACCTTTTGTTTCACTTTCTGAACCCAACTCACAATAAATTGGTCTTGCTTTCATCTCTTGAGCTCAAAATCACAACCATTGGACAAAAATTCTTCTCTTTGCTCAAAATTTGACTAACACTTCCGCACACTATCTACCTCATTGCCAAATTTGCATCAATCAACGAGCTTCTACACACCAAGGAAAAATTGAACTTCAATCAAGCTACAAACGATCCACCGGGCTTGGAAATACCACCAACACTCGTAGTTCCTGCACCCAATTTCTCCCTAACCTCACTTCTCTAATGTAATCAGTTCATTTACACCACTTGAATCAACTTAACTTAGATCAGTACTTGATTTGTCACTTTGTAAATTGCAAAAAACTAGGCATTGATTACAGTCAAGCCACACCCACTCTAGCTCAAAGAATCTATGTGATGCTCACCGGCCTCTGTCCACCATAGCCACGAACTCCAAGGCTCAACATTAGAGAAGTGAGCTCTCTGGAGCTGCACTTTGAAAGTATATCCCTGGACTCAAGCTAGGTTTGAAACCCTGACGGTCCCGCTGATGGCACATCCAATGGTCCAAAATGACAATGGATCCCACCATGAAGTAAGTACTCCGAGCAAAAAATCTGATTGTTGGAAAGTAGTCTATGAGTGATTGCTAAAATACCCCTAACTACTATCACTGCAACTCTAGTTTCCGAGCAATCTAGATGCGACACTACAAATAGCGTGACAGCTAAACGATAAAAGAATACATTTAAAACACATACCTAATTTGGTAGAAAAGTCAATTTTTTATAACACTTTACAAGACAAGTATATAAGTATAAGTATAATATGAAAGCTATGAAGGAGGAGATACTTGTATTTGCAATTTGGATAAACAAGATTAAGAATTTACTTGTAATACAATTAGCTAGATATATTATCTAGCAATTGAAATTGGTTTGGGAATATCTTTAGTGATGTTACGTATGATGATCTAAGAAGATCAAATAGATGTGTCACCAAAAAAGTACTTACACTAATAGGACAAGGGCCGGAAATACCATGAAAACTCCAAAGCCAATTTTAGAGGCCCTAAATGGATGAATTAGGGGGGATCTGTCCTATTTGGTTGGTGAAACAAGTTTAAACAAAGGGAATATTTGGAGAATATTCCTATTAGAAGCTTAGAATAGTATCAATTGAGCATTTGTCTCATTGAGAGCTTTCAAATAGTACCTCACTCATGCAATTTTGAGCTTCTTACAAGAAGATTCTCTAAAGATTCCCTTTGGTCAAAATTTGTTGACCAACCCAAAAGGACAATGATCAACATGTCACCGATCCGTACAATTAATCTAAACGTAGCTTGATGATATGTAACCAATCCATGCATTTGATCCAAGGGTGTGGCTCCTTTGTTTTGATCTTCTTTGCTATATAATATAGACAAGGTGTTCCTTTGGGGCATCAAAGTATTTAGGGATGAAATCTTGTGTTTCTCTCATGTTTTTCTTGGGGTTTCTCATGTCCTTGGAACATCACTTTAACACAAGAAAAGGTGAAAGTATGAAACTTAAAGATGGCAAATGAGATTCCATGAGAAGATGAAGATTTCTTTTTGGATAAATTACTAATGGGTTTAGATTTTGACAATATGATGTCATCACATGGTCAAAAAGTAAACCTTAAGTCTTAACAACATACTTATTAATAAAACTATGTATACCTTTTTTCCAAGAAGAATTTTGTAAGAAGAACTTTAAAAGACTTGATATAATTTATAGAGAATGATTCTATCAAACATAATACTCCATACAATGAAGAATAGCAATTTTTGTTTTACAAAGAGAAAAGGGTTTTTTTATTTTATATTGATGTTCACAAATTTGAATAAAAATGCAATGAAGAATATTTATCTCTTAGATCATATGGCTGATTTATTTGTTAAATTAAGTGGAGCTAAATTTATCACCAAGTTGAATCCTGATAGTGGAGGTTTGCAAATACTTGACTTAGTAGGAGATGTATTTAAGTGATTTTTCACAAGTATGGATACATTGAATGGACTGTTCTTCTCTTTACCCTCACAAATGTTTCTCTAGTGTTCATAGATCAAACTTATTAGTTACTTAGGTGAATTGTTAAATAAATATAGTGGTAAATTAGATAATATAATTATTTAGAGAAAAGATAGAGGAAGTGCTCATATAGCCAAAGAGTATGGTTCTTCTAAATGATATCTTCATTTATACTACGACTGAAAGAGAGCACCGTATTGATATTAGTAAAGAATTACAAGATTTTTTCAAGTGATATTTATTCAATTAGAAATAAAATGAAAGTTTTAAAGGAGTATACTTCCTTCTTAAGTCACCAGATTTTTATATATAGAAGGAAAAGATTAAAATAATCATAAACTTTTTGATTTCAAGAAGTGTAGGTGATATTTAAAGATATAATAGGCCAGGGAGCCTTTGTATCCGTAGTTCCTATATGACTATGCCCATATGCAAAAATTATGACCAAGATTTTAGACAAGAATGCAAAATTTCCATAATGCAACAAGAAAAATTTGCTATTTTAACTCAAAGAGTTTGTATTTTATTGTTTAATCTAACAATTATATAATCCCAATTAGCTTGTGTAGTCTACTTGATGCTTCTAACTTTGATATTAGAATATTTGAACAATAGAAGGTGCATATGGTTTACACTTGATTATTTGGACTGGAGGAGATTAAATCTTTATTGAGGAAAAGATTTTCTATGGCCATGAATAATCATTTATGTTTTATTCTATTCACATTTTATTGCATTATCTTTTGGACTTGATTTTGTCATGTATCTAAACAACAAGCCATGTTGTAAAGTATTCACTTTAAGCATATTTTGAGTTCAAATTCCATTGAATAGGTAGCACGTAGCATTATATATGTTACATTATATATTAATTCCATTGAATAGGTAGCACGTAGCATTATATATTGATTTTTGGAAATATCCATTAAGATCACTTGTATATATACGCCTGAATCTGGCATATTTTCAGGAATGAAAAATTATAATATCAAAGATTACACGTGTTAAAGCCTTGCAATTCTGCACTAGTTTGTGATTTTATCTCCGGAGTAAGTTTGCATTCCGCTTCCTTAAGCAGGTATTGCACTTATGGAGGATGCAGTTATAGATGTCCGACTGTTGAAGAGACTAAGTTTGACTGACGCCTTGACCGGGAGCAGATGGGCAGATGTGCTTGCATTCAGAAGTCAGAGTGCTCGAGCATCAGAATTAGAGGTGTCAAATTTAGAGCATTTCTATCACTACATGCACATCAGCGATGACGCCACCAAACATAAACGGTGTTGTCGCTGAAAGAAAACGACAAGGAGTAAAGGACATTTTCTTGGGCGAGTTTTTGGGCTACAGAGTAAAACCTCCCAATAGTGGCATACATCTATACTGACTATCGATGTCACTATTGAGAGGTAGTCACTAACCAAAGGAAAGTGCGCAACCTCTTTTCCACATGAGTCTCGATGATCTTGAATGTTATGGAACTTGGGTGCCTGATCTACACATCTTCTTCCCACTCTTGCTACCTATCCGCATGAGTCTAGACATTCTTGAGCATTCTAGAACTTGGGTGCTATTTATCCGCGTGAGTCTAGAAAGTTCATGAGTATTCTGGAACTTGGGTGCCCGGCCTACACACCTTTTTCCCACTCTGGCTATTTATCCGCATGAGTCTCAGAGTTCTTGAGCATTTTGAAACTTGGGTGCCCGACCTACACACCTTTTTCCCACTCTCGCTATTTATTTGTGTGATTCTCTACGTTCTTGAGCATTTTGGAACTTGGGTGCCTGATCCACACACGTTTTTCCCACTCTTGCTATTTTTCCTTTTGATCGCATGGTGAATGGTGTAGGGTTACGGTATTGCTGAATTTGAATTTCATTTTTCCTTTTGATCACGCAGTGAGTGGTGTTGGGGTTACTGTATTGCTGAATTCAAATTTGATTATCTAAAGGCATGTTGGTTAATGTCAAGAAGAGGAGGCGTTTGGAAGTGATGACGAAGTTAGAGGTTATTAATTTTCTCAGTCAACCTGGAGCCACCCATGAACAAGCGGCATTGCATTTTGTAGTGGCATGTCCAATTGTGACCAAAATCTAGAAAGAGAGGGAACTCATTAGCAAGTGGCATCTGATTCACATCGAATTGGGTTGAAAAAAGTTTTGACATCAACTCGAGTGCAACTGCTTACCGACATGGTGCATCAATGGCATATACACATTGAGGTTGATGCACCCATGCTGAATGTGACTGGTGAGGTGATCAAGAATAAGGCTTTATTTTTTAGAGACAAGATCTTGGAGGACTTCACGGAATGTTTGGGACCATCAAACGCAATTGCTCTGCAAGTATTTGCTGCCTTGAGCGGATGGCTCAAGAAGTATTTGAATTGTGTCTCAACAACTAGCAAGAAGAAGTGTGGCTAACACTGAGCCTCAATCCAATATAGGTTGAGAAGCGTTTGCATGAAATTCATGAAATGCTAAATGATGTCCCTCTTGAATGCATTATCAACATTGACGAGTTAGCTCTACAACATTGCACCATATCATCAAGATCGTTTGCACAGTCAATACAGATGGTTGTGGTGTCAAGTGCAGCAAAGAACAAATCACACTGACTCTCAAAGTTAGCGCTTCAGGCAAGAAGTTTTGCACTCAAGTTATTATGAAGAGCGCATGTCCACACGCTTTGAAGAATATTCCAAATATAAGTAAGGTGTTTGGTATTATCTATGACCACCAAGCCAAAGCCTGGCAAGACACGTCCTCATATATGCGCTTGTTGCACACATACAAAAAAATTGCCAAGCAACACAACAACATCTTCTATATCCTCCAGGATAATTGTTCATCACATGTTTTTGCGGCTAAAATTTTTGATCCAACAAGCTCACAAGAAAGGCTCTTCAAGAATCAGAACCTATGCATCATTTTCTTCCTTCCCAATGCTACTAGTGATTGTCAACCTCTTGAGCAAGGTGTCATTCGCTCTTTCAAAGCACGCTTTTGCCGTGCCCAACTGAACCATCTTCTTTCTGAGTATGAAATTTGGCAAACTAGTGAATGTGCACCTACTTCTCAATTTCTGATCAACAAACACATGCACGTGGACAACGTGCTTAGTTGGATCAAATCAGCATCAAACGGTATTGAAGAGAACACTATTCAACGGTGTTTTGTCAAAGAAAATTGTCTCCCTATTGTTACAAATATCATTGCCAATCAGTATATTGATCACTCTGCACCTAGCTCCAATCAAGTTGTCGATGATTTAGTGATAATGCTGAGAGAAATTCAACTAGAGGAATCTTTCTTGGCATCATTGGATCTTGATGACAAAAATTTTGAACAGGTTGTTGAAGAACTTATTGAAATGGATGCGCTTGATGCAACTAGTGACGATGAGGTTGACAATGATAACATTGTCCAATCTGTTCTTGAACAACACAACCTAATGCAGAATTCCAAAAATATTGATGACAATGACGCTGAGGAGATCCCACCTTTGATAAGCGTTGAGCAAGCAAATCAGGCCATCACTGATTTAATCAACTTTCTCTCTCTTGGATCATTGCTATCTCCAGAACTTCAAAGCAACATGCTTTCCAACCTTCAAAAGCTCATTGGCCGTTGATTCATCAACAGAAAGTTGAGAAAAATAGGTTGCTAAAACAATCCGTGTTATCAATGTATTTTACCTTGGACCAACCATAATAACCTTAGTCAATAGAGAGAACTGTCGGGATTTGAAGTTTAATAAAGATGCCACATTAATCTGTTGCCACATTCCCCCTTCACACAACCCATAATAGCGCTCTTGAAATACAGATATTATAGGTTACCTCCATATTTACACTATAGAACTGTCACTATTGCCCAATTGTGATGTACTATTATTATTGGGCATATTTATTGGGTCTAGACTAATTTTTTTAGGGTTCTTGGTCACTAAAGAGAGGATGTTACTCATACGAGGTGGCACTATTTGGAGGTTTTGCTCTGTATTCATGTTTGAATTCCATGGGAACTTAGTTTGAAAATTTTAGAGATGAGAATTGAAAGTTATGAGAATTTAAAAGTTTTAGGGTTTGGAGAGATAACATTTATTCATGTGAGTTGAGATGTAGGGGTCATAGTTTTGTAAGTATGGAGAGGAGCATCATGAGTTACAATCATTATTCTTGTTCTAGCTATGGTTATACTTCCCCATGTAGGGTCACCTAGAGTGGCTCAGGATACACCATGCATAATGTGTCATCGATGCTTTACTTTGCAAGGGGTAAAGACCCATGTGAGAAGGATGCACAAGGACTATGATTAGACCACTTGGCATGTTCACGTGAGGTGAACAACCACATCAACTGCAATGACAATCAAGATAATGCACACTTCCTCCATCCCTTCGTTGATCATTCCAAGGATACAAATTGAGTCATGAAAGTGGTTAGCACCTTAGGCGGGTTGTATCTTGGGGTTATTTGATATTACTTTTCCATGTCCACATCTATTCTATAGGCTACCCCATACTCTTCATGATGAGGATAGACAAGCTTTTTGCCTACCACTTGATCATTTGGCATGTGATCCCTTGGACAAGTTGGCATGGTTCTTATTCCTCTTACTCCCTCGATCATGCCTTTGTTATGCTAGAGGAGGCAATGCAAGGTATAAGGAGGTGATTGCTAGATTTTGTCAATTTTGAGTAAGGGATTGGGCTGCCCTATAGGAGTATTCTATTAGGGCTGCACGTTTTAGGGACAAGTTCTTCCACATGATACCATAAATTTCTTCCACATGACAAGTTCTTCCACATGATTACAATAGTGTAGGACATTGGATCAAGCAAGAGAGTTTAGTAAAGCAACAAAACCACTACACCCTTTGTCTATGGCTAGTCCTACTAGTGAGATTATCTCCTCCCTATGCTCACTACATCATATGGTAGGAGAGGGAGTACCAATAGAGGTCTTAGATTTTCAGCTTGAGCAACTTTAATGTCTTGATAAGCACTTTTTGCAGAAGCATTGTGCATTGCTCCTTGCCTCTCCTCAGGAGGCTTGTCAAGAATGTTATATGAGCATATTAGAGATTGCTTCATGCAGATGATCCTTCTAGTAGGTTTACCAAGCTATTTTAGGTGGCTATAATAATAGCAAGGGGAGATATTCCTATGTCAATTAGTTAGGTATTAGGTGCTAGTCAACTTCTTGCAATGGAGAAGGACACAAGATGCATTAGACCAATTGCTATTGGAGAGATATTTTTGTGCTTGGATAGCCATACCATTGTCCTTCAACATTGATCTTACTTTCAAGATCACCTCAATCCATATCAATTTGGAGTAGCTACACTTGGAGGTTTTGAGGCTATATCTCTATGCATCATTGCACGCTTAGATATCCATCCGGAGTGGGTTGTCCTAAAGGTGGATGGTGAGAATGATTTTAATAGTATCTCTTGAGCATCTATCTTTAGAGAGCTTAGGGAGATTGGTGGATCTTTGGTGAGTCTGGTCCCTTTTCTGCAGTCATTCTATGGCTCTCTTGCTTCCCTTTACTACCAGCATGGTTGGTCATAAGAGAGAGTCATTGTCTTATCGTCAATTATTGGTACATGATAGGGAGATCCCTTGTGGGGACCTTTGTTTACCATGGCTTAATTTAAGGCTCTCCTATCTACTTTGGCCATGCTAGGTTGTGTATTTCCCTCCTTGGTAGAAGTTACACACATTGTGGGCCCTATAGATCAGATTGTGCAAGCCTTTGATCACTTGACTACAAAGCTTTATCTTGTAGGCTTGAGAGTCAAGGTGTCAAAGTGTAGAACATGGTCCTCTTCAAGTATCCTTCTCCATGTAGAGCATCTAGAGGGGTGTGTACATCTATAGATGCACAATATGTTCTTAGAGTGCCAGTAGGATCCAAGGATTTTGTCACCAGCTTCTTAGATGTTGCTCTTGGAGAAGATATTCTTCATGTGGATGGCTTGCCTCTACTAGGAGATCCATAGATGGCATTTGGTATACTTTCCTCTAGTATTGCAAATCTACCAACTTACCTTATCCACTCGATTCTCCCTTCCTTGACTTTCTTATCACATCTTAGAGCTTTTGATTGGAGGATTATGGGAGTCTTTGGTGATATCATTGGACCAGGGATATTTGAGTGTGTGACATGCATTTGCATGTACATAGACATCTCTACCATATGGAAGGATAGGCCTACCTTATGTCATCCCACCTTGACTTACAATATCTTGTACAAAGGGGGTAAGCCTATTATCAATGGAGGAGATTGCACTTATAGCATTTTTGGTAGTTGGGCTCTCACAACACTCCTCTCCTCTCATTTTGTGGTTGATAGGCCAATTTTGGAGACATATGTGGCCAAGGCAGAGGAAGGATTCTTTTCTTTTTAGGTGTTATTGCGGTAGATGAGAGATGGTCTACCTCAATAGGCATGGGAGGACATTCCATCATTTGCTTCACTACTGTCATATTGGACCAAAGGTTTGCAATGTTCCTTGATGGAAAAATAGTGTCAACATATACTACCTTCTCTTTTAGTTGACTTGTCTATTCCTTGGGCCACTAGAGCACATCTTTGCTCTTGCTCTGCCTAAGGTGTAGGTTATTGGATCCTATCTCAACCATGCATTAGGGCATTCCGACTTGCACCAGCCACCTTCTAGACAATGATGAGGTTCCACTTATGTTTGGTCTACATGTCTACATCTTTGTCTACATCTTACTCACTTGTGACTATGGTTCCACACTAGATGCAACAACGGTCCATATGAAATGGTGTCCTTTTGGAAGACAAGATAGCTACCCATGATGCCATTAGGGATATAGTGTTTGCTATGGCACTGGGAGTAGATACCTTGCTTGGAGGGAGCATTTGTATGCTTTGCAAATGACATGTGTCAGAGCAAACTTATCCTTGGTCCAAGATGATCATGTGTCAATGGCGGATATTGTTGTTATAGATCCTATGTGTAATGCAGTTTTGGAAGGAAATATTACTCATATTCCTAGATAGGCAGCAAGTGGAGCAATAGCATGCAAGGTCTCCCAAGTATAGGGCTATGTAACAAGTTCAACTCTTTGTTACCCTAGCCTTGGAGCTATATGGAGCGATGGACATGGCATTTGACACATTTGTTAGGAAGTGCATGAGAGCTTATCATATTTGACATCATGGGGTACCATTCTCACTCTCATACTTTGAAGCATACTTTAGATAGCGGGTGTCCATTGCTCTATGGAGAGCGTTGGCTGGTGCAATCCATAGGAAAGCAATTACACTAGGTGATGCTTCTTTGGATGCTTTAGTACTTTGTAGATCTTACAACTTGCATTGCTTGGATATCTTAGGTACAGTAAGGCAAATTTCTCATATAGATACTATTGAGGCCTAGCCTCATTTTACCTCTGTTGTCTCTTCCTTGTATGGCTTGATAGGATTTTCTCATCTTTCATGTGTTCTACGTGGTCGCCTTTCTCTTGTTATATACTTTTATTCCCTCTTATTTTTAAGTATATTCTATGCATAGAGTAGTAAAAAGATAGGGATGATTAGGTCAAGCAATATAAGGAAACCTCAAATATATCTTAGGGTTAAGGGTATATAGTAATAGCAGCTTAACAATAATAAAAGGCTTGATGTTTCACTAGATGATTTCCCTTAGAATATGTGAATTATAAGTCTTATTTTACTTAGGATCTCTATAAGTCATAGGTTTGATGTTACTATAGCATTTAAAGGAACATGATTTAGTGTGAATTTTTTGAATTACATCAACCAATGCTCCTTGTAGAGTAATAGATATTTTTTATCTAAAATAAATAAAAGTGATACCACTTTGTAATATAAACTCTTTTGCTATTGATGATAAACTTGTAAAACTTTGTGAGCATATCTCCATGTACTTCCAAGACAAGAGCAATAAAGAAGTGACCTTATTGCATACCTCCATACTTGAAAACTTTAATGGTTGCTATTTTTCACACCACCACTCTAAGATGATGGATAATGATAGCTCCAAAAAACACTTTATATGTGATCCATGAATACAATATCTACCATTGCATACAAATCCTTGAGACATTAACTATATATTCTTCATAGAGTACTCACTTAGTATACTTGGCTTAGTTAGACTTAATTAATAGTTGATTGAGTACTTGAAATATATTCCTAAGAAATATTTATTACACTCTTTCAAGCAAGGTTCCATACAAGATAACAAAGATTTTAACAAATTTCTAACTTGTGCTTATATTCTTAATGAATATTATGTTCAAATTTAAATTTAGGTGGTGTTCTTTTTAATGAAGCTTAAAACTAGTTTGAATGATTAGAGAAGTAATGCTTATATTGTTAAGATGGATTAGCATTTATGTTATTTTTACATAATTTTCTAATAAAAACTCTTCTATAAGATCAGAATATGATTGCAATTCAAGAGTTGATGTAGATTTGCATATAATCTAAAAGGAGGCATTGAAGTGAGGCTAGAACAGAAAAAAGACTTAAATTTATGTAAAATTTATACTCAATATAAACATATTCTTATTCAGTATACAAAGATTTTTATTCAATGTACAAATATTTTTCTTCTTGATGAAGAAAATGTAGATTATAGATTTTAAATTATATCAAGATTTTGATTTCTAGAATCCACTTGTCATAGATTTTGATGTGCACTTGATATGAAAGTCTTATTTATGGAAATGTATTAAAATAAGCTAGTTTGAGTTGTAAATATCAGTATTTTACTAATATTCACTTACATTTGCTCTCACTCGTAAACTAAGCCAAGGATCATTATAAAGGAGTGTAATTAAAAGATGTACTTAGAGAATACCAAGGAGTATGGTGGAAGTAAAATTCTTCATTAAATTAGTAAAGAGAGTCAAAAAGCAATAAGTAATAGACTTTAGAGAACATATTGCGCATATTCATTTTATCTCTTCACTTTAAAAAGCATTTTGAGATATCATATTACATCAAGAATTATGTTTTGAATCTAGATGAGTAGGATACTAGAAAAGGACCTTGGTTGATTAGCTTTCACTTATTTCATAATCATATTACTTACATGAAGTGAGGCTAAATGAACAATTACTAAATTTATGATATTTTAGACCAAATTAAGGAGAGCAATTTATATGCCATGAGAGGTTGCCATTGAGACTCAATATGCAAGTGATAATATGAGTTACTTTTTTATTTATACTCAATTCATGTATATTGAGATATAATTTTATACTAATTGATGATCATAGACGTTGAATCTTTACTTTGACCTCAATAAACCTTGTACAAAATTTATCCATAATAACAAATTCATAAAATATTAGGTATTAAGAATTATATTATTGTACTCTAACATAATAAGAGTACAATGATATATATTCTTAAGACCTAATTCATATATATCCATAAACATCAACATATGCAAATTTATACCATGTGCAAACACCAAGGCATCTTGGAGCATCTAATAAGAATTGTTGTGCATATATACATTGCTACATAACATACATTGTTATCAATATCATATAGTATAAAAAAAATTCACACATAAATCATACATGAACTCTAAAGTGTCATAATAATCAATTCTTCTCCAACTCAAATCACACTAAAACAATCAGTACTTGATCATTCACTCAATAATGGAGCACTAATTACAATCAAGCCACACTTACACTAGCTAAGAGATTCCAAGTGACACTCATTGGCCTCTATCTACCATAGTTAGGAACTCAAAGGCTCAACATCAAAGAAGTGAGCTCTTTGGAGTTGCACTTCAAAGGTAAACCACTCTCTACTTGACCTTGGTCTCTAGCCCTAATGGCAATGGCACATCCAATGGTGCAAATGGTACAATTGAAGATGAGTCCCACCATGTGATTAGTAGCACTAACATGAAATCAGACTCCCAACAAGTAGTCTGTAAGTAACTACCAAAATACCTATGACTACCAACACTACCACTCCAATGTTGAGCAAACTAGCCTCAATGCTACAAATTTTGTGATGATTATTGTGTGTATATACATCACTACACAAACATAAATCATTGTTAATATCATATATTATAGAAACACAACTTACATATAAGTCATACATGAATTCTAAAGTGTGACACTCGCCTCCTAGTTGGTAGTTAGGTTCCTCTAACTCCAGATAGCCATCAACTCCAAGTATATGGTACATCCTATGGTGGATAATTTCATACATGATCCTTCTAAACAACACTATCATGTCCTTCCAACATGAGGACTCTAAAAGGCAAGACCTCATGCAATTTCAAGATAATGTGGCCTATAGTAGCATCAAGTGTCATTGGTGCTATCTACTATAGATATACCTAGTCACCTAGATGAAATTGATGGGATTAAAGTCTATAAACTCCTCAAATAGTAGCATAGCATAAGATATCCCTACATTGAGCAATCACTAAGTTCTCAAATGCCATCGGCATCACTCTCTAAGAGATCTCTGCCCATTGAGAACATGCACTTACCCATATGTCTAGATCATCCAAGTCCAAAACTACAATAGCATCTTAACAAATGGTGATAGCTAAATCTAGATCTCATCAATAAGGTAGAAGGTAAGGAGAGAAGGATGCTAAGGAGGCTTGCCGGCTAAACCAATAGCCCATGGCCAGCCAAGATAACTAGAGATTCTAATCTCCTAGGTGGCTCTCCACAAACCATACTTAAGTAATCTTCTCTTCATAGTCTAAACCACTCTCTTTGCTAAGCCACTTGCCTCAAGTTGATCTAAAAAGGTAATATAATGATCAATCAAGGCCTTGTCACAAAAAACCTAAAACTCCCTTAAGAACTCTATACATTTATTAATAAAAACCTCAACTGGTGCACCAAAATGACTAAGAACCCGATCCAAGAATGAGTAATCCATCCCTTCTTTCAACTTGTCAAGAAGTCCCACCAACTCAATCCACTTGGAGAAGTGTTCCACTATAACCAAAACATTCAAATGATGTTTCATTGTCAATAATAAAGGTCTAGCAAAGTCCAAACTCCAACAGTAGCCCAACTCCATGATAGGTAATGGGTGTAATTGTGGCACAAGAGCATTAAATGATGTTCTAACTTGATCACAAAACATACATCTAAAAAAAATTGCTATACATTGGTTTGCATACCATGCTACCAATAATGACTTTGGAGTAAGCTATATGTATGCTTTAATCCAAAGTGTCATAGCTCCTCATAATCATGATGGAACAACTATGGTTTCTAAGATAGAAATGGTACTAGTTGCAATCTACCATCCTCCTATACACAAAGGTCTTTGCCTTCCAATCTAGACCACTTGGCTTGCTGAAGAACACAATCTCTCTCCTTGGCCCCAACTGTGCCACCCACAACACTAGTGTAAAGATAATCCATCACTAAGATATCATCAGGAATGTCTTGCTGAACTATACCGTTATCTCCACCCTTTGGATCCGTGATCTCAAAAACTCCTCCTATATATGTTGAGAGAGATACCACCAAAGCCTCAAAAAATATACATAGAAAGGTAGATGCATGCCAACCTAGCACCATCTCCTTATCTATTTCACCATGGCAACATGCTCCAATATGATACTATTGACTAGAAAATGGGTTTCTACTCAACCCATTAGCATCAAGGTTCAACACTCTAGGTTTATGAATAATCATGAAATCATACTCTTGTAAAATTAGAGTCCATCATGCAAGCTTCCTTGAAAGCTTTTTGGACGCCATCAACCACTTTAATGGTTGATGATCAATGATGAGAGTGAATGGGTTACCAAATAAGTGACATAAAAAATGTGCTACTGCTCATACTACTACCAAGCACACTCTCTCATATGAACTATACTTTACCTCTGTTGAATTGTTGGAACGACTAACATAATCCACCAAAAAATCCTTCCCCTCATCATCATGTTGGATAGGCACTACTCCAAGCCCCAACATACTCCAATCAGTATGAACTTGGAATGGTCATCCTCTAATTGGTACTTGGAGAATAGAGGTAGATGTCAATCTCTCCTTGAGCTCTATAAAAGCTCTCTCCTGCTCATCTCCTCAACACCAATCTTGTGTAAACTTAGTCAACTTCATCAAGTCCTTGGCAATGACACTAAATCCTCTAACATATCAATGATATAAGTTTGCTAACCCAAGGAATGTTTGCACTCTACTCACATTTGTAGGCCAAAGAATATGTGCAATAGCCTCCACCTTGGTCTATTGAACACCAAGTCCTCAAGGGTAAATAGTGTGACCCAAATAGTCAACTTGCTCATGGAAGAATCTACACTTCCCAAGATGTAATTTGAGTCCATGAGATCTCAATATCTCAAATATCTCCAACAAATGCCTCTCACGCTCCTCTAGAATAGTGCTATAGACCAGAATGTCATCAATATAACACCAAGCAAAATCCAATCATGATAGTGTAAAAATATGGAGTTTATGGACAAGTTAGTCAAGACTAATGAAGTAATAAATAAGCTCAATTAGCCTAGAATATTTTAGAAGCATCTAGGAAGCTTCTTGGTACCTTCCAAGTATTGGGGAACATTAACATAGTTTGCCTTTCTCTCTTTGGGAACACACAAGATACCTAGTTGTGGAGCTTATAGATCAGAGGTTGTGCATAGACTTGTGACTACTAATCTAAGCGCATGTAGTACCCAACTAGTAGAACCCTCCACTCTTGTTTCTAAGATTCCTTCTATCGGGTAAGGAAGTAGTAGGCAACCTAACTTGTCATCATAATACACACTCTTGTTCTATTAGTCATAACTTCTGACATTACCAAGGATAAAAACACAACACATCTAGAAGAAAGGAACCTAAGCATAATGTCAACAGGGCATAAAAACAAGCATGCAAGTCCAGAGAGGATTTGATCACAAGAATTTGACAATGACTCTTTGTACTTTTTGTCAAAAAAGAGCTTTAGAGCCTTCTTGCACTATCATCAAGCTAATTTCAACTAAACTCCAATCCTTCTCTTGTTTGTTCTTCATATTTCAACCAACTTAATCCAAGTGGGGAACTTTTATGTCTTTTTGATGAGAAAAGTATGCAAAACTCATATGGACATAAACTTTTGTGTTTGACTTGGATTCAAGTGTTCAATTCAATGGAAAGCTTATGAGATAATCTTTCCAATAATATGAAAAATTCTACAATCTGATCATGATAGCTCCACTCACAAGCTCTCAAACTTAGCCAATTTTCTTTATTTTTTACCTTAATTTTTGAAATCCCCAATTTAGGGTTTGCTCTTGGTTCTTGGCAACTTTTCACCAGATTTCAGAATCAAAGATACACTTGATCCTCAAAAACACTCTATAAATCTAAAACCCTCAATCCTAGTTACAAAAAATAGGAGGATTGCCAATCATTCATGATTAAAGATAGAATTGCTCTACCGAATTGCTCACGATAGTATTTTAGTAACACTTATTGCATCAACTCTCACTCTCCATGGATCCAAAGCCAACTAAATTTTCTATAGTAGCTACTTGTGCCCTTGTCTAACCCTTTAGAGAGTTTGATGGTCTAATCCAACCCCAATCTCTAGATATGGAAAAATTCATGAATTGGGCTAACTTGTGAACTCCATAGAACCATGTATACTTGATCCAAGACCCTAAAGTCTCTTTTTGAGGAAATTCACATGAAACCTTTGCATAGAGGTGCAAAACGTAACCACCAAGAACACTAGAAATTTTCATAAGGTGATTCAAACCAAAACTTAGGGAATGATCAATACTCCAACTTTTCATCAACTTGATCATCAACTTTTCTCCAACACCTTGTGTGTAACAATATGGAGTTTAGTGACAAAGTTAGTCAAGTCTAACAAAGTAGTGAGTAAGAAAAATTAGCCTAGAATATTCTAGAAGTACCTAGGAAGCTTCTTGGGAAGCTTCCTACTAGCTTAGCTTGCACTCCAAGTAGTTAGTTTTTAGAAGGAAGCTTCTAGAATCCAACTAGCTTAGCTTGCACCCCAAGTAGGCGACTTCAAGAAGGAAACTTCTTGAGAAGCTTTTCGGTTAACTTGGCTTGCATTCCAAGAAAGTGGCTTAAGGAAGCTTCTTGAGAAGCTTCTTGAGAAGCTTGTATGGTCCATATAAATACAAGAGCCAAAGCTCATGCTAGGCATTTGGAGTTTTCCCGCATTCAAGTGTTCCAATGTGATCTTCCATTCTCTTTTTTCTCTCATCGGTCTTGGTCTTTTACATTGATATCAAAACAGGAATGGGATGGATAGAATTTATGGGCCACCAAATCCAACTCCACCAAACCATTGGGATTTTTGTGTCCAAGTACTACCCAAGCATAGGTTCACACAATTCATCACCTCAAGCTTTGGGTAAGATTTTCTACATATTATCACCATATTTGAAGAACCCTTGGTGCTTCCGGTTGTAACTTATGTAGAATGGTGGATGTGTTGCTTCTATGTGTTAATAAATTAGAAAAATTAAGGATGGTATGATAGAGTAGCAACCATAGCGGCAATGCTTGAGGTTATCATTGCTATGCAGCAACAAATTGAGCACCTTAGTTGATTGTTGATGAAAGAGATCATCAATGATAGGAGCATATAGAGAGAGTATCAATTTGAGAAGGAGAAGATCAAAATCAATTCCCTAAACCCAAGGTATTTGAAGACAAGAATCTCTTGGGTGCAGTGGAGAATTTTGTGTTTGACTGTGAACGTTATTTTGAAGCTACTAATCTTCAAGATGAGTGGAAATAGATTCTCTTGGCTTCTAGCCAATTGGATAGAGCAACAAAGCTATGGTGGAGATTCCAAGTAGAGCAAGCTGAATGGAAAATTGTTGCACCAATCTTGGTTGATTCCAAGCTATAAATGCCACATGAGCTGCACGGATAGATTGGCAAATTTGAAATAAATTTGCTCTATAAGAAGTTACATCACATAATTCCAAAACACCATGATGCAAATTCTAGATATATTGGAAAGTGAAGCTCTAGATTGATTTGTGAGGGGTTTGAAGTCAAGAACCAAATCAGAGGTAACCATGCAAGAGCCACAACACTTGGAGGAAGCCATACAATTGGCTGAACATTTGATTCCTTGGTTGCAACAACTTGGTCTTGACCTTGACCTCCACAAAACCTACCAATACACTACACTAGTGGAGGAGCCGGCAATAATGGAGATTAATGTTGTTCAATGGAGACCACTTGGCACTACAAATAGAGAAAATTTGAAATAAAACGGTGGCTGTTTTTATTGTTTCCAATTAGGACATTGCATTGCTGAATGTCTACTCAAGAATGGGTGACCTCGACAAGTCACCCAAATGGAGTTTGTGGAGCAAAATGATCAAGGAAACAAGGAATCCCAATAGGAATTTTTGAACTGCCTATTGGAAGCTTGATTAGTTCTAATGGGATTGAGAGCTCGACCAATGCAAGTTTACTTCACTTGCAAGGTATGATATCTAATTGTGGTTGTAGGATTTTGGTTGATTCTGAAATTTTAGAGAATTGTATGTTTATGCAATTAGCAAAAGAATTGGTTATTCCTATCAAGCTAATAACTAGAAGTAGATTGATGATGGCAGATGGTAGAAAGGGTTTTGCATTATGTACCTTGCATCTTGTTACCTTCAAGATTTGGAAGGATTATTTGGAGTGTATGAGGTTTGTAGTGGCACTTCTACACTACAATGTCATTCTAGGACTACCTTGGCTTGAATGTCATAAGATTCAATTTGATTGGACCCAACAATAAATTCAAGTACAACACCAAAGCAAGAATTTCTGATTAGGTTGTCTAGCACCTTTGAGTAAGACACCTAAGGATAGTAAATCCCAAGATGAAAAGTTTGTAAAGAAATTAGCCATAATGTAAGCTTTGAAAGAAGAGAGTCCCAAGATAGGAAGTTTGTCAAGAAAACAGCCATAGATTGAGCCTTGAAGGAAGATAAGTCCCTAGATGGGAAGTTTGTCGATGAAGCAGCTATAGAGCAAACTTTGGAGGAAGATAAGTATGTTTTTGTAGTGTGGATCAAGCCGATTGCACAAGGAGAATCTGAGGAGAGTGAGAAGCCTCATTGAGTAATGGTTGACCACATAGTTTAGAAGTTTGCGGATGTGTTTGCAGAGGATTTGCCAAAGGGATTCCCCTTTGATCGTGGTATGCCCTTCAAGATTGAGTTAGTACCAAGGAGTACTCCAATGAGTAGACCAATCTATTGGTTCTTACCAAAGGAGTTGGAGGAGTTACAAACAAAACTCATGGAATTGTTGGAGAAGGATTTCATACAATATAGTACATCTCTTATGGAGCATAGTACTATTTGTTCCAAAGAAGGATGGAGGATTTTGTTTATGTATTGATTATCAAGTGCTCAATAAACAAACAATGAAGAATGCATACCCTTTGCCTCAAATTGATAACTTGCTTGATCAATTGAGTGAAGCACGATAGTTCTCCAAGTTGGATCTTTGTAGCGGCTATTGGCAAATCCCCATTGATAGGAGGATGTGCAAAAGACTACTCTTTGCACAAGGTATGGACATTTTGATTGGAGAGTTCTACCTTTTCAGCTCACTAATGCTCCAATAGTCTTCATGGATCAAATGCATCGGGTGTTGGATGGACTATTGGATTGGTACATGGTGATGTTCTTGGATGATATCTTAATCTATAGCAAGATAAAGGTAGAACATGTGAATCATGTGCAAGAAATCCTAAGACGATTGCAACAGTGGAAGTTTTACTCCAAGAAATGAAAGTGTGCCTTTTGGCAAAAGGAAGTTACCTTCTTGGGTCACAAGATCTCATCAAAGTGGATCAAGATGGAAGAGGAAAAAAATCAAGGCCATCATTGATTGGCCTACTCCAAAGGATGCTACTAAAGTACATGCATTTAATGGATTGGCTAGATTTTATTGACGGTTCATCCACTACTATGCTTATGTGACCGCACCATTGATTGATCTCTTGGGGAAGAACTCAAGTTTTTAATGGATTAATAAGCATGAAGAAGCATTCTAGAAGTTGAAAATTATGGTGTCTTCAAGACCAATTCTTCAACCATATGATCCTCAACTACCATGTGTGGTTGATTTTGATGCTTCTAAGTTTGCAATTAGAGCCATGTTGCAACAAGAATTCACAGATAGATCACATCCCATTGCCTTTGTGTCTTGTAGACTAAATACAATAGAAAGGAATTACTCTATTGAGATCAAGAACAACTAGCGATAGTATATGCCACCAAGGTATGGAGGCATTATCTCTTGGGAAAACAAGTGGTCATGAAAACTGATCATAAGCCCTTGTTACGAACATTATATTTGGAACAAATGAAGAATTGACACCATTGATAGGAGGAAAAGGTACAGTTGTTTGACATCAAACTTGAGTACAAACCTGGTCGGTTTTATATCATCCTTGATGCACTATCACGACCACCTGATTTGAAATCTCTTCCTCTCATCACGGTGGCAATTGTGACAATGTCAGTCAACTCCAAAGTCCAAATTGAGTTTAGGATAGCTCTACAACAAGATCCATTCTTTTAGATGGTATAAGGTTGTCTTGCAACATGTGACAAGGAGTGCAACACCTTCTCCTTCAAGGAAGGCCTTCTATTCCATGAAGACCGGATCTATGCTCCAGCCAAAGTTTATCTCCAACTTGTGCGCCTTCAAGAAGCCCATGATTTACCAATTGTTGGTCACATGGGTGTGGATAAGACCTTGAGTACCCTCCAATGCCAATGGTGGTAACCCAACATGGCAAGAGATGTTTGGGAGTTTGTTTGATCATGTGAGAGCTGCCAATGCAACAAGGCCAATAACCAGAAACCAAGTAGAATCCTTCAACCCTACCTATTCTATCTACTTGTTGGGGACATGCAAGCTGAGATCTCATCACCTCCTTGCCCAAGATAAAGCAAGGTCACACAACAGTTGTGGTGTTTGTGGATGAGCTTAGTAAGTAAATATATTTAGCACCAATAGTTGATATTTTGGATGCTCTAACCTTGGTGCAGATATAATTCAACAATATATTTAAACATCATGAGATGTTACATATATTCATTTCCATTCATGATCCTTAATTCATTGGGAAATTTTGGCAAGCATTCTTCCAAATACTCAGCACTAAGCTTGCTTTGTTCATTGCCTTCATCCTCAAATTGATGGACAAACTAAACATACAAATCACACCTTGGAAGATATGCTTTGTGCCTTCATCAACATCCACCACACCAATTGGGATGAATGTCTTGTAATTGTGGAGTTTGCATACAATAACTCCAAACAGGCAAGCACTAAATTCTCTCCTTTCTTCTTAATTTTGGCCAAGATCCACTTGTTTTGGAATCCCTTCTTGCTCCTCTTCCATCTCATGTTGCTCATACTTCAACCTTCTTTACAACCATATCTCAATCACTCTAGCAAGCCAAGTCTCATCTCCTTGTTAATTGTCAAAAATAATATGCGGACCACCATCATCGTGATCTTACCTTTCAAGTTGATGACAAGTCATGCTCTCCTCCAGTAACCTATCCCTTCCACTTGATACATGAGTTTGTAAACTTGCTCCTAATTGGATAGGATCCTTTGATGTCACCCAAATCATCTCTCTTGTTGCTTATCAACTTGCCTTGCCTTGTCATATGCGCATCCATCATGTCTTTCATGTTTCCAAGTTAAAACCCTTTGCTCCTAATCCATCTTCTTTTTCCTCTTGTGTCCAACTTCATCCTCCTCCCATCCCTATCCATGATCATGATTCATTCACTTCTAATCTCATGCTAGGCATTTTGAGTTTCCGACATTCAAGTGTCTTAATGTGATTTTCCACTCTGGTCTTCCATTCTCCTATTTTTTTCTTTGGTCTTGGTCTTTTACATTGGTATTAGAGTAAGAACAGGATGGATGGAATCTATGGACTACCAAATCCATTTCCACCAAACCATTGGGATTGTATTTGTGTACTATCCAAGCATCATTTCATGCAATTCATCACTTCACACTTTGGGTAAATTCTTTTGAATATGATCACCTTGTAAGATGAATCCTCAATACTTTTGATTATGACTTGGAGAAAAGACATATTGCATCTACATGTTAATCTACAAGATGAACAAAAATAGATTCTCTTGGCTTCTAGCCAATTGGATAGAATAGCAAAGCTATGGTGGCGGTTCCGAGTAGAGTGAGATGAATAGAAATTTTTTGCATCAATCTTAACATGTGAAAAATTCAAGAGCACAATAATTGGTTGATTCCAAGCTATAAATTATACATGAGCTACATTAGATAGTTGGCCAAGTTGAAGAAAATTGACTTTGTAAGAAGCTACATCATGAAATTCTAGAACACCATCATACAAGTTCCAAATATATTGGAAGGTGAAGCTCTAGATTGATTTGTGAGGCTTGAAGTCATGAATGAAATTAGAGGTGGTTATATGAGAGCTAAAACACTTGGAGGAAGCCATGCTGTTGGTAGAACTCTTTGATTCCTTGCTTGCAACAACTTTGTCTCAACTTTGACCTCCACAAAACGTACCAATACACTTCATACAAGTGGAGGAGCTGGCACCAATGGAGATTGATGCCATCTAATAGATGCCACTTGGCGTTAGAAATAGAGAAAAATTATGATAAAATGGTGGTTTTTTTTATTATTGCAAAATTGGACATTGCATTTTTGAATGTCCACTCAAGAATGTGCTATCATAACAAATTGCCCGGATGGAATTTGTGGAGCATAATAATCAAAGAAATGAAAAATCTCAATAAGAGATTTTGAGCGGCCTACTAGGAACATGATTAGTTCCAATAGGATTGAAGGCTAGACCAATGCAAGTTTGCTTCACTTGCAAGGTATGATATTTGACCACGGTTGTAGGATCTTGGTTGATTTTGGAAGTTCAAGAATTGTATATCCATGCAATTAACAAAGGAATTATATATTCCTATCAAGCCAATAATTGGAAATAGATTGATGATAGCGGATGGTAGAAAGGACTCTACACTTTGTGCCTCACATCCTATTACATTCAAGATTGGGAAGGAGTATTTGGAGTGTATGAGGTTTGTAGTGGCACCTCTACACTATGATATCACTTTGGGTTTGCCTTGGCTTGAATATCATAAGGTTCAATTTGATTGGACCCAACAACAAATTCAAGTACAACATCAAGGTAGGAATTTCTGATTCAACGTTTGACATCTTTATTAAGACACCTAAGAATAGTAAGTTCTAAGATAGGAAGTTTGTCAAGAAAGTAACCATAGAGCAAGCTTTGAAAGAAAATAAGTCCCAAGATGGGAAGTTTGTTAGTAAAGCAACCATAAAGCAAGCTTTGGAGGAAGTTAAGTTTTTTCTTGTGGTGTGGATGAAGTTGATTGCGCATGGAGAATTTGAGGAGGGCCAAAAGCCTCATCAAGCAATGGTTGATCAAATTGTTCAAGCGTTTTAAGATGTGTTTCTAGATGATCTGCCAAAGGGATTACACCTCAATCATGGTATGCACTTCAAGATTGAGTTGTTGCTAGGAAGTACTCCAATGAGTAGACCAATCTATGACTCTCACCAAAGGAGTTGGACAAGCTTTGAACAACATTGAAGGAGTTTTTGGAGAAGGATTTCATACAACGTAGTACATCTCTTTGCAAAGCATTGATACTATTTGTTCCAAAGAAGGATGGAGTACTCCACTTCTATATTGATTACCATGGTCTCAACAAACAAATAGTGAAGAATGCATAACTTTTGCCTTGAATTGATGACTTGTTTGATCAATTGAGTGGAGCATAATATTTCTCCAAGTTGGATCTTTGAAGCGGCTATTGACAAATTCTCATTGATAGAGAGGATATGCAAAATACTACCTTTTTCACAAGGTATGGACACTTTGAGTGGAGCATTTTAACTTTTGTGCTCACTAACGCTCCAACAATCTTCATGGATCAGATGCATTGGGTGTTGGATAGGCTATTGGATTGAGACATGGTAGTGTTTTTGGATTATATCTTAATCTTTAGCAACATGGAGGTAGAGCATAATCATGTGTGAGAAGTCTTGAGACAACTACGTCAATGGAAGTTTTATTGCAAAAATTCCAAGTGTGCCTATGGCAAAAAGAAGTTTGCCAAAGGCAAACTTCTTTTTGGGTCACAAGATCTCATCAAAGGGGATCAAGATGAAAGAGGAGAAAATCAAAGCTATTACTGATTGGCCTACTCTAAAGAATACCACAAAACTGTGCGCATTTAATGGATTGCAAGTTTTACCAGCGGTTCATCCACTATTATGCTCATGTTATGACACCATTGACCGACCTCTTGGAGAAGAACTCAAGTTTTCAAGGGACCACCAAACACAAAAAAGCATTCTAGAAGTTGAAATATATGGCATCTTCAAGACCCATTCTTTGACCATATGATCCTCATCTACCTTGTAAGGTCAATTTTGATGCTTCTAACTTAACCATTAGAGCCGTAATGCAACAAGAATTTCTAGATGGGTTATATCCTATTGCTTTTGCATCTCATTGAATTAACATTATAGAAAGGAATTACTTTGCTTGAGATTGAAAAAAACTAGTAATGGTATGTACCACCAAGATTTGGAGACATTATCTCTTGGGAAAACAAGTGATCAAACCAATCACAAACCCTTATTACAAACATTACATTTGGAGCATATGAAGAGTCAAAAAAATCAATGGGAGGAACAACTAAAATTTTTTGACATCAAACTTGAGTACAAACCCATGTTGACTTTGGAGTTAACTGTCACCGTTGTAATTGCCACCTTGATAAGAGGAAGAGACTTCAAATCAGATCATGGTTCCATGTCATCCTTGATGCCTTGATCACAATGACCTGATTTGAAGTCTCTTCCTCTCATCAAGGTGGCAATTACAATGGTGTCAATTGACTCCAAATTCCAAATTGAGTTTAGGATAACTTTACAGCATGTGACAAGATTACACCACCTTCTCCTTCAAGGAAGACCTTCTATTTGTGAGAACTAGATCTATGTTCCAACCAAGAGTGATCTCCAACTTGTGCACCTTCAAGAAACCCATGACTTACCAATCACTAGCTATATGGGTGAGGACAAGATCTTGGGTACCTTCCAATGCCAATGGTGGTGGCCCAACATGGCACAAGATGTTTGAGAGTTTGTTGAATTTTGTGAGAGTTTCCAATGCAATAAGACCATCAACCAAACACCAAGTGGACTCCTTCAACTACTCCCCATCCCATCTACTTGATGGGAACACATGAGCTTAGATTCATCATACCTTGCACAAGACAAAGCAAGATCACACAACAATTGTGGTGTTTGTGGATAAGCTTAGTAAGCAAATCCATTTGGCACCAACCTTTGATAATGTGGATGCTCCAAATTTGGTGTACATCTACTATAACAATGTCTTCAAGCATCATGGGATGAATTGTGTGCTCATCTTTGACTATGATCCTTGATTAACCAAATGTTTTGACAATCACTCTTCCAAAAACTTGGCACTGAGCTTACTTTGTCCATGGCTTATCAACTAATGGACAAATCAAACATGAAAATTGTACCTTAGAGGATATGATTTGTGCCATACAACCAACAAGATATATTTCCTTAACCAAATTGTACACACAACACAAAACAAGAACAAGTCAAGGGTTTCACTCTGTACAACAACTTCCATGTGTCAAACGGACAATATTGATAATTTCATAAGGAGGTTGTTAAAATGACCCACCTTTTTACTAAACTGATACACTCTACTCTATAATAGGTAATTCACTATGACCTTGAATAGCACATTAAAGATATAGTGTGAGTCCAAACTAGTATGACACAATAATAACATTATCATTGACTTGGACTTTGAACCTACAACATATGCAAATATTAGGTGATAACTGCATGAATATGAGAAGGAGGAGGTATTTTGTGTAAATATACTAAGTTTGTAGGTATAAGCAAACTTGGACTCTTAACCTACAACTTGCACTAATATATCATATTTTAGGTATATATCCTAGTTTTCTTGGCTCAGTTTTCACGATAACATACAAAATGTAAAGTCTAAGCCTCTAAATTACATATATTATTCAGGCATTGGTCCTCTTGGTATAAAGTTTCAAAACTAATACAAATCTGGTTCGTTTCAAGTTGTGAATGATGATAGAACAGCATGTACGTTCAGTAGCAGCAGTTTCTCCCATTTGTTTAGCTGGTCATATTATCTTAGGCTTTCCTTTTCAATGTGGAGACATATAGTCACATAGTTTAGACAACTACTTTGCTACACATGCTTAGATCAGCTTCTTGTGGTTACCGTGGTGACTACTCAACTATATACTTGTCACAAGCTATCTCAAGGTGAAAGAAGTGTGTGCTACCTAAAACATCTACGCAGCTTGAGAGCGCATGAATGATGAACATATGTTCATCTTAGGTAGTCTAAATCTTGAATGTAGCTAAACAAGCTATCTTGTATGAGTTGAACCTAGATCTATCTTGTATTAGTATCTAGCTTGTATGAGTTGAACCTAGAGCATACAAGAGATTGTTTCCTAGCAATGAAAGACAATGAATGCATCTATAAATTTTTGAATCCTATTGGCAATTTGAGAGTTTTTTAATGGAAAAGCAACTAATACACAGTTTTGAAAGTAACACATGGTTATTTTTCTTGAACAACATTTTCAGATACAAAATTGATAAAAGTGTTGGATGCTTAGTTCAAATCTCAAGTTCTATTGCCCAATTTGAAAATGGCTGAAGAGTTCTTGATGTTGGTTATCCTAACCAGAGAGACCTCACAAAGGCTATATTGTCCAATATCCAGATTTAGTTATACCTAGTTACCAAGAGAGTGCTTGTATATATATATATATATATATATATATATATACACCACTGTTTTTAGCTCTTTTAAGTTCTTCCCATCTATGTATGTTTCTAAGGCTCAAGATTCCTTCACTTTAATTCAATGAATGATCCAAGCAACTATTGGTTGCATAAGTGCTTGGGTCCTAGTCTAAGTATAAACTTGTTGTGAGCTTGTAACTTCTTCAATAGGTCACTTAGTTTATTCTCCTCACTTTGAGGGAGCAAAATAAGAGCTCACCGTTTCATTCACCATGGATCATTGTATTCCAATAGCTCATTTGTATTGAGGTTTTTGAGACTTAAAACTATTTGAATTTATATATTTTAACACCAAGAACCTCTAAATATTACATAAACTTCATTTGCCTAACCTCCAAGTGAAAGTATCCATCATCAAGTAACGGCTTACACTTGCTCATTAGAGTTTGCCAATTACAATCAAGCTGCATGTATTCTTTAGAGATATACATATCATAAAACTATTATTTGAATAAGGCCATTTGGAGAGACTCACTTGAAAATCTCCACCTCACAACCAATACCCACTACTGCAAAGTTTGCATCAAACTCCACCTAAATCAAAGCAAAGCCAAGTAAGAAAAGCCATGCATTAAATAAATGAAGATGGATAGCATAGATACAAATCAATCTAGAAATGAATAGGAAGGTATTTGCCAAATGCTAAAAGTTCAAATATTTCCAAGATGATGATTCATCTTTGTAACTCTCCTACTTGAAACACTAAAAAAACCCAATAGCACAAACCTATCAATTTGTAAGCATAAAATCAAAGCCAAGGACAGCGATAGTAGTGCATATGATAGTTTCCCTTTATAATCCAATATTGAGAAATTGGGAAAATTTGTGGGAGAAGCTGAGCAATAGCTATCAAAATTATAACTTGCAAAGCTACAACTAGATCAACAATCTCCAGAGTCTTTTGCACAAGTTAGAATGTTTTGCAAGGACCACATTCTAGAAACCTATGGTAGAATTGAATCAGGTGCTTGTGATAATTGTGGATTATGGACAAAAATGGCTCCAAATCTACTTTCTCAGAAGAGAGATAAGAAACAAAAGAAAATTTCAAAAAGATTAAATCCTTGATCCCCAAATCAAAGAACTCAAGAAAGTTTATAGCACAAGATATCAAAGGTAAGTATTTTACTCTTAACTTGAGTAAAATCTAAAAGTTAATGTCTAAAGAGAAAGAGTTCATTTTGTTGTGCAATCAACTGATGGATGACACTTTAGCTTGACATGGGTTTTTCTAAAATTTATTAAATTTTTACTCATGATCATAAAACTTGCATAGGTTGTAGCTTTAGAGTCCAAGTTAATGATAATATTGAAATTGTGTTATATGGGTTTGGATTCATGCATCAACTTTAATGTGCTCTGATGACTATTCAAGGTCAAAGTAACATATCTACAATAGAGTTGAGTGGGTAAATTAGTAAAAGGTGTATTTTTTTAACAATTAATTTTCAAAAAAGCAATTGTTATCTTCCTTCTAATTCTTCTATTGCAATGACTATTAAATAGTTTAAGACAAGTTGAGACAAGTTGAAAATAACTTGAGACAAGTTGAAAATGAGTCATACGTTAAACTGCTTTTCATAGTTAAGCACTTGGTAGAGGAGTCCTAGTTTAGATAAGTTAGGTAATCTAAATTTATTTAAATAACTTTTTTGAAAATTTTGTCACTTTTGGCTACTATTTCCTTGCAGATTTCTATCATTTATAATAAGGAACTACCTGATTTTGCTAGTAACCAGCCTGATTATGAACCAAGGTTTGTGCTAGCCTATAAATATTGTTTTTTGCATTAGTGAAATTTTTGATGTAAGTATGTATACTAGTTTTAATTTAAGCAATCAGATTAAATAAATCATGTTAACACTTGAAATGGATCTAAGAACCTAATTTATATATAGTTTTTGTCCTATCTCCTTGCAAATACAATAAGCATAAAATGGACAAAATGGATGAAAATTCTTGAGGTAATGAGATTCTAGCCATGAAACTTCAAGTAGGTAGTACAATCTTATTCAAAGAGAACAAATAACAAAATATACAATGATTTGAGCTCAAAGCCAAATTTTTGAGCATTTTCTTTGTATTGAGGTTCACATAATTTACCCAATAGATAGTGATATATACAAAATGTTCTAGAAACTTATATCCTACAAGAGGTACCTCTATCTCAAAGCTTACTTGGTTGTATGTTTTTGTATCACTAATTACAAGGTTCCTAACATCATGGTATATCCTTCCTAATCATGGTATAGCCTTGAATTCCAAACTCACAAGTAAAGAATTTGCACTTCCACCTATATCACTTAACACAAAACGTTTTCCATGTATTATTAGAGCAATAGAATACACATGTAGTTTTTAGAGCCTATACACATCAAGAAATATGTCAATATGAGTGTTACACAAAAGCACTTATCTCCGTATCAATTGCTCCAAGAATGAAGTTCTTATTTGCATGAAGATATCATGCTCTACTCTATGTGTGAAGAAAGTATATGGACTTGGAAAAATAAGTTCATACATAAATATCAATATCAATATGTTATGGAAAGAAGCTCATGATAAAGTTATTGATATGTAAGGAAAAAATTTCAGATAGAATTGAACCTATTCTATGTATTAATATGGAACTGGGTACACAATAATTAGTGAAATGATATTTCTACATGCTCCTTGTGATGTTTATATAAATATAAATATATATATATATATATGGAAAAATAAATTACCATTTACATTTATAAAATTTCTAGATGAAGACTAAACATCAAGATCATAAAACTAGAGCTAGAACGAGTAGCATACTTTTAACTCTTGATCTATAATCTTTATGTTGGCTATTTTAGCAATTGGGTTGAAATTTTGCTGCTAAAAATTGGGTTGAAAGTGTGGTAGTAAAAAGTCTAAATTTGGTACTATAATTTTACTTGGCAATTCAAGAGGATGGAATACTTGTTTGAGGAGCATCTCACTTCATGATCTTAACATTGAGTGCAGTAGCCATTGGGTTGAAAGCATAGAAGATGGAAATATAAAAAAGGAGATGTGGAAATATCAATTCCTAATAAGTGTAACAGAAAACTACTAAGCAACTATAGAAAGCAAGCAAAACATATCAAAGTTACTTTATGATAAAGTATAGGAAAGTAAAGCTACTAAGTATAGAGATCAACAAAAACAAGAAAGACTAACAAGAAATAAGAAAGGAAGAATTATGAAAGAAGGAGAGGCAATTTATGTACCCGGTGATGTGATGGAGGTGGATTGTAACTAAAATTAAATAACATATGGTAAATGCGTTTTGTGTAATAATCTTTTTTGAAAATTTGTTACAAATCACCTACTTCAATGTAAATGAAAGAAAACTTATGTTTTAAATCTCACAAAATTATAATGAATTCCTTATCCTTCAGAAGGAATAGACTTCCATAACAAACCAATAAAAATTAAAAAATTTGCAAAAACTCTCACTAACTCACTTCAATGTTGATGCAAGATAAAATTACACTTCAAATTTCACAACTATAATGTTGCTTATGCTCAAGAAAATCAAGACATCCATAGTCAAAGCAAGAGTACACTTGACTTTTTATTTTATTGTACTCTTAGCATCAAGTATATCTCAACCTAAGTTTTTTTTAATTATTCTTGTTAAAAAGACTTCAATCTCTTGTTAAACTAAAATAGTCCTCCGCATAGCATTGACCAATAATGAAGAAAAATCTATATATCAAGTGAAAATCTTGTTTTACTTGGTTCGAACATATATTTATAAATAATTTTTTGTTATATAAATAAAATTAATAAAATTAATGAGATAAATTATATATTTATATTATTGTATAATTAGGAGATATTTTAGTATGAATTTTCTTTTGATTTTCTAAACTTCTTGTTAGGAATACGTTTCCTTTTAACATATCATTTATGATTAACAAAGTAGCTGAGAAAACCTCTAATGAATCTATAGTCTTTAGAGCCATTTAGAGAAATATTTTTTACATAACAATTCCTACTTTAACTCTCAAATATCTTATACATAGGCTATAAGATAATATATCTTGGAGTTATAAAGTTTTGTAAAAAACACTCTTGAGATTTCCAAGGTCTTTTCCTTATAAAACACAAATTGGTTTTATTCCATTATTATATCATTATATTTTATATTTTAGATAAATGAAATATAGTTTTAAGCTGCAACAATTTTACTTTGATTATCCATAATCCTTGTTGCTCTATATCCCAAATAAGTAATAATACAGCAAAGTTTCTCACTTTACTCTTGTTGAGATAGAAGTTCTTATAATTTAATCTTTTATACAACTTAGGATATAAGACAAATTTTGATCTATTAATTTTAATTTTAATTTTCTTGATTAATATCAATGATTTTAAAGTTCAAAATCTTTTTCAAGTAAAATTTTATATAGAGTGCTAAACTATTCTACATTTATGGCTGTCATTCACGTTTAAAGCCTCTTATTTCAATCTGATTTGTTTGAAACATATATTTGATTAATAATTGCAAGAAAAAATAAAGCTATAAGGAGATTAAAATGAAATTTATAACATAATTTTTTAATATAATAAATTATTTAAGATATGGACAGCACATATACTTAATTTTTTACTTTAATAAAAAATTCATATTTTATAAATTAATGATAATTTTACTATCCACAAGTTTATTTTCTATATAGCTAAAATAAATTATTTTAATTTCCAATCTAGCCATGGTTACTTAAGTATGATGGAAGGTAATATTAAAAATTTTTATTAGTGTATTAGTGCATAGGTATTAGCTCTTTACTTTTATTAGCAAGTGTCTATAAATGCAAATAAACATAAAATTAAGAGATGTTTCAACATAAGCATCCAATTGCTTATATTTACTATAATTCTTTTCAGTGATTACTCTCAATGATCTCAAATCATTATAGCCTGTTTGGAAAAGAATGTTATGTCTGATTGATCTACTTTTAAGTGATTCACTTTAGTTATGTTGAAAGTTGACTGAGATATGATTCTCATACCTCTAATCTATTAATCAAAACTGATATACTATTGAAATTCATTCTCCTAATGATCTGGTCCAATGATATATTTTATTTAGAAAAAATTTATATTTTCAGACAAAGTGCCAAGGACATCCACTTTTACACAAGGTACAATCTGGTATCGCTAATCGCATGTGCAAAAAAATAAAATCTAAGAAGTTTAATTTTTTTTATTAAACACATAATTTTGTTAAGTAAGAAGTTACGTAACTCCTAAAACCAAATCAGTTTATGAAAGTGGAGAGGAGAGTAACTTGCCAATATTAAGATACAACCCATCTACAGAATTGGCCGGGCAAAGAATACAATATCTCCTACCTAAAGTTTGATTATGTATCGTAGACGACTTTGACACTCTGCAATTATGTTAGCATTATCATTTACTAATTCTAAATCAAAATCAAAATCAAAATCAAAATTCCAGCTGTAACCCTCCACTATGAAAGCACTTTTTTTTAAATCAACCATTCCGTGGTCTAAATAAACTATTATGGATGAATTTAATTTAACCCTGATCTTTTGTTATATGCAAGGAAAAGACATAATAAGGGAGTAAAATGGAGCTTAGCCCATTTTAGCTTCGGATATATTACTTGACTCGTCTTTTATTGCAAATCTACTATTTACCTATTTATTTATTTATCCAAATCATGGATTCCTATGCAAACCCATCAAACCGGACAAGAGAGATGAAAAAGTTAAAATGGGACTAAACCACAGTGGAGTTTATATCATAAATTTGCCCCATTGCACCTAAGATATCCAAGCTATGCAAGTCGTGTGATACCTTTTTCATGGTACCTTTTACCTTTTTCATCTCTCCGTTGACGGCTTGATGGGGTCTTCCCATCCTTCATTTTTTCCATGCAGTCGTCCTTTTTCTTGATTCCTATGCAAAATAGCTTTTCGATTAGTGTGTAGATGACTAGTCCAATGAATAATAAAATTTGGTAAGTATATTTTAATCTTGTAAATGAGATTGCTTCAGATATAGAAGAATTAAATTCACCTAATTTTCAGCTCATGAAAATTTATGCTGAAAATTATCAGTTGATAATACATATTGTTGTTTCTATGTATTTGTAATCTTATACAGAAGAAACTGCAAATCTAGAAAATTAAATTAACTTGATTGCCAATTAATATTGTTGAAAGAGGTACCATTTTCTATTCAAAACCTATTAAAAAGCCAATTTAGCATAAATATTGCACTACAAATAAACCAAGAATTCAAGCTATTCAACTTAGCAATGAACATATATTAAAAATCATATAAAAATAATCGATCAAGCTAAATTCACCGCATATGTAGTCAGAAAAGTTTCTTAAAAGCCTAATAACAAGCATCAAACCCTTTTCTATGAACTATTTGTTTTGTAGAAACTCTTAGATAACTTTCAATTATGTGTTGATGTTTCAAAATCATGTTTCTTACTAGCACAAGAATCGGTCAAACCTTCTATGATTTGTTCTTTTTACACAAATATTTCTTATATTAATTGATAATTTTTCAGAATCAAAATCCTCTCTAGATTATTTCTCTAGGTAGAAATATTACCTTTGACTGAACGAAATGGGTTTCTATGAGCTTACAAACAAGCACATTGAGTTGTTCCTTATCATCTATGAAAATGAAATTAATAAGATCAACTTGAGATCATCAATACTTACTTTCTCAATAGTTTTATTGTTTTCTTCTCTTATAGCTTCATACGTCACTAGAAGTTATATGACAACAAATAATAACATTTTTTCTTGTATCAATGAAACATAAGCTAAGTGAATAGGTCGAGTTAACTTTGTTAATATTAATGTCATTTATGCTATCTTGATTCAGCCAAAATTTTTAGCTTTATATAAGCATCTTTTCTGTCAAAATTTTCTAGGATATTTTTGTCTACTTTGATAAATTTCTCAGTGAACTTCCAAATTTTTCTCAATGAAATAATTTTAAGGAAAGTGACACTCAGTAATACTTCATTTTGAATCACTCTAAAAATAAAAATATAGCTGTTTTCTAATGTGAACTTTTTCATGTATGAGCTGCTTTATAAAAAAATAAAAAAATAAAAAAATATTTATTTATATTTATATTTTGTCTTACAAAAATGACCAAAGATACATAAATAATAATTTTCAATACTAAACATAAATATCAATAAGATAAAAGATAATGATCCCTAGACTTATTTCAGAAAAAATTTATTTTTATAATTTATTTGAGGTTAATATCATAACACACTAAATAATTAATTTTTGCACATAAAGGTTTTCCTATTGTGTTAGTTTGGTAGATGGAACATTTTTTCCTCTTGTAGCTTGACCAACAGTGGACAGAGAAATCTATTTCAGCCGCAAGGGTTCATATTCTATAAACGGACAAGTGATTTGTGATGATAAAAGGAGAATTATACATTTTTCAAGAGGTAAGTTCTATGTTTTGTGTTTTTTTTATGTTTTTTCAATGCATTGGTGATCTACTTTATACGGTTTACTAAAAGTATGATTTGATTTGTTTATTTGCAAGAATGCTAGGGTAATGTCACAACATGACTTGTTTGAAAAAATCTTCACTGTGGAATGATTTGAACTAGAGAGTGAGTTGTCGCACTTTTGAGACAAAGGAGTACCTTTTAAGTAATTTAGGTTATGTACCCATGCATCACCTAGTCCGAGCTTTCAAGCAAGCCTGATCAAAGGACAAGCAATAGTTTAATAAATATCTGGCAAAGGCAAGAGTGATAAATGAGCATTGTATAGGAGTATTGAAAGCTAGATGACATTCTCTTTGTGAGCTAAGAGTGCAACTCAAAGACACTAGTAGAAATGCTTATTTGTTAAAGTGGGTATCAATGTGTATCACATAATATTTTGATCAATAGGTTGGACATTTGGTCAAAAGACGATTGCAGATTTATAGAGGAAACTCAAATAGATTCAGAAATATCTTTTCATGGTATAGAACTTGGTAGAGAAGAAAGTAGATCAAGGGTGATGCAACACTACTTTGATTATCACATTGATGATATACTTGAATGAGTGAGTTTCTATATAATAAATTATTTATTCTTCAATTTTTCATTTCATATATGTTATTGTTTCTTGTATTTTATCACCAACACCAAGTTTAAAAAAATGTTTGCTCCCTTGAACTTTGACCATGAGTGGATCTTTATGTAAAATTGCAAAAAGAATTCTTGAGATGCCCTATGTACATTTGTAGGGGCCGAGCTTACACTTACACTTTGATGTGGTGTTTGGCAAGTTTACACTTTGAAGTTGTTGGATGGATGTTTCTTGAGGGTGCCAAATTATGAAGAAGACGTTGCTGGCCAATGATTGCCCAAAGGTGCTAGTGGGCACTAGGGGCCGCTCTCCAACACGGTTGAATATGGAAAAAAAGTTTTAAGTGCTTGGATGGTGCTTGTACGCACCTCGTAATGGCGCTCATACATGTTGGGGTTGCACTACACATTGCTAAAAATTTTCTTATGCCTGTTTATGCCGCATGGTGTTGGTAGGCACCACACAATGGTGCTTGTAGATGTTGGAGGGTGTTGGGAGCCACCCTCTAGCTTGAAAAAAAATTGATTGCGGCCATTGGCACCGTGTGGCATTGGTAGGCACTGCATGATGAGGCTTAGCTCAATGTAATGCTTGGGTGTGCCGGTTGGCGACGTGGAGAGCAGCATGTTGCCTCTCAAGATTTGAGTTCTTTCTTGTCAAATATGGATTTTTCCACTAAATGTGTACATTTTGGTAGCAAGGGATATTAAAACTTTTTTCCATCATGGGGCTATATAAACCCTCCTCTTGTCTAGAATTGACCATTTCTAAAGTCATTCACTGTGTGGGTGTGGATGTTCAAAGGAGGCAAACTCGTTGCTTGGGTGCATTTCGATGTGTTGGGTTCAAGAGAGTTGCAATGTTTGATCAAAGGAGGCAAACTTGTGTGGGGTTTGAGAGAGTTGCATTTGTGAGAGACTTTGAGAGTAAGAGAAGAAGAGTAGAATTCAAATTGAAGAACAAGAGCATTCAAGAGGAAGAGCAAAATTTGAATTGAAGAAGGAGAGCATTTGAGAGAAAGAGAGGAAGAGAGGAAGAGCAGAATTTGAATTGAAGAAGTAGAGCAAGATTTGAAACTGGAATTGAGCTTGAGTATCTAAATTCAGGAGTCATACATTTCTCCATGGCAGAAATTTGGGGATATGAAAATATTGTTGACGGGCACGACATGAGAAATACCCTGGAAGCAGATTGGCTTATAGCTTTTCATACCATTCAACACCTAACAAACTTCATCAAGTGATGCTGGCTAGACAAACATCAGATTTGAACTGCTGTTGGTAGAATTTGGGAGGTCAATCTGGATGTAATTGGCTTCAAAATTACTCTTGGCCTTCAGTACACACATCTCAAGGTATTTTTTGAACCTTCTTAACTGTTTTTTCTTCATTTCTCTCTAGTTGCAAACATTTCAGCACCTCAAGATTAGGATTTTTGCATGTTAGGCCTTCAAATTCTCAATGCCTCCTTGCCCTATCCCATACTACCTCCAAGTGCCTTCCTACATCATCTAGTGCTAAGTCTAAACCCTAAACCCTTCATCCAGCATTGTTGAGCGTCACCTAGCGTTGCCGAGTACCATCCTGATTTATATTTTCCTTCACCTTGTCCCGCAGCGGTGCTTAACGTAGTTGTGCCTCACTAGTAATGCCGGTGGGCATCTATGCATGGCATTAGGTGTCCTCTCTAACACCGCATGGGGGATGATTGTCCCATATGCCTTTGGGCGGCCTTGAGCAATACCTAGTGGTGGCAACAAGCAATGCCCAACAGCACTACTTGCTTTCTTCCTGTTTGGAGGCAACTCCAAGTGGCACCCAGCCTCTTTGGTCCTTAGGATTAAGGTTTAAGGTTTTTTTCTTGGTGGGTTTTGGAGGTTCTTCCATGTATGGAGTTTGTGAGACAAGGTCTCTTGCATAGATTTGGTAAGAGGGAGACAATTTCAATTGACTACGGATATAGTTAGAGATGAATTTTCCATGCCAAGTGGGAGAACACCAAGATGGAAGACATATCCTTACACAGTTGTTTCAGACTGGTTTCCACAAAGGGATAGGGTTGCAAAAAGATATATTGCAAAGAAATGTGCGTATCCTACATTTAGAGCTTTCTTCCAGTTGATGGTGCACTTGTTGCACCCACTATTGGACCCAAGGTTGTACATGGGCATTTGGTACTCAACACCAAGATGAAGTTGAGGAGATTTGGTGTGGAGGATTATGATTCGTGGGAGTTAGCATTTAGAGCTATCATTGTGGAGGTTTAGAGTTTGTAAAGCCAATTGAGGAGTCTTAAGGGGTGCATATTCAGAGTCACTTTCCTTGGGTAGATACTCACTCATCTCTTTGTGGAGATAGGTTTTATTCTAGAGGAAAACATGATGTACTTGAGTGATGGTGAGGAGTAGATTATACACAAGTGAGAGCATGATGATGATCATGAGGATATAGATAGCTCAGACAAGGACGAGACTACTGATGATGGGAAGGATGAGAGAGAGGATGAGGATGGTGAGTGATTGATTAGGTTTGATTTTTGTCATATATATATATATATATATATATATATATATATATATATATATATATATATATATATATATACTGATGATGAGAGAGAGGATAAGGATGGTGAGTGATTGATTAGGTTTGATTTTTGTCATATATATATGTATTTATATTTATATGTTTGAAAACATACAAAGTTCTTTTGAATATACCATTATCAGATTTAATAAATGAGTTAATTTAAGAGGCTTTTATTAATGAAATTTTGAACTTGTGTAGTTTTGAACTTCTAATATGAATTTTTACTTGATGGATGACTAAATGTACCACTTGTGAATAGGTGTTCAACAGATTAATGTTGAGACAAAACCCTTACTCTTTATTGACATACCTCTTTTTCCCTCTTCTTCCCCTTCTTTGCTTTCTTTGTATGTGGAGGGGGTTGGTAAACCCACACATTTTAGAGTACCTTCACCTTCTTCTTGTTTTGTTGACATCAAGCATATATTAGATGATTATGTTTGAGTGGTTGAGTTTAGAGAGAGAATCTCCTTGAGCATAAGAGTAGATTGGAGAGTGTAGAGGAGAGAGAGAGAGAGAGAGATTAGTGCTTGAGCACGAGAGTAGATTGGAGAGTGTAGAGGAGAGAGAGAGAGAGATTAGTGCTTGAGCACGAGAGTAGATTGGAGAGCATTGAGGAGCATGGTAGATTGACTTTAGAGAGAGAGACTCCTTTGAGCGAGAGGGTTTCCTTGCTGCAAAGGAGGAGAGGCATCTGACCTTGATTACTTTTGAGATGGAGAGAGAGCAAAGATTAGTTGACTTGGAATTGAACATACTAGTTGCCATTGGCCATAGTGGAGGGTTATAAGGTCTAGTTACAGAATCAGACACAAGAGTTAGCATTTGCTATAGAGAGGTGCAAGAGTGTACATGTTCAGGTAGAGGAGAGTGAGAGTAGTCTAGCTCAGATGAGGGCTCATGTGGCTTATCTTGGACCAAGACTATGTACTATTGCTTACCAGACCTATACTTGTCATGAGATGTAGACCCAAACCAATGGCATCCCTATGATAGATGCCACCAATATGTTACCTCATAGTATGGAGACTCAAGGCACTCAAATTGAGTTTAGAGAGACTTTGTCTATTAAGAGAGTATATTTCACATATCCTCTTCCTAGGCTTCATACAGAAGAAGATTATTGTTGTGGATGTTACTTGTTTGGCATCATTATAGCTTTGTGGTGCTACTGGTTTCCATGCATTGGAGAGCTAGATGACTAGGCATGGTTGGTGGTCTCACATATAGTCCAAGCCTGTAGGGTGGGTAGCACATCTTGGTGTTAGCCATTTCATCCCATTTTTTTTGCTACACTTTGAGGTTATCTTGTGGATAGATCTTACTTTGGATGGAGTGGAGTGGTTGCAATGGAGCATGTGGCAATGGTCTGAGCTCCCAAAGGGAGTTCACATCGGGTCTCACCTCATGGCTTGTCTGTGTTATGCAAATATCTAGCAAGATTTTGAGTTTAGAGGACTTAGAGTTAGATCATATGAGCATCTTACTTCATTAGGTTTACCTCTTTGTGATCTTTTGATCCTAGATAGTTATGCATTCTCTTATTATAGGAACCATCCACATGGTGCTATCCACCCTCCCCACTTCCATCCTTATAGGGTAGAGAGAGCATCATATACTTGGTCATTTGACCCTTTGATGAGTGGTTTAGACAAATTTTTCCATGATGATAGGCTTGTTGTTAGTTGATCAGAAGAGGAGTGCACATCTGGTAGACTGAGTTCTTATAATAGTGACACATATTCTCTTCTTGCTAGAAGTATCAAGCACCAAGACTTGGATGAGAGCGAGTGGCTCCTATGGTGGTCATTGAGTCCATTTAGTATTCACCAACATGTATACCGTTGTTGACTTGAGGACGCAATAATAACACTTAAACACCATGGTGCATCTCCTCTACCATAATGACAGGTTTAGGTTTTATTGGCTCCACATTTATATATGACTTATGTTCATTTATTCTCATGTATACATTTATCTTTTATACCCATATATATTTTAGTTTACACTTGTGAAACTCTCATATTTTTGTCTACTTCTCATATTTTCATGTGCTATATACTCACTTGTGCCTTGTGCATCAAACCGGGCATCACTTGGTACTTATGTGCATCACCCACATCATGAGTCACCACAATTAACCAACTCTGAGCTGTAACACCCATTTGTGCATGTGTGTGGTATTGTGATATTTAGCTTGGTATTACAAGTACTTAAGCAATATTATTTATATAAAGATAAAGGATGGTTCTATATTAGTCATTGTAAGCTAAATTTAGTCATAGTTAAGATAGAAGGGACCTTACTTTAGAGGAAGTAGAAAAGATGAGCACCATTATTTTGGATTTTAGTGTGTTGACTTAGTATTATTCCTATGTGTTTGGCTTTGAAGAAAGAGTTGAGAACTCTTGGGCCTGCAAGCCTTTTTGTTTTGGATTCTTCTTTAGTCCAAGGATAGCCTATGTGAAGGAATCCTTGACTTAGTGGTTGGGTCTATAACACCCATTTGTGCATGTGTGTGGTATTGTGATATTTAGCTTGGTATTACAAGTATTTAAGATATATTATTTATATAGAGATAAAGGATGGTTCTATATTAGTCATAGTTAGCTAAAGTTAGTCATAGCTAAGATAGAGGGGAATTTACTTTAGAGGAAGTAGAAAAGATGAGCACTACTATTTTGGATTTTAGTGTGTTGACTTGGTATTATTCCTAGGTGTTTGGCTTTGAGGAAAGAGTTGAGAACTCTTGGGCCCGCAAGCCTTTTTGTTTTGGATTCTTCTTTAGTCCAAGGATAGCCCATGTGAAGGAATCCTTGACTTAGTGGTTGGGTCAAGATAAGACCACATGCTTAGGGGAATATGCCCATGTGAATGGATATTCCTTTCTACTTTTTGACTTTACTTGACTTTTAGTCTAGTAACTTGAGTTACTACGGTAATTAGTAACTTTGGTACGTAACTATTTCACAAGTATATAAACAAGGGGTGAGGAGGTACTCATCATCCTTTCATTTGCAACTATCTCTCTCTCATTGAGTTCTCTAGTGAGCAATGTCTTGAGTCTTGGAGTGTTAGTCTTGGAGGAGTATGATGGAGTTGGGGTTCGTTGCCTTCTTAGTCCATGGTGTGCTACCATAATAGCCATCAGAGGTTCATCCTGAGTGAGACACAGGCCGGCTCACATTTTTGGTTCCGTTGCCGGGACCTCTCTAGAAGGCAAGATAATGTTCCGTGTCCAATTCTACATTAGGCAGAAGGAGGCTATGAGAGCTCACTTGGAGAGGACATTAGGAGAGGGCTAAACTTATGTTAGAGAACCAAGATCCATTTATATACCCTGTAGTTCATTATGATGTCTTTGAGAAGATTTTGTACATCTTGTACACATGAGAGGAATTGGAGAGATTGTGTGAGGTGGATTGCAGATTTTGGGGATTAAGGTGATTTTGGGCAAAATCTCAAGTTTGAGATCTGGACTTGAAATTTCTACACATGATAGCTTGGGTTATCTTTCAGTTAGCACACTTGAAATTAATATGAGAGCTACTATGCGCACTGGGCTAGAATTTTTGAAAGTTGATAGGGTAAAGTGCTCCCGCAACTGCATGCTCTCTGGAAAATTGTACAGAGTCTGAAATTTCTTCAATTTTCAATGATTCTCCTGAAAATTTCCAAGAAAATTCTGTGCATTGTATCCTACCTGCTACCACAAAAATTAGAGAGAGATCGTTCTTGCGCAGGGAGTTATGAGTTTTTGAAGTGAGGAGGGTGGTTTTGAGACCAAATCTGAAATATGTGTGTTGAATAGAAAGGTGTCTAGGCCAAATGGCTGAATGAAAAGATCTGAAATTTTGCAGGGAGGGACACGCTAGAGTTTTGATTACGTGTGCAAAATTTTAGAGGATTGTGATATACTGGTTGGGAGATTTGAGTGACATTGTGAGGAAGGGTCAATTCTGCAGAGTGGAGATCTCATGCATGAGGAGTTTGAGATCAACAAAAAGCATGTTTGAGTGTTTAGATTCATCTTGGGAACATGGAGGGTCATCAAGAGTGGAAATTGAGATTATTCAAGGTTCCCCAAGGGTTTAAGGTGATTGTAGGGGTGGATTTGAGGAAAAGAGAGTTTATAATAGAATTTGAAGAGAGTGTTGAGAGGATCCAAAAACCTACACCACTTGGAGGAAAGAGTGAGTCTAAGTGCTTTCTATGTGGAGAGAAGGGACATAAGGAAAGTTCATGTCCATTGACCTTTGAGAGCAAGAGATTGAGGGAAAGGAGAGGCTAACTTGACTTGGGTTTGCATGTCGGACCTTCTTCACCAAGATTAGGAGGGAGAAGATCTAAGACCAAGGAGTTGTGTGAGGTTTGTGGAGTGGAAGGACTTCCAAAAGGACATGAGTGTAGTGGAGTAAAAGCACTTTTGGGGACTTTGGTGAAGGATCTTGGAGAGAGTCTTAGTACAGCTACAAAAATACTACCACCTTCATTAGCTAGTTCTCAAGATTAGTGATGGAGATAATCTTTCAATTTATGGATAAACTATCCATGAGAGTTAGAGTAATATGCACTCTAGGATTTGATGTTGCTATAGAAATCTTGGAGCAACCTGAACCTTTTGTGTTCCCTAGAGTGGATTATTCTCAGATGGTGTTAGTCATGTATATACTCTATTAGTAATAGAGTGAGAAAAGAAAATAGAAAAAAAATTCAGAGAAAGAAAGATAGTGAGAGGTTAAGATGGGGAAACTTTTGGTTTTCTTTGGCAAGGATGGAGAAGATGTGGAGGCCTTTGTGAGAGACTTCAAGAGAGCTTGCATAGGAAACAATGAGAGGAGGAAGAATGAGTGGGCCTCATTATTACCAGATTTCTTTGAGGATGCAGCCCTTACATGGTATGAGTCAGAATACCAAAAGAGAGAGAGGAGAGATGGGGAAGAGAAGTCTTGGGAGACTTTGACTTCAGCACTCATTGAGAAATTTCTTCTTGATGAGAGTTATGAGAGATTGATGAGTGAGGTTACATTTCTCAAGCAAGGAGAAGGAGAGAAAGTAAGAGTCTATGTGGAAAGAGTGGAAAAGTTAGAGTCCAGATTTTGCATTGTGTTGAGGAAGGGTGGGGATGATGTGGCGACTACAATGATTGGCATAGGGGCCATGCTCACCAAGAATTTTGTGGGAGGGTTGAGACCACAAACTAGAAGCAAGGTGAGATATGAGAAACCTTCTTCTAAGGTTGAAGCTATCAAGATCGCAATTCGTATGGAGGAGAGTTTGGAAGGGGATGAGAGTGATTTGGTGGTGAAGGAGGTTGTGCATCTTCCTCAAGGCTACAAGTATGGAAGAAATTCTGATACTTTGGTGGCAAGGGTTGCACCACAAGTAGTAGTTGCTCCAATTTTTGCACCTCCACCAAAGGATCCACTTCAAACCATCACAAAACAACTTGCGGATCTCAAGATCAATGTGGTGCAAGTATGGGAGAAGAGAGAGGTGGATCAGAATGTAGGGAGATGGCCTAAGAGTTATAGAAACTATCCATGTAGAGGAATTCAACCAGCCAACAACTTCAACAATAAAAATTGTTTTGGTTGTGGTGGAAGAGGCCATATCCAAAGGAATTGCCCAAATTCCACTTACCATGGAGGAAGGGGTTATGAGGGAGCCAATAGAGGGAAAGAGGGTAGTAGTGAAACCCAAGTGGCTCCTAATCCAAACAAAGGTAAGGGGATAACATCCATAGATGTGGTGGAGAGCAAGTATGAGAAGGGAGAGTGCTCAAACTCCAAGAGTCTTAATTTGGAGCTTTTGGCACAAGAGAAGAAGAGAGCTTGTTTTGCAGAGGCTGTTCACTCTTCTCAAGGATTTACTTCAAGCAAGGATAATCCTATGTCTACTAGGAGCACTCGCACCTCAACATCATCAACAACAAAGACTCCAAGGAAGAAGTTGGAGATGGAGGATTTCTTGATTTCAAAGCAACAATGGAACTACAATGTATTGGAGGATGTTGGTAGTCACAAGGCTAACATCATAGTGGGCCAATTGATTGCTTTGAACCCTACCTTGAGAAAGGAGCTTAGAGGTGGTTTGAGTTCTACAAGGAGCAAGAGGAAGAAGAAGGCAAAAGGTCCAGTATCAATGGGAGTGGTGGATGCCAAGCCAACACCATGGGAGGCTTGTGAATATACCTCCAAGATTGATGTAAGAGTGAATGGTCACAACATCAAGGATGCATTGGTTGATGGAGGATCAGCAGTGAATGCCATGTTAGAAAGGTTGATGAAGAAGTTGGGTATGATACACTCAAGACCTTCAACATTTGTGGTGAGCATGGCAAACAAGCAACAAGTTCGACCAGTAAGGTTGATGGATAAAGTGGTAGTTTCAGTTATGGGAGTTCAAAATCTCATGACTTTCCAAGTCTTGAAGGATTCAAGCTATGAATTACTTCTTGGGAAGCCATGGTCGAGAGCAGCACGCACAACTGATCGAGGGCACAAAGGGTACTTGAGGATTCGGCCATCAAACCATAGAGTCACAGTTCCTGTGACTAACACCACCAACACTTCATATTTAGATACACCATCTTCTGATTATTGGGAATCAGATTCTGAAGAAGGAGCTTCAGGTGTGGACACAAGCATGGAAGAGGAGACTTCCACGGAGGAGGATGAATCTGAATCTGATTCAGATGTGTATCCTTTGTATGCTATGGATTTTGCACCTAAGCCAAAGGTTTTGAAGGATCCAGATAAATCACCATTGACACTTGAGGAGGTAGAGAGAAGGTTAGTTACCCTCAAGTATGACCCAAATGTTACCAAGGAGGAGAAAGTGAGATTTGAGGAGATTTTCCGCAAGTTCATCCATGTGTTTGCTTTTAGTTCCAAGGATTTGAAGGAAGTCACCTTGGAAGAGTACAAGATAGAGGTGGAGTCACATGCAAGACCAATCCGCCAAAAGCAACGTTGCATTAGCCCACCAATATCTTTGGTTGTGAAGGAGGAGATTGATAAGCTCAAGGAGGCTAGATTTATCTTTGAGGTGGAGAATTCAGAATGGGTGTCTCCAATTGTCATTGTGAAGAAAAAGAATGGCAAGCTTTGGGTATGTGTGGATTACAAGAAGCTCAATGCTATTACCAAGAAGGACTACTACCCATTGCCATTCATTGATGAGATCTTGGAGGAAGTTGCAGGTCATGAGAGGTACAATTTTGGAGATGGTTATAGTGGATATAACCAAATCAAGATTGCACCAGAGCATCAACAACTCACCACATTCACCACACCTTAGGGAACTTATGCTTTCAAGGTCATGCCTTTTGGGCTTTGCAATGCTCCAGCCACATTCCAACAGTTCATAAACAAGGTATTTGGACCTTTCATTGGGAAATTTGTTAGAGACTTCATTGATAACTTCATTGATGACTTTTGTGTCTATGGAAGCAAGGAAGAGCACTTTGAGCACCTAATCAAAGTCTTGTAATGCTTGGATGAGGCAAATGCATCACTCAACCCAGAGAAGTGCATTTTTGGATGTGAAGAAGGTCTACTTTTGGGGCACATCATCTCTAAGGATGGAATAGCAATTGATCCTAAGAAGGAAAGGAAAATCTCAAACCTTCTATTCCCTCCAAGCTTGATAAAGTTATGCCAATTCTTGGGGATGGTTAGATACTATAGGAGGTTCATCTTCTCATTTTCTAACAAGGCTTATGCATTGACCATCTACATGAAGAAGGGTGTAGATTACATGGTGATTTTGGAGGACAAGGAGGCTCTTAAAGCTTTTGAGGAGCTCAAGCAATCCCTTGTTGTAGCTCCAATTCTTGCTAAACTTGATTGGAGTAAGCCTTTCATCCTCTACACTGATGCTTCTAATGTAGCTATAGGATGCACTCTTAGTCAATTAGACCAAGATGGGCATGATCATCCAATAGCTTATGCTAGTAGGCAGATGGTTTTAGCAGAGAAGAACTACTCTGTCATGGAGAGAGAAGGGTTGGCAGTGATCTTTGGTCTCAAGAAGTTTAGACACTACTTGATTGGAAGGAAAGCCACCATTATCACGGATCACAAGGCTTTGAAGTACATCTTCAACAAGCTTAATGTTGAAGGGAGACTAGCAAGGTGGATGATACTCTTGTCTGAGTATGATTACACCATTGAGGATAGGCCAGGAAAGAAATATACAAATGCTGATTTGTTATCTATAGCCTATGATCATGATGGAGATGAGCCAATGGATGATTCCTTCCCGGATGAGGAGCTCATGAAAATCTCATTCACTCAAGAGGTTCCAATGGAGTACAAGGAGATTGTGGATTTTGTGACAAGAGGTAACTATCCAAAAGGGATGCATGCTAGGGAGAGGAAGGCCCTTGCAGCAAGATCTAGACCTTGCACAATGGTGGAGGATATTCTTTTTCACCAAGGAGCAGATGGTCTACTTCAAAGAGCAGTGGGTAAGGAAGAGTCTATCCTACTCATAAAGGAGTTTCATGAAGGTTTAGTATGTGGAGGACACTTTGCAGGAAAGGTGACTGCTTTCAAGATTCTAGATGCAGGTTACCATTGGAGAGGGATTTTCAAGGATTGTCTTGATTATTGCAAAACTTGTCATATTTGTCAAGCTTTTGCTAGAAAGTCTACATCCACTCCACCACTTAGATCAATTCCATTGCTAGGACCCTTTGAGAAGTGGGGAATTGATTTTGTAGGTCCTCTCAATAGAACCCCAAGGAACAATTGGTACATTGTGGTAGTTACTGATTACCTTACCAAGTGGGTTGAGGCTAGACCATTGAGGGACAAGAATGAAGATGAAGTGGGTAGATTTCTTCATGAACGCATTATCACTAGGTTTGGATGCCCTTTGGAGTTGGTTTCTGATAGAGGAGGAGAGTTTACATGAAGCATTACTACAACCATGCTACAACATTTCTCTATCACACATAGAGTAACTACATCCTATAAGCCAAATTCCAATGGCTTGGCAGAGAGAACCAATCAGACCTTGTGTGTAAAAGACCAAAACCAAGGAGAGAAATAGGAGAATGGAAACTCACATTGGGATACTTGAATGAGGGAAAACTCCAAATGCCTAGCATGAGCTTTGGCTTTGGTATTTATAGGTAGCATACAAGGCTCTTGTGAAGCTTCTCAAGAAGCTTCCTTCTAGAAGCCGCCTACTTGGTGTGCAAGCTAAGCTAGTTGGAAGCTTCTAGAAGCTTCCTTCTAGAAGCTACTTACTTAAGGTGCAAGTTAAGCTAACCGGGAAGCTTTCCAAGAAGCTTCCTAGATACTTCTGGAATATTCTAGGCTAATTTGTCTTATGTGCTACTTTGTGAGCCTGACTGACTTCGTCGCTAAACTCCATATTGTTACATATTCCCCCACCGCTAGTTGGTGATGTCCTCGTTGCCAGTGAAGCTTTGAATTCCTGGATGGCTATTTGTGCATTGTAAAGGTGAGAAAGAGGTTCCCAGGTGGCATCATGAAGGGGATACCCTTTCCAAAGGACCTTGTACTCCCAATGTTGGCGACGGCCTCGTTGAATGTGGCGACGCGCAAGGATATGATCAACTTTGTACTCCTCATGATCATTGATAGGGATAGGAAGAGGGGGAGGTTGGACTCGAGAGGAAAAGGAAGAGGGGTTAGGAACAAAGGGTTTCAACTTGGAAACATGAAAGACAGGATGGATAGGCATGTGACAAGGCAAGGCAAGACGATAAGCAATAGGAGAGATAATTTGGGTGATATCAAAGGGTCTTATCTAATTAGGGGCAAGTTTACGAACTTGGGTATCAAGTGGGAGAGGGAGGTTACTAGAGGATAGCATGACTTTATCACCAACTTCGAAGGTGAGATCTCGACGATGGTGGTCCGTAGATTGTTTTTGGCGATTCTGAGCAACAAGGAGGTGAGACTTGGCTTGTTGGAGAGATTGGGATATAGTGGTCAAGAATGTGGAAGTATGAGAAACCTGAGATGGAGGGGGAGCAAGAAGAGAATCTGGAACAAGCGGATCTTGGCCAAAATTGAGAAAGAAAGGAGAGAATTTGGTGCTTACCTGTTTGGAATTGTTGTAGGCAAATTTAACAGCTGCAAGACATTCATCCCAATTGATATGGTGGACATTGACAAAGGCACGCAACATATCCTCCAATGTACAATTTGCACGTTTGGTTTGTCTATCAATTTGAGGATGATAGGCCGTGGACAAAGCAAGCTTGGTGCCGAGTATCTGAAAGAGTGCTTGCCAAAACTTCCCGGTAAAGTGAGGATCACGGTCGGAGATGAGTATGCGTGGCATTCCATGATGCTTGAAGACATTGTTGAAGTAGATTTGCGCTAAGGTTAGAGCATCCACGGTATCATAGGTTGGTGCCAAGTGGATTTGCTTACTAAGCATATCCACAAACACCATGATGGCGGTGTGTCCTTGTTTTGTCTTTGGCAAGGATGTGATGAGATCCAAGCTCACATGCTCCCAACGAGCTGATGGAACGGCAAGCGGTTGAAGGAGTCTACCCGGCTTTTGGTTGCTGAGCTTGTTACGTTGGCAGCTCCCACAAGATCGGACAAATTCTCAAACATCCCGTGTCATGTTGGGCCACCACCATTGACGTTGAAGGGTACCCAAGGTCTTGTCTACACCCATGTGACCAGCGATAGGTAAATCATGGGCTTCTTGAAGGCGCACAAGTTGAAGATCACCTTTGGCTGGAACATAAATCCGTTCCGCGTGGAATAGAAGGCCTTCTTTGAAGGAGAAGGTGTTGTACTCCTTGTCACCTGTTGTTAGCCAACCATGTACCATTTGGAAGAAGGGATCTTGCTATAGAGCTAACCAAAACTTGTTATGAATCTTGGGATCAATTGACACTGTTATAATTGCTGCCGCAATGAGAGGAAGAGACTTCAAATCAGGTCGTCGTGATAGAGCATCAGGGATGACATGGAACCAACCTGGTTTGTACTCAAGTTTGATGTCAAACAATTGGAGTTGCTCTTCCCATCGATGATGTTGACTCTTCATGTGCTCTAGGTGTAAGGTCTGCAACAATAGCTTGTGATCAGTTCGCATGATCACTTGTTTCCCCAAGAGATAATGCCTCCATACCTTGGTGGCATATACCATTGCAAGTTGTTCCCAATCTCAAGCAGAGTAATCTTTTTTAGCTGTATTTAGTCGGCAAGACACAAAGGAAATAGGATGTAGTACATCTGGAAATTCTTGTTGCAACACAGCTCCAATTGCAAAGTTAGAAGCATCAAAATCAACCACACAAGGTAGTTGAGGATCATATGGTTGAAGAATGGGTCTTGAAGACACCATATGCTTTAACTTCTGGAATGCTTCTTCATGCTTGGTGGTCCATTGGAAGCTCAAGTTCTTTCCCAAGAGATTAGTCAATGGTGCAGCCACGTGGGCATAATAGTGGATGAACTGTTGGTAAAAACTGGCCAATCCATTGAATGCTCATACTTCGATAGCATCCTTTGGGGTAGAACAATCAGTAATGGCCTTGATCTTCTCTTCTTCCATCTTGATCTCCTCTGATGAGATCTTATGACCCAAGAAGGTAACCTCCTTTTGCCAAAAAGCACACTTTGACTTCTTGTAGTAAAATTTCCATTGTCGTAGTCGTCTTAGGACTTCTCGCACATGATTCCTATGTTCTGCCTCTGTCCTACTATAGATTAAGATATCATCTAAGAACACTACCACGGACTGATCCAATAGTCCTTCCAACACCCAATGCATCTGATCCATGAAGACTGCTGGAGCATTAGTGAGTCCAAAAGGTAGAACTCTCCACTCAAAATGTCCATACCTTGTGCAAAATGCAGTCTTTTGCACGTCCTCTCCTTCAATAGGAATTTGCCAATAGCCGCTACAAAGATCTAGCTTGGAAAAGTAGCGTGCTCCACTTAATTGATCAAGCAGGTCATCAATCCGAGGCAAGGGATATGCATTCTTCACGGTTTGCTTATTGAGTCCATGGTAATCAATACAGAAACAAAGTCCTCCATCCTTCTTTGGAACAAATAGTACCGATGCTCCCCACGGAGAGGTACTATGTTGTATGAAATCCTTCTCCAACAACTCTGTAAGTGTTGTTTGCAACTCCTTCAACACCTTTGGTGAGAGTCGATAGATTGGTCTACTCACTAGAGTACTCCCTGGCAATAACTTGATCTTGAGGGGCATACCTCGATCAGAGGGTAATCCCTTTGGGAGATCATCCGGAAACACATCTGCAAACTCCTGAACTATCCAATCAACCGTTGCTTGATGCGGCACCTGGCCCTCCTCAGATTGTTCTTGTGCAATCGGCTTGATCCACACCGCAAATACAGACTTATCTTCCTCCAAAGCTTGCTCTATGGCTGCTTCATTAACAAACTTCTCTTCTAGGGACTCATCTCTCTTCCAAGCTTGCTCCATGGTTGCCTTCTTGGCAAACTTCCCATCTTGGGACTCATCTCCCTTCCAAATTTGCTCTATGGCTACCTTCTCAACAAACTTCCCATCTTGGGACTGACTATTCTTAGGTGTCTTACTCAGAGGTGCCAGACAACCTAATCGGAAATTCCTACCTTGGTGTTGTACTTGAATTTGACGTCGGGTCCAATCGATTTGAACCTTATGACGTTCAAGCCAAGGTAGACCCAGAATGATATCATAGTGTAGAGGTGCCACTACAAACCTCATATACTCCAAATACTCCTTTCCAATCTTGAAGGTAACAGGATGCGAGGTGTGGAATGCAGAACCTTTTCTACCATCCGCCATCATCAAACTACTTCTAATCACTGGCTTGATAGGAATACCCAATTCCTTTGCTACTTGCATAGATATGCAATTCTCTGAACTTCTAGAATCAACCAAAATCCTACAACCCCGATTAGATATAATACCTTGCAAGTGAAGCAAACTTGCATAGGTTGAGCCTTCAATCCCATTGGAACTAATCAAGCTCCCAGTAGGCGGCTCGAAATCTCCTATTGGGATTCTCTGTTTCCTTGATCATTCTGTTCCACAAACTCCATCTGGGCAACTTGTCGAGGTCGCCCATTCCTAAGTGGACATTCAACAATGCGATGTCCAACTTGGCGACAATAAAAGCAACCTCCATTTTGTTGTAATCTTTCTCTCTTTGTTGTGCCACGTGGTCTTTGTTGGATAACATCAATCTCCATTCGTACCGGTTCTTCCACTCATGGTACTGGTAGGTTTTGTTTAGGTCGAGGTCGAGACCAAGTTGTCACAACTAAGGAATCAAAACGCTCAACCAATTGCATGGCTTCTTCTACGTTCTGTGGCTCTCGCATGGTCACCTCCAATCTGGTTTGTGACTTCAATCCTCACACAAATTGATCCAGAACTTCACTTTCTTGGATATTTGGAATTTGCATGATGATATTCTGAAATTGTGTGATGTAGCTTCTCATTGAGCCAATCTACCTCAACTCTGCCAATTTATCTCGTGCAGCTCGGGTGGCATTTATAGTATGAAATTGACCAAGTATTGCATCCTTGAATTCTGCCTATGTCAAAATCGGTGTAACAATTTGTCGTTTAGCTCTTTCTACTCAGAATTGCCACCAAAGTTTTGCCACGCCATCCAATTGGCTAGAAGCCAAGAGAATTTGTTTCCACTCGTCTTGAAGATTGGTGGCTTCAAAGTAACATTCACAGTCAAACACAAAATTCTCCACTGTGCCTGGAAGATTCTTGCCTTCAAACACCTTGGGTTTCGGAAATCGAATGCGATCTTCTCCATCTCGAATTGGCGCTCTATCTATCTGTTCTCATTGTTGCTGGTCTCGTTCATCCAACAATCGAGTAAGATGCTTGATTTGTTGTTGCATTGAAAGGATAACATCCGATATTGCCGCCATCGCTACTACTCTATTCCACTACCCTCAATTTATCTAGTTGATTAACACATAGATACAACACTTCCACCGTTCTCCATAAGTTACAACTGGAAGTATCAAGGGTTCCTCTGACACGGTGATCATATGTAGAAAATCCTGCCCAAAGCGTGAGGTGATGAATTGTGTGAAACGATGCTTTGGTAATATCTGGACATGAAAGTCCCAATGGTTTGGCGAAAGTGGATTTGGTGGTCCATAAATTCCATCCATCCCAATCCTGCTCTGATACCAATGTAAAAGACCAAAACCGAGGAGAGAAATAGAAGAATGGAAACTCACATTGGGATACTTGAATGAGGGAAAACTCCGAATGCCTAGCATGAGCTTTGGCTTTGGTATTTATAGGTAGCATACAAGGCACTTGAGAAGCTTCTCAAGAAGCTTCCTCAAGCAAGCCACTTTCTTAGAGTGCAAGCCAAGTTAACTAGGAAGTTTCTCAAGAAGCTTCCTTCTAGAAGCCGCTTACTTGGCGTGCAAGTTAAGCTAGTTGGAAGCTTCTAGAAGCTACTTACTTAAGGTGCAAGCTAAGCTAACCTGGAAGCTTCCCAGATACTTCCAGAATATTCTAGGCTAATTTGTCTTATGTGCTACTTTGTGAGCCTGACTGACTTTGTCACTAAACTCCATATTGTTATATTGTGCATGATGTTGGCCAAAGATGCAGAAATGGAGGGGGCTAAACATCATTGGGACAAGAGGATTCATGCAGTTTTGTGGGAGTATAGGACAACCATGAAGACTTCCACCAAATATTCTCCATTTCAATTGGTGTATGGTATTGAGTCTACCTTACCTATTCACTTTGATCTTCCTACCTTCCAAAGCATTCATAGGAGATTGAATAAAGCACAAGGAGGTGATGCAGAGAAGTCAAGGAAGGATCAACTCATGGAGTTGGAAGAGGCAAGAGCAGTTGCTATGGTTCGATTGGAGCAGGCCCAAAGGAAACAAAAGGAGAGCTATGACAAGAGGCAAGGCAAGAAGAAGGTGGAGCCTTTCAAAGAAGGTGATTGGGTAATGTTGTTTGATTCCATTCGATTCAAGAGAGTGCAAAAGAAGTTTTTGCCTAAGTACTTTGGACCTTTCATAGTAGAGAAGGTGTGGGGCAATTACACCTATGACCTCAAGGAGTTGGGAGGACACTTTGATAGGATTAACCATGATAAGTTGAAGATGTACCATAGAAGGTAGAGAGACCTTCACTTTGAGGACAAAGTGAAAACTTAGTCCGGGGGTAAATGTAACACCCATTTGTGCATGTGTGTGGTATTGTGATATTTAGCTTGGTATTACAAGTACTTAAGAGATATTATTTATATAGAGATAAAGGATGGTTCTATATTAGTCATGGTTAGCTAAAGTTAGTCATAGCTAAGATAGAGGGGTTTTTACTTTAGAGGAAGTAGAAAAGATGAGCACCACTATTTTTGATTTTAGTGTGTTGACTTGGTATTATTCCTAGGTGTTTGGCTTTGAGGAAAGAGTTGAGAACTCTTGGGCCCGCAAGCCTTTTTGTTTTGGATTCTTCTTTAGTCCAAGGATAGCGCATGTGAAGGAATCCTTGACTTAGTGGTTGGGTCAAGATAAGACCACATGCTTAGGGGAATATGCCCATGTGAATGAATATTCCTTTCTACTTTTTGACTTTACTTGACTTTTAGTCTAGTAACTTGAGTTACTACGGTAATTAGTAACTTTGGTACGTAACTATTTCACAAGTATATAAACAAGGGGTGAGGAGGTACTCATCATCCTTTCATTTGCAACTATCTCTCTCTCATTGAGTTCTCTAGTGAGCAATGTCTTGAGTCTTGGAGTGTTAGTCTTGGAGGAGTATGATGGAGTTGGGGTTCCTTGCCTTCTTAGTCCATGGTGCGCTACCATAATAGCCATCAGAGGTTCATCTTGAGTGAGAGACAGGCTGGCTCACAGGTCAAGATAAGACCACATGCTTAGGGGAATATGCCCATGTGAATGAATATTCCTTTCTACTTTTTGACTTTACTTGACTTTTAGTCTAGTAACTTGAGTTACTACGGTAATTAGTAACTTTGGTGCGTAACTATTTCACAAGTATATAAACAAGTGGTGAGGAGGTACTCATTATCCTTTCATTTGCAACTATCTCTCTCTCATTGAGTTCTCTAGTGAGCAATGTCTTGAGTCTTGGAGTGTTAGCCTTGGAGGAGTATGATGGAGTTGGAGTTCCTTGCCTTCTTAGTCCATGGTGCGTTACCATAATAGCCATTAGAGGTTCATCTTGAGTGAGAGACAAGCTGGCTCATAGAGCATCACTCAACACCAAAAAGTGCTTGTTAGTGCTTGTCACTTAGCACTCACGAGCACCCACGAGTGGGTACAAGTGCCTACAAGCGGTGCCCAAAACCTAACTGGCACTAAATCAACAAAGTGCGGCATTGAGCAATGACTAAAAGTGGCAAAAAAGAGTTTATGGGTGGCATTGAACAATGACTTGTGGCAACTAGGAGCGGCGGAAAAAAAATCATGGGCAAAATTGAGCGGTAATGAGCAGCATTGAGCGGTAACAAGCGGCATCTAGCGGTGACATTGAGCGGTAATGAGCAACATCTGGCAGTAACTAGCAATGGAGCGGCATCTATGATAAGTAGAGAGCATTTATCAAGTTTCTAAAAATCATATTTATTTTGATCATAATAAAGGTTACATTTTGGTATATTATTTGCTATCACTAGAGTATGATAGATTTGGAATATGATGTTGAACTTAAGTGAGCACTTTGAAATAGTGACTTATTTTCTTGGGAGTTTCCCTACCTGTATGAGACTCATTTTGATTTCATGAGTGCACTTTGATTCCAAATTCTTTGATTTAAATTTGTGTTTGTTTGCACTACCTTTCCTTTTATCTACACTCAATTTCAATTTTCATCTTCTTTGTCTCTAATCTAACCCGCTTTGTGTCTATTTTCATCATTTTTTTCTCTTTTTTCCTCATGTTGGTGGCTTCTAGTTCAGCTAGTAGTAACCTCTCCTGGATTGTATAGTATCTGCCTTCAACATGGTAATTTTTGCTAAATGATGAGACAATGACATACTAGGTGACAATTTGTGTGCCTTACTTGCTGATGTTCCACCTTTCTTCCTCTTTGGGTCAAGTTCTACTTCTTGGTCAAGGAAAGCACACTCGGATCCATCTCTTGTAGAAGTTAAAAGCGGTTGTGTAACAAAAGTCGAGTCCTTGATTGCTGGAACAAATGGTGACTCATCCTTGAGTGATAAGATTCCATTGTCCATGTAAACACTTGGTATACTTTCCACCCCTTGGGTATTTGGGACAAATTGGGGGCCCAAGTCAAGGAGCACCACCTCGGGAGGAGATGGGAATTGTGAGCACTCATGTGCACCTTCATGGACCTCCTCCTTGCTAGCCTCGCCAACCTTGCTCGAATTGGGATTAAAATCTCCCAAACTTACCATTGCAGGTGGAATTATGTTTGCTCTGGTCCCGAACATGGCTTCTATTCTTGCAAAATGTGGGCACATTCCATTCAATTTATCTTCTATAGTTCTCCAACCTTTGCCATATTCCTTCTCGGTGAGACCTTCTCTAGCAAAAATGTTCTTAAGTTCCCAAGCTTCTTTGTATTGTTTCATGTACCTCAACCATTTCTTGTAAAGCCTATCACCTATCATAGAAATAGGAAATCCTTGTTCCTCCCTAATCAAAATGTTGCCATGAAACTAAATGCGGTCGATTTGTGAATGGGCTTTTTGCAATTCACACCATGAATCTGTGCAAAATGCTCAGGGTCCTCCAAATAATCCAGTATTGGCTATAATGGTGCATCGCCATGCAAAATTGTTCATCCTCCTTTGTTTTGTCCAGCACGGAAGAAGCCATCCTCAATATGTTTCCAAATTTCCCTAATGGTTGTTCAGGTTGCGAATCCAAAGATGAGTCTATAGGTCTTGGATTGGTGTCCAAAAGTGAGCCTCCAACAATGAAACAAGGTACTTGATCTTCCACTGCAAATTTTTTTGTAGTAAAATTCCTTAAGTAAAATTCCTCAATCCCTAATCAATTTCTTGGTTGCCACTGATCATTTCCCACGCCAATGCAAAACTACAAAACTGCCGTTTAGTTGCCGGACAATTTGCACATTTGCTCGAGAGGGTGGTGAATTCCAGTTTAGAATTTGAATTGTTGAGAGGGAGCATTTTGGATTTTGAATATGCTAACAAAATCATAAATCATATCACACTCATCTAACCTCTTGGTCACCCTCTTGAGAAAACACGTCACTTTGTCCGACAATCATTTATTTAATTTCCGTATTCCTAAACATCTGGAACATAAGGTTTGATTTTTATAAATAAATACAATTTGGACAAAATATACCATAATTGAATTTATAAAATTGTTCATTTATTGCAATTTCATATCATTTCAGAGTTCACTAGAAATTATTATAAAGTTTATTATTTATCCCCTAGACATTAGTCAAATCTATTTATGAAACCCCTCAAGGTGTTCCACCGCGCTCGAAGGTGAACCTAGAGCACAAGAGCAGTTTACTGTTGATATGTCAGATACCGCAGTTACTAACTACAATCAAAATCCCTCGGAGCTGCTGTGTCCAATGGAGTACTATCTTGTGTGCTTGGGGCAGTACCACTGTTCATCTCGCTTGAAAATTTGTAGTACTGCAGGTGTTGCTGTTATGGATCCTGGCTGGCTGACTGCTACTCATAGCTTTCGGAAATAATTGATCCGAGGAATCCAATGAAGTTCACGCTACAAACAGCACGTAGAGAAAGGGCCGACTGCGTAGAAAACACGAAGGAGGGGAAGACCCCATCGAGCCGTACAAGGGTGAAACAAAATAGGTACAATGAAACTAAGCCCCAATTAAGCAAGCAGCCGTAGTCGATTTCTATATGACTGACAGGGTTCATTCATCCTCTAAGCACGTAGAAGTAGCTCGAAGATGAGAAATATTCTGTGGACTTTTGATTTGTGGACTTCGATCCAGTTCCAAACTTCACGTCTTTGGCGTCTGAAGTAATGGACTACCTTGATAGACTTTAACAAAAATGTGGGATAAGAAAATCCGAAGTAACTATATCATGACGCGATTGATCTCCAACTTCCATCCGGATGGTTTACATACTTACTCGCGTCCAAGTATCCAGAGTCTTGGATTTCAATGCGTACTTGGGGGTCATTTTCAAAACCGGATATTGCTATATTTCTATAACCTAGAAGAGAACATGTTTCTGAAGAGAGGACACAAATGAAACTAGCTATTCTTTCTTCGAAGACTCCAAACAAGCAGGTACTTGCATACCCTTCCATGAACCAGTTTTGCTCAATGGAATCCAATGACCTGAAGAAGGACTGAACTGCTGCGGAAACGAACGAAACATTTCACTTCAAGGTGAAAAGTAGCAACTTCTTTGAAATTACTAGAGCAGGTGGAACAACTGGCAGGTTTAGGTTCGTTGCAGACAAGGCCCTAGACCGGGATTGACGAGACTGACATACATAAGTGATCTTGTAGCAAGTAAAGTTAGTAGCTATACGAAGCACTGTAAAGCTCGGATTTGTCTGCTTAGAGTATGACAACGTGAGAACCAAACTTTGGACAAAACAGCATATCACGTCATTCACCGCAATTTATCGTGACAGATTCTTACTAAGTGGATCTTCATGACCATTATATGACTGGAGTCAGTCAAAGTGATATGTCATATGCGTCTAATGTGGTGTGATAATCTTTGGGGAAGCCTTATATTCGGAAACTGGTTAAGAACGAGAGGAAAACTTCAGACATCAGGCAGCAAATATATAGGATTCAACAACAAATCTCTACGACCTTTCAGAATTTGAGCGCACTTCAAAAAGTCTTCTCGCGGCGAAAATAAGGTAATCTTCGTGTTTAACTGAAAGTCAACTGCAAGTTTACACTATTTTTGTCAGATCTCGCGGAACGGTGACTCCATGGTTTTGGCCGTTTAACGTGTTGTTAGATTCAAGGATCCACTGCAATTTGGCTCTCAGACACTCTAAATCAGACATCGCTGGACTCGACGATGCTACAAAAGAATCAAGGGTGGGTTGCAATTTGACTCTCTAACACTCTAAATTAAACATCTGACGTCAAGAATGTTCAAGCAGTGGATGCTATTTTAGATGAAATGGAATGCCTAGCGATGAGCTTCTTTGTTCCCTAAATAGCTTCTTTGTTCTTCATAACCTAGTGTACGAACGTTTCTTCCTCATATCCTGTTCCGACCTTACGATGTCTCCTAAATTTCACCTTGGTTCCACTATCTCGTCGCAATACACTGTTTGGGTGGAAATGAGCTTTCATGATGTGAATCTGGCATAAACCCAGCAAAAATTATCACTGACACTCGAGAACATAGGTTGAAACTGTGAGGAACTTGACGTCACAATGACATCTATTGTGGAATCAACAGTATGACTATATCACCTTCTTTGGCTTCACCACATTTCATTGGCAATTCCGACATGGACGGAGAGAAAGCGACAGACATAGGATAACAAGAAGGATAGGAAGTCCCCATTAAGCCGTACATGTGGGAAGAGAGAAAATGTAACTACCATTGTAAAGCTACTTAGGGTGTAGATATAGTGCATGTACATGGTAGTAAACTGGCCACCACCCAACACATCTGATTCTAAACTCGGGGAGTTTCAGAATTTGCTTCACAATGGGGGTCGTTCCAAACTTTCGTTTCCTCACAAGACTCCAAATTACACGTCGTGGTGACGTCAAGTTCTTCCAAGTTTCAACTTATGTTCCTGAGTGTCATTGGAACCTTAAAGGGAATTGTGGTGAACCCACATCGTGGATGTTTGTGACCAGCTTTCTCATGGCGACTGGTTGTTTCGACGGTACAGTTACGTGATCTCTCCTCGTCCCGTATGGATAGTCTTACGTCGGGGAAGACACCCCTGACCATTGTTATCGATAGGAAATTGTAGTGTCCAGTCGACTCTGGATAAGTGCGGTCAGGAAGAACAGAGAAAACATGCAAGTGTAATTTACTCTATTGCAATTTAATTAATTGCAATAACTTCACAAGTGCAATATGCTGAAAATTTGCAGTTAAAACAACCACCCCGATGAAAACATACATTGGCCGACTATGTCAGAACCATACAAGAATGTTACAACTCTCGATTAGTGGAATTAATTTCCTACTTAGGAATTACAAATTTAGGAAATTAAACCAAACTCTAACTCTCAATAATGCAATTATTAAAAGGACCCTTCTAATAAATTTGTAAATTTTGGAAAAGATACAAATCCTCCATTAGTGCTATCTCCAGGCCAGGACTGAGACATTATTGGGGTTATCGAGGGACAACTCGATAAGTTGAAGATAGAGATTTCCCTCTCCTGAACAGATGAAAGATGCGCCAACTCGTCTCTCATGTACACTATAAAAATTTCAGGTTAGTTTATTGGAAAATAAGTAGACATCAGAGAAACCATTCGAAATATAATAACAGTGTCTCATTCAAGACAAATACAATTCAAATATATTTTTATGATTTTTTCATCAATGTACCGTGTTAAATTCAGAAGACTTCTAATATCCCACAGCAATAATTGAACACTCTTAAATAGATCCCTGCTCCTTCCTTACTAACTTGATGAACGACCTACAATGGATTTCCACATCATAGTCCTACATGGACTTTGAGCGAAATTTGGAGTGTCTTTCTACGTCTTCTTCCATCAAGTGTTGTCGGAACTCAGAGCCACTAACCTTTGTATGAAGTGTTATGTGCATACGTGCATTAGGAACGTGGATTAGTTAATGGGACTTTTGCTAGAAGCTGTTTCTGTACATGAAAACTCAACCGCAATATTCTAGTTAGTTGCGAGAACGCAAGATCTTAAACCACCACTTACTACGCCTTTGCGATGTTTTGCCAGGTTTTGTCAATCAACGGTAGATGCCTTGACTGTCCTTGACGGAAACACACGAAACATTCTGAAGTCGTTATCGAAGGAAAAGGAAGCTGCGGCAGTCGCAAACCTGGTAAGTGGTATTATCCAGCGTATGTCCCACAGCCTGAGGAAGGAAAGTCGGCCCGCATAATTCATTAATGCTCACAGTAACTATAGTAGATAAAAGGGCGACTGTGTAGAAATTAGGAAGGATGGGAAGACCCCATCAAGCCGCACAAGACAAAAGAGGTAAAATGGAACTAAGCCCCAATAGAGTTGAAATGAGAAATCTACCCCACTACACGGAAGATATCCGAGTTATGCAAATCATGTGGTCTACAAACAATTGGAGCATCCGAAGAAGCATCACCTAATGTGATTGCTCTCCTATGGATTGCACCAGCCACTACCCTATGTAGAGCAATGTACACATGCTATTTAAAATATGTTACAAAGTATTAGAGTGAGAGTGGTACCTCTTGGTGCCTAACATGATAAGCTCTTGCGCACTCCCTGACAAATGTGTCATGTATCGGATGCAATATACTCCAAGGCTAGAAGAACAAAGAGAGGACCTTGCTGCATACCCCTATACTTGGAGACCTTGTGAGCTACTAGTGCACTCACTGCCCATCCAAGGGGATGGGTAATCACTCCCTCCAAGAATGTATCACACGTAGGGTCCATAACCATGACATCCGCTACTATCACCTGATCATCTTGGACCAAGTATAAGTTTGCACTAACACATGTCATATGCAAAGCATACAAATGCTCCCTCCAAGCCAAGTATCCACTCTCTTGTGCCATAGCAAACATTGTGTCCCTAATAACCTCATGGGTAGCTATACTCTGTCCTCCAAAAGGACACCGTGTCATATGGACCACTATTGCATTTAGTGTAGAACCACAATCACAAGTGAGTAATGAGTACGTAGATGTGTGTACCAAACCTAGGCAAAATTTCATCACTATAGAGAAAGTGGCTAGTGCGAGTTGGAATGCACTAACGCACGATCGAGCTAGGATCCAAGAGCTTGTACCCTTGCCGAAGCAAGAGCAAAGATGTGCTCTAGTAGCCTAAGGAATGGATGAGTCAACTAAGAGAGAATGTAGTATATGTTAACACTATTGCTCCATCAAGGATGTTTGTAAACCTATAACAATATGGAGCTTACCGATGAGTTAGTTGAGACTAACAAAGTAACAAATAAGCCAAATTAGCTAAGAATATTCTAGACGGATCTAGGAAGCTACTTGGCACCTTCTAAGTGTTGAGTAATGTGCATGCTAAGGAGGAAGCTTCCTAGCTAGCTTAGCTTGCACGCCAAGTATACGACTTCTAGAAAGAAGCTCCCAGTTATCTTTGCTTGCATTCCAAGCAAGTAACTTTTAAGTAGCTTCTCAAGAGCCTTGTATATTTCCCTATAAATATGAAAACCTATGCTCATGTTAGGTATTTGTGTTTCACTCATTCAAGTATCACAATATCATCTTTCACTTTGATCTTCTATTCTCTTATTTCTCTCCTCAATCTTAGACTTTTACATTGGTATTAGAGTAGAAATGGGATGGATGGAATTTATGGACCACCAAATCCATTTTCACCAAACCATTAGGATTTTTGTGTCCATGTACTACCCAAGTATCATTTCACTCAATTCATCATCTCACGCTTTGGATAAATTATTTTGAATATAATCATCTTGTATGATGAACCCTTGGTATTTCAGATTATAACTAATGGAGAACGGTGGACATGTTGCATTTATTTGTTAACTTAGACAAATTATTAATAGTTTGAATGAGTAGTAATCATGGTAGTTATTATTGCCATGCAATAACAAATTGAGCACCTTACTCAATTGTTGGAAGAACAAGATCATCATTGACAAGAGCATGTAAAGAGAGCACAATTTCAAGAAGGAGAAGAGCAAATCCAATTTCCAAAAGCCCAAAACCCAGTATTTGAATGGAAGAATCTCTTGGGTATAATGGAGAATTTTGTATTTGACTGCAAACATTATTTTGAAGCTACAAATTTTCAAGATGAATAAAAATAAATCCTCTTAGCTTCCAACCAATTGGATGGAATAGCAAAGCTACGATGGCAATTCCAAGTGGAGCAAGTTAAACAACAAATTTTTGCACAAATCTTGACACTGATAAAATTCAAGGGTGCAATAATTAGTTGATTCCAAACTATAAATATCACATGAGTTTTATGAGCTAGGTTGGTAGAGTTGAAGTAGATTGACTCTATAAGAAGCTACATTATGCAATTCCAAAACACCATCATGCAAATTCCAAATATACCAGAAGATGAAGCTCTGGATCAATTTGTGAGTGGTTTGAAGTCATAAACCAAACTAGAGGTGACTATTCAAGAGCCAAAACACTTGGAAGAAGCCATGCAATTGGCTGAACATTTTGATTCCTTGGTTGCAACAACTTGGTCTTGACCTTGACCTCCACAAAACCTACCAATACAGTACATACAAGTGGAGGAGCCGGCACCATGGAGATTGATGCCATCCAATAAAGACCACTTGGCACTACAAATAAAGAAAAATTATGATAAAATGGTAGTTATTTTGTTATTGCCAAATTGGGCATCGCATTATTGAATATACACTCAAGAATAGATGACCTTGAAAAATCATCTAGATGGAGTTTGTGGAGAAAAATGCAAGGAAACAAGGAATCCTAGTAGGAGGTTTCAAGCCATCTATTGGGAACTTGATTAGTTCCAATAGGATTGAAAGCTCAACCTATGCAAGTTTGCTTCACTTGTAAGGTATGATATCTAATCATGGTTGTAAGATTTAGTGGATTTTAAAAGTCCAAAGAATTGCATGTTCATGCAATTAGCAAAGGAATAAAGTATTCCTATCAAGCTAATAATTGGAAGTAGATCGATGATGGTGGATGGTAGAAAGGTTTTGCATTTTGTTCCTCACATCCTATTAGGAAGGAGTATGTGGAGTGTATGAGGTTTGTAGTGGCACCTCTACACTATGATGTTATTCTAGGTTTGCCTTGGCTTCAACACCACAAGGTTCAATTTGATTGGACCCGATGAAAAATTCAAGTACAACACCAAGGTAGGAATTCTGATTAGGTTGTTTGGCACCTTTGAGTAAGACATCTAAGAATAATCAGTCCCAAGATGGGAAGTTTGGTAGGAAAGCATCCATAGAGCAAGCTTTGAAGGAAGATAAGTCCCAAGATGGGAAATTTGTCAATAAAGCAGCCATAGAGAAAGCTTTAGAGGAAGATAAGTCTATTTTTACGGTGTGGATCAAGCCAATTGCGCATGGAGAATCTGAGGATTACATGAAGCCACATCAAGCAATGGTTGGTTGAATAGTTTAGAAGTTTTTAGATGTGTTTTCGGATGATCTACCAAAGGGATTACCTTCCAATTGCAATATGCCCTTCAAGATTGAGTTATTGCCAAAAAGTACTCCAATGAGTAGACCAATCTATCAATTCTCACCAAAGGAGTTGGATGGGCTTTGAACAACATTGACAGAGTTGTTGGAGAAGGATTTGAAATGACATAGTATATCTCCTTAGGGAGCACCTATACTATTTATTCCAAAGAAGGATGTAGTACTTTGCTTTTGCATTGATTATCGTGGCCTCAATGAACAAAGAGTGAAGAATGCATATCTCTTGCCTTGAATTGATGACTTGCTTGATCAATTGAGTGGAGCATGATACTTCTCCTAGTTGGATCTTCAAAGTGACTATTGGAAAATTCCCATTGATAAAGAGGATGTACAAAAGACTACCCTTTGCACAAGGTATGGGCATTTTGAATGGAGAGTTTTACCTTTCCGGCTCACTAATGCTTTGGCAATCTTCATGGATCAGATATATTGGTGTTGGATGGGCTATTGGATCAGTATGTGGTGTTATTCTTGGATGATATCTTGATCTATAGCAAGATAGAGTTAGAACATATGAATCACATGTGAGAGGTCCTAAGACAACTATAGCAATGGAATTTTTACTACAAGAAGTCAAAGTGTACCTTTTGGCAAAAGGAAGTTATGTTCTTAGATCATAAGATCTCATCAGAGTGAATCAAGATGGAAAAGGAGAAAATCAAGGCTATTACTGATTGGCCTATCCCAAAGGATGCCATAGAAGTGAGGGTATTGAATGGATTGGCAAGTTTTTATTGACGGCTCATCCAATACTATGCTCATGTGGCTGCACAATGTGACCAACCTATTGAGGAAGATCGTAACCTTTCAATGGACCACCAAGCACAAAGAAGCATTCCAAAAGTTGAAACATATGGTGTCTTCAAGACCCATTCTTCAACCATATGATCCTCAACTACCTTGTGTGGCTGATTTTGATGAAATTAACTTTGCTATTGTAGCCGTGTTGTAGTAGGAATTTCTAGATGGGTTACATCTAATTGCCTTTGTGTCATGCAAACTAAACACTACAGAAAGAAATTACTTTGTCCAAGATCAAGAATAAGTACCAATGGTATATGCCACTAAGGTATGGAGGCATTATCTCTTGGTAAAACAAGTGATCATGCGAACCAATCACAAATCCTTGTTGCAAAAATTATATTTGGAGCACATGAAGAGTCGGCATCATTGATGGGAGGAACAAGTATAGTTGTTTGACATCAAACTTGAGTACAAACCTAGTTGGTTCCATGTAATCCTTGATGTATTATCTAGATAACCTAATTTGAGATCTCTTCCTCTCATCACGACAACAATTACAATGGTGTTAGTTGACTCTAACGTTCAAATCAAGTTTAGGACAACTTTACAACAAGATCTCTTCTTTCAGATGACACAAGGTCATCTTGCAGCATATGCTAAGGAGTACAACACCTTCTCCTTCATGGAAGACCTTTTATTCTATGAGAATCAGATCTATGTTCCAACCAAGGGTGATCTTTGTCTTGTGTACCTTCAAGAAGCCCAATCGTTGGTCATATGGGCATGGACAAGACCTTGAGTACCCTCCAATGCCAATAGTGGTAGCCCAAGATGGCATGAGATGCTAGAGCGTTTGTCCAATCTTGTGAGAGCTGCCAACACAACAAGGCTAACAACTAGAAACTGAGTGGACTCTTTCAACCACTCCCCATACCATCTGCTTAATGGGAACATGTGAGCTTAGATCTCATCACATCCTTGCCCAAAACAAAGCAATGTCACACAATAATTGTGGTCTTTGTAGATAAGCTTAATAAGCAAACACATTTGGCACCACCCTTTGATATTGTGGATGCTCCAACATTGGCGCAAATCTAGTTCAACAATGTCTTGAAGCATCATGGGATGCCTTGTGTACTCATATTCGACCATGATCCTCAATTCATTGGAAAATTTTGGCAAGCACTCTTCCAAATACTTGGCACCAAGCTTACTTTGTCCACAGCCTATCATGCTCAAATTGATGGACAAACCAAACTTGCAAATTGCACCTTGGAGGATTTGCTTTGTGCCTTTGTCAACATTCATCACACCAATTGAGATGAATGTCTTGCAATTGTTGAGTTTGCATACAGTAATTCCAAATAGGCAAGCACCAGATTCTCTCCTTTCAATCTTAATTTTGACCAAGATCTACTTGTTCCAGATTCCCTTCTTGCTCTTCCTCCATCTCATATCTATCATACTTCCACCTTCTTGATCACCATATCCCAATCCCTCCAACAAGCCAAATCTCATCTCCTTGTTGCTCAAAATTGTCAAAAACAATATACGGACCACCATCATTGTGCTCTCACCTTTCAACTTGGTGATAAGGTCATGCTCTCTTCTAGTAACCTACACTTCACACTTGATACCCAAGTCCATAAACTTGCTCCTAATTGGATAAGACATTTTGATGTCACCCAAAACATTTCTTATTGACTTGCTTTGCCTTCTCATATGCAAATCCACCTTGTCTTTCACATTTCTAAGTTGAAACCCTTTGTTTCAAATCCATCTTCCTTTTCCTCCTATATCCAACTCCTTCCTCCTCGCATGCCTATCAATGATCATGAGGAGTATGAAGTTGATCATATCCTTGCATGTTGCCACATTCAACATGGCCACCAACAACATATTGAGTACAAGGTCCTTTGGAAAGGGTATTCCCTTCATGATGCCACTTGGGAACCTCTTTCTCATCTCCAAAATGCACAAACGACCATCTAGGAGTTTGAAGCTTCAATGGTAACAAGAATGTCACCAACTAGCAGTGGGGGAATATGTATAATATGGAGTTTACTGATGAGTTGGTCAAGACTAAAAAAGTAGCAAATAGGCCAAATTAGACTAGAATATTCTAGAAGCATTTAGGAAGTTACTTGGTATCTTCCAAGTATTGGGTAACGTGCATGCCAAGTGGTGACTTATAAGAGGAAGCTTCTTGGTTATCTTAACTTTCATGCCAAGTGAGTAGCTTCTAGAAAGAAGCTTCTTGGAAGCTTCTTGGCTAGCTTAGCTTAGCTTAGCTTGCATGCCAAGTAGATGACTTCTTGAGAAACTTTTTGGTTAGCTTGACTTGCACTTTAAGAAAGTGACTTTGAGGAAGCTTCTTAAGAACCTTGTATGCTTCCCTATAAATACCAAAGCCCAAGTTCATGCTAGGCATTTGAATTTTCCCTTATTCAAGAGTCCTAATATGATCTTTCACATTGTTCTTTCACTTTGTTCTTTCACTTTGTTCTTTCACTTTGTTCTTTCACTTTGTTCTTCCATTCTGCTATTTCTCTCCATGGTCTTGGTCTTGGTCTTTTACTCAATCTCGGTCTTTTCCAATCTAACAATAGTGAAGCAAAAGATGGAAGGTCTTTGCATGCTTATGAGGATATACTATCTATCATCTACCGCAATAACATCTAGAGAAAAAATGGTCCCTCATCCACCTTGGTCACATAAGTCTCCAAAACCGGCATATCAACGACCACAAAATGAGAGGAAATTAGAGGTGCCAAGAGAGCTCAACTACCCAAAATACTATAGGTGGAATCTATAGCATTGATGCCATTTCCCCCATAGATAGCAAGCCAATCCCTCTACACAAGATTGGTAGAGATGTATGTCTATGTGCCAAATTCACTATCACACAATCAAATGTTCATGTCCAATAATATCACCAAAGACTCCCATAATCCTCCTATCAAAGGCTCTCAAACTTGATAAGAAGGTCAAGGAGGGGGGAATTGTGTGGAGGAGGTAAGTTAGTCAATGAGCAATACTAGAGGAGAGTATACCAAATGCAACATGCAGTTCTTCTAGTAATGGAAGGTCATCCACATGGAGAACATCCTATGCAAGGGCAACGTTGAAGAAGCGTGTGATAAAATCCTCACATCTTACTGGCACTCCAAGAACACATAGTCTATATGTAATGTGATACACCACTTTGGAAGCTCAAGGTGGGGAGGGATACCTAAAGGGGACCATGCCTTGCACTTTGACACCTTGACTCTCAAGCCTACTAGATGTAGCTTGGTAGTCAAAATTGGCCTACCTAATCTGATCTTTAGGGCTCAAGATGTGTGTATAATCTGCCAAGGAAGGAAATACAAAACCTGTCATGACCAAAGTACGAGATAAGAGAGCTCTAAAGTGAGCAATGGCAAATAAGGGCCCCCCTAAAGGATCTCCTTGACATGTACTAGCAGTTGACTCCAAGATGGTGACTCCTTCTTGTGAACAACCATGCTTGTAGTAAAGGGAAAGAGAGCCATAAAACTTTGCACAAAAGGAATAAGACTTGCAAAGGATCCACCAACCTCCCTAAGCTCTCTAAAGATGGATGCTTGTAAGACGCTATTAAAAGCATTTTCAACATCCACCTATAGGACAACCTACTCCGAATGGATATCTAGGAGTGCCCTAATGCCTAGATATATAGCCTCACTTTCTCTAGGTGTAGCTACTCCAAATTGATGTGGACTAAGGTGCTATTAGAAGTGAGAATGATGATGAAGGACAATGGTGTGACTGATCAAACATAAGAAGATATCTCCAACAGCAATAGGTCCAATTCCCCTTGTGTCCTTCTCCATTGCGAGAAGTAGACTAGCACCTAACACCCAACTAACAAACATAGAAATGTCTCCTCTTGCTATTGCTACAACCACCTAAAACAACTTAGTAAACCACTAGAAGGATCATATGCCTGAAAGCAATCTCTAACATGCTCATATACGATCCTTGACAAGCCTCCTGAGGAAAGGCAAGGGGCAATGCACAATGCTTGTCCAAAAAGTGACCTATCAAGATATAAAGGTTGCTTAGGCTGATAATCTACAACCTCTAGTGGTAATCCTTCTCCTGCCATAGGATGTAGTGAGCAAAGGGAAAAGATGGTCTCATCAGGAGGACTAGCCATAGATAAATGGTGTAACGCTCGTGCTGCTCTACTAAACTCTCCTACTTGACTCAATGTCCTACACCGTCATAATCGAGTGGACTCTATGGTATCATGTGGCAAAACCTATCTCCTAAAATGTGCAACCCTAACAGACTCCTCCTATAGAGCCGCACGATCCCCAACTTGAAATCAATAAAATCTAGTAGTCACCTCTCTATGCCCCACACGTCCCCCTCTAGCATAATGAAAACACCATCGAGTGAGTAAGAGGAATAAGAACCATGCTAACTCATCCAAAGGATCACATGCCCAACAATCAAGTGGTAGGCAGAAAGCCTGTCTAGCCTCATCATGGAGTGTACACGAAAACCTAGCCTCATCATGGAGTGTACACGAAAGCCTATGGAATAGACGTGAACCCGGAAAACTGTATAAAACTGACATGGAAATCTGTATAAAACTGACATGGTCCATTTACGACTTGCCATTCTTTCTAAGGGAAGGACCGAAGGTGCAGTTTAGCGTGCTTTATGCTCGATCACCTCGGTTTCTCTTGCCGCTCCCCATCGGAGCTCTTGTTGAAGGACTTGCCATTGTATTTGTGGCCGGGTTTACCTGAAATTTGCGAGCTGATATCAATTTGCGAGCCCAGGATCAAAGCTAGATATATATAGCTTTCATTGCAGTCGCGGGTCGGGAACTCGGCCGCAAATTCAATGCCAAAAATCCTTCAACTAGAACTCTAGAGAGCAGCGGTAAGATGAACCGATATAGTCGAGCATAAAGCGCAGGTTACTGCTCTAATTACTTAGCCACCAGCTTCATTTACCTTAATCCTACATTTTTCATACTCTGATGCAGGAGAGTGGGTAACTGAAGAATAATAATATAGAATTAGGAATCCTACACTTTTCTTACTTTGATGAACTTTGCTCTACAACTGAACTTGCTACAAGTTCCAAGAAAAAATGTTTGCTGGGGTAATGTGAAGCCCTTAATCTACTCATTTATCCCCATGCCACTGGTTTTTGCTACATCTTCTACTCATTTTAACTATTATTCAACATCTCCTTAACCTTCGCTATCATCAACGAATTACAAGGTGGTAGTTTTGAATGACAACGTTCAATTGCAAATTTTCCTCAACTTTTGCAAAGTTATTATCAGCTCCATAATTATCATAAGAGATGGGATTTGAATCTGCGGTTTTCAACAAATGACGGAAAAGGCGACCGCGTACAATACCAAGAGGGATGGGAAGCAACCATCAAGCCGTATAAGGATGAGACAAAGGGTAAAATGGGGCTAAACCTCAATGAGAAATCGGTAGTCTTATAAGCCAGAAAGGTAGCGTGGATGAATGTCTGTATATTAGGGAAGTGAGAATGCGTCTGATCATTTAGCCATTACTCTTCGGAACCTGATGATGTCTAGGCATTCTCCTTCTCACCTATTCACTCGACGTCGAGAAGCAACGACTGGATGTGTACGAAGGACGAACTGAGAACCCCAGTCCGGCTCTAGCAACCTGATTTGCTTGATAGCTTTTCTTTGGAATGTCTTATCATAGGCTTTTGAACTACTGGATTTTTGTAATCTTCTTTACCTGTTATGCCTGTTAGCCAAAAGTTATACAGTCTAGAAAGTCATCTCAGAAAGATCAATTTTGCCAGTTCAATCTGGGAAGGCATATTAGTATATTCATTTGTATCTGTCGGGCTAAGTGGTTCACTATTGATGAGAAATTTATATCTATTGACACTTGTTTTGAAGAAGAACAAGGTGATTATTATTTTACTTGCCTTCTACCTCAAGGTTTGGTACTGTTATCTGTAATCTAGAACCTTGAGAGTCATGGCAAAAGTTTGAAATAAGGTCGATCTTGCACCTTTGGTCAATCTCTTTTCATTTGTAGTGGGAAAAGAAGTTGTGGACTGCTTAGCAGAAGTTGATTGTGCTGTATGACTGCAAGCACTGTGTCTAGACTGTGTCTAGCTACGGAAGGTGAACACGTTCTGTCAAGCGAACGTATGTGCAATTGAACTACAGTAGTAGTTCAGTGACTGTACAACAGCCTGCAAGTTCTCCTCAGCTGGGGCTGTGACCTGTGACCTCCCCTCGTAAGAAGGAAGCGTCCCACTAATATTTTGCTGGTACGAGTTTCATCTAGATGAAACTCGATGTCAATATTCACCACCAATTCCTGCACATGACAGTGGTTCTCTAACTCTGTCTTGTGGATAAGCTCAAATCAAGTCTGTACCAAACAAATGTCTGGCAATGAACCACCTACTCTTTGAACCGTGCGTGTCAATAAATCTCTGTTAGCTGTAATTATAAGATGTCTGATATTTTTCCTCGGAAGCATGGCAAATATCACAAATGTATCTCTATTCAAGCGTAACTTTGTACCGAAAAAGTTCACTTTGACCAACTATCCATTGTTTCTGTTGCCATTTGGTACATCATATTTGAAAGGGCTGCAGAAACCTGCTTTCCTTGCTTAGTTTCTGATGGCAACGACGTCGCTAGTCAAGGAGTTGAACTAGACAACCGTGAAGTGCACTAGTTTGCAGGGTCGGTATTGGCACAGCAAAAGGGAAACTAGGTCCATGGGTAACTCTCTTGTTACCAGAAAAAAGGCGACCGCGTAGGAAGAATGAAGGATGGGAAGACCCCATCAAGCCATACAAGGAAGAGACAAAAAAGGTAACAGGGGGCTAAGCCCCAATAGAGTCTGTATGAGAAATCTGCCCTACCGCACCTAAGATATCCGAGCTATGCAAGTCGTACGGTCTACACACAACTGGAACATCCGAAGAAACATCACCTAATGTGATTGCTCTCCTATGGATTGCACCAGCCACTGCCCTTTGTAGAGCAATGGACACACACTGTCTAAAGTAAGCTACAAAGTATGAGAGTGAGAGTGGTACCCCTGACGCCTAACATGATAAGCTCTCGCGCACTCCCTGACAAATGTGTCAAATGCCGTGTCCATCGCTCCATATAACTCCAAGGCTAGAGGAACAAAGAGGTGACCTCGCTGCATGCCCCTATACTTGGAGACCTTGCGACCTGCTGCTGCACTCGCCGCCCATCCAGGGGGATGGGTAATCACTCCCTCCGAAACTGTATCCCGCGTAGGGTTCGTGACCACGACATCTGCTATTGTCACCTGATCATCTCGGACCAAGTATAAGTCTGCCCTGACACGTGTCGTCTGCAACGCATACGAACGCTCCCTCCAAGCTAAGTATCCACTCTCTCGTGTTACCTAAGGTTCCCGTAATACTTTCGTTACTAGGATGGCCTATTGAACTATGGAAGATGAAAGTGCAGGCTTTAGAAATCCTACTTCTTGTTGATGATCGTGATGTTAATCGTGTGTAATGCAGCTGGATGACCAAACCTCAAAATGATCCTTATAAAGAGTACCTACTGTGAAATCGTAAACGAAAATAAGTGAATGGATTGTGCAACCAAAGAACACATGATGACATTATGTTCTCTACGAGTTTAGGAAGATAAATGTGATATTCTGGCACACTAGAATGGCACTGACTTGACCAATTCAACAGGCCTTGCATTAAGGATGTATTACCATGCATGACATACGGAGACATGAATGTAATGAGTGCACATGGTGGGATAAAGAAATTCCTGATACGGGATACGAAAGACAGTTCAGTGCAGCAAGACGTACTTACAGATATTCTAAGCACGACGGAAAAATAGAATCTAGGGAGGACTCGTTATGAACCTGTGATACTGGCCCCCTAGGTTTACAACCTTAAAGTAATGCAAGACTTTTTAGAAGACAGAAAGCACAGTATCTTCCTCATCCGATTGCGAGCAAAGCTTCACAGGGTTAACTGTGGTCCTCCTTGTAAACAAACATCGAATATAAACTCGGTGCATACTCTGCGCAAAGGGCTTCTGTGATTACCCTGCCAAACAACGCCTTTCTCACAACTTCACAGCAAAAGCCTGCCAAAACCAACATCTTCAGTGTACACATGTTGAATTGACCTTCAACTACTAGATCTCATATGAGCCTGAAGAACAGCATAAATGCGCCGCTATTGCTATCGACCTCAAGACACCAGAAGTACACTTGATCAGAGTTTTAAAAACACTGTTGACCTCGTTTGTCAAAAGAACCAGGTTGCTAGAGAACTTAATCAGAATCATCTCCAGGTTTTTGAGCAGCGATCATGATAAAGTTGCGTATCCTTATCTTCTGGTAGTTCACTAGGCCACATAATTTGGTGAGTTCTTCTAGTTCATCCTCTTGCCGAAATCGCAATTGTCGAATGCACGGCCACAATGTCTGCAGTATTTATCACCTCAATGTACTTCAATTTCCTTCTTAAAACAAACATTTGTACGAACAAATAGATGACGTGTAAGCTCAAATATTAAAGAGTATGCGGAGAGGGAAACAAGACGAGTATGAGTAGAGTAAACCCTTCTGCAGTTCATTGACAGGGTTGAATTCTATATTCAAGAAAGTGGTAGCCACAAAAACACCACCAGGTCGCAGGATACAACTCATCTCTGCAACCTGCAGGCACAAATAAACCAAGATTTTGCATACCGTCTCTACAGTGTGGTCAGCTTCCAAGGGCACTGGAAACAGAGCTAAAGCATGTAAACTCTTCAGGATGTGTGCAATTGCTGATATTTCTCCTGCAAAAGGTGAGAGCAGCAACGCACCCCAGCTGCAGGAGAAGGCCAACAATGCAGAGCCGCACCGGCGTGTATAGCATCGATTGTCCCAGTCGCGAAACGCATCCTTGCAACGTCAGCGCGTACCAGCGCTATGGATCTGTACTTGCAAAAACAGCCACTGGACATTTTAAAACGAGTGCCGACTCCTTGTTCAAATGGTGATGTAAGCAAGCCAGCTGTTAATCCCTAGAGAATGAACTCAACTATTGCAACTGATTATTTTAATACTCCAGAGAGAACTCTCTTAGTGCTCTCTTCTAGATACATCTTCGGTATAAGATGGCTGGTCAATCTGCAGCATTCACGTACAGAATGTAAGAAGGTGTAGCAAGTGTATCTCGTACCTATCTTGAGGAGTTTCTTCCTGTATCATGAACTCAAAACTTTGCCTCAGCATGTTCTCGGAAAAATCTAATGCTACAATCTTCGAGTACAACCCAAGCTTCGCGAATCGCCTGGCAAAAAGACCACTTCCGCAACTCACGTCTAGCAAAACACCTCCATAAGTTGACTAATTTTAAGAAATTCTTCCGCCATTTTGATCTGCAAAACAGTATGAACCATATTCACGTTGTCTGGAATTTGAATCAGAGAGCTAAACCCCGTTGACATCAGAAGTAACTTAAACTACAAAAGTCCACAGATAATTACGCAACCAAAGATGCTACCCAATCGGTTAGAAAGCCTGCACGATGACTATTGCAAAGACTAATCACTTTCTTGTTCAGAAGAGAGGTGGGAGAACCTCTTCATCTGGACCGGGAAAGCCGGAGTATGCGAAGTTCTGCCGCCAACCTCTTTCATAAAGAAACGAAATAATTGGACTCCTAAAACATATCAGGAAACACCTGTTAGTAGAGTGTTCGAAGACAGGCAAATATACTCACACATCTCAGAAATCAATCTTTGCTTATGTCAATCATGGACATGATGATATGATAAACAGAAACTATTGAGTAGCAATCCCCCTTCTTTTGCTTCCAGTCGTCAGTTCAACTTCTGCTTCACGAACATAAGGAGTATCTTACACCGTTCAATGCACTACATATGTTTAACTCCTTGTCGTCCTTATTATTGCAATTCATCATCTCAAATTCCGGAACTAAAACCTACAGGTACAAATAAAAGACCAAAAGTGCTTCATGTCAGCATGGAGTACCTGAATATTTCAGTAATATTCGCTGGTACGTCTGAGTACACCTTCGAGTTTGCGGTGACTGTGAGGTCTAGATAAACAACTTTGGTGGAATAAAACTTCCTACACATTGTACACTGAAATCCTGACCTAGAAATTGCTCTCCTGCAGCCCACAAAATAGATTCATTCGCTGAAAACTGACTTAGCCACCAGAATAGCAACCTCTTCAAGATCCTTCCTACAACAAACATACAACCCAATTGCAGAGATAGGCGTGAGGACTTATAAATCAGAGCAAAGGACAATCTAATATAGGGATTCAACACCCTGATATCGGCAAAGTAACACATACTGATTAAGACCGGGAGTTCCATATCTAACAAGGGGTAAATAGCATAAAGGACATGACAGCAGCTCCACATCTCCCTTTGTTTCCCTCTCGGTTATTTTTTCGTTGATTATCCCCTTCTCTACCGTGTCCTGCTGAAGATCACGACGGATTTAGTGTCAGAAGTGGAACGCCTACTATTTTACCAGTGTGTCTGTGGCAGAAAGAATTCAATATGTCGCAGTTCTGCCTATTACTCCATATATCATGACCATGAGTGTGAACGGAGTGCAACCATCTCAACTCACACAGAAAAGCAGGGGATTATCCTTCTTCTAGTAGTTCGGGAGGTCTCATTTCTTCAAAGTATAGACATGCTGAGTACACTCGGAAGACTTGTTTTTCACAGGAGTGGTCAAAGTTTCGACATTGGCCCTCAGTGAAGCTGTCCTTCAGTTCCAGGAGATGAGATCATATTGTCGCAGAATAGTAAAAGTGCGCAAATTGATGTGTGCAACATAAGATCAAATACTCCAATTCCGAAGCACATACGCAAATTTTACGGCTAAGAGCTGCCAGCAGGTTGATAAAATTACAGCCAAGAGACAGTTGGCGATCTGTTTGCTTCTCCAGTCTTTTAAATCAACTCTCGACAGGAACGAGAACCTCGAAACAAAGGGCACCGAGGACCCAGAGAATGTGCAAGAAGAAGAAGAAGCTATTGCTTCGCGTTTGATGGTAAGGTGTTGCATTGTAGCTGCCATGGTTTCCAGGGATTTCGACGGCCGCTGAGTGCAATTCCTGACCAAGTAGTTCAACTTTAATCATTTCATTTTGGTATGAGGGTCCTCTTTGCCAGACCCCTCTTTCTTCACTAGGCAGCAGGTGCTCTCAGCGATCAAGTAGTTCGAGTTAATTTCATTTTCGTTTAACGTTTTGGCTGCCAGACCGTACTTCGTCACGAAGCATCAGGATAAATCGGAACGCTTTCCACCTCCTTCTTCGAGTCTCTTGGACAGAGAAAGACCACGACTGACGCTAAGAATAAAGAATGAAGATTTAGGTGGAGAATCGGATAAAGTTCGGAAGTTCTCCAGTACGAGCTTTCAACAATCTTATCATCACTTGTAGCATCTTATCAATGACTGTCGGTGTACAGCACTGTACCGTTGTGTTGAGAGCTTACATGGGAGACTTGCAACATCCGCCTCTGATTTGTGTTTGAGGTAACGGTTTACAGTTGTCTGCATCAATCTAGATTAGAGTCAGTCGTGCACTCGCGCTCGAAGGTTTGCTCTTGACTCCAAGTAGACGGAGACCTCATCAAAGTTTCGTTTCTCTCGAGTTAGAACAAGAGACGCGAGAGCTTACATGGGAGACTTGCAACATCGGTCTCTGATTTGTGTTTGAAGTAACGGTTTACAGTAGTCTGCATCAATCTTGATTAGAGTCAGTCGTGCACTCGCGCTCGAAGGTTTGCTCTTGATTGCAAGTAGATGGAGGCCTTATCAAAGTTTCGTTTCTCTCGAGTTAGAACAAGAGACGCGAGAGAGAGAGAGAGCGAGTTCTGTCTTCAACGTTCTAATTCATAAGTTTTAGTGGCTCGAATTTACGGGAATTCACGGGAACTTTACGGTAATGGTCAGTAAATATTAGTTATGGGGGAATCTTATTGTGGCGAATATTTGACGGGCCTCTTCATCTCTTATCTAATCTTATTCTGGCGAATTCTAGATCTGTAGGTCGCAATATCAGATATGACCTCAAGAAAAACTCTTGACAATTTCAAAAAGGGATAAAAGAGCAAATTTGCTAAAAGGTAATAGCACAAAATCTTTTTATCATTTTTGAAGTCACCTGCATGTGCTCAAAGAATAACAAGAGATGAACTCAAGAAAAACTCTCGACAATTTCAAAAGGGGGATAATAGAGCAAATTTGTTAGAGATAATAGCACAAAATCTTTTTATCATTTTTGAAACCATTTGCATGTGCTCAAAGAATAACACAAATGCTTGGAGGAGGTTAAGGAATAGTCTCAACACAACACTATTGGGTTTAAACATCACACTTTAGTGGACAAGGTCATATAGAATCAACAATATTCCTTTCCAAGACCAAGGAGCATGACCGCTTTAAGGAGAAAAGGGACGGGTCAAAGAAAAGAGAGATGGAATCCTATGAAGGGAAGTAGCTTGAGCAGAACAACAATGTTGTTATAATTATGATCAAGTTAGGCACATAGCCATCAATTGTTGTGCATGCTTTCCTAGAGGTCCTCTACCTCCAACAAGCAACCTTTGAACAATTTGGAGGGACTAAGCAAAGAAAAGGATGTTGAAATTACATCAAAATTGAAGATTGATTGTAAATATACCTCATGGTCTTTATGGCTCAATGGAGAGGAGTAAAAGTAGAGGGAGGAAGAGGATGAGTGCAAAAAGGTTGAGGAAGACAAATGCACAATTCCTTGTTGTAAATGGAGTCCTAGAACTCAAATCAAGTGGAATTATTGAGCATTAAATAATTTCTTAGCTTGCTCTATTATAATAAGGTTGCGGATGGAACTAGAGAAGAATGAGAATGAAGAAATAAGGAGTTACTTAATGGTCATATAGAAAGGATTGAATTGTTACCTAGAAAGGTAACACTTCCTATAGAAGAGTATCAAGAAGAAATTGAATGGCAAGTGATATAGTTAGCTCATCACAATGTGATCTTAGGCTTGTTGTGGATGGAGCACTATAATCCCATGGTAGATTAGAGAAAGAAAATAGTGAGAACTAGACAATGGAAGATAATTGGAAAATAAGAAAATTCCAAAGTGCACAACCCAATGGAAAAATTATTGAGAATTTGAGAGATGTGGTCAATGAGTTTCAAGATGTATTTCTTGATGATTTACCCTCAAAATTACCACAAAAAAGAGTAGATTATAAAATCAAGATCCTTCTTGGGAAGACACCTCTTTGGAAGCTCCCATATCAACTATAACCTTATGAGTTGGAGGACTACAAGGCTCAATTCAAGGATATCAACTATAGCCTTATGAGTTGGAAGACTACAAGGCTCAAATCAAGGATATGATGCATAAAGGGTTTATCTGACCCAACATATCACCATATGGAGCTTCTGTCTTATTTGTGAAAAGAAGGATGGCACAATGCAAATGTGCATTGACTATCAAGGCCTAAATCAACAAATAGTGAAGGATTAATACTCATTCTCTCAAATGGATGACCTGTTGGACCAACTCAATGGAGAGAAACATTTCACCAAATGACAATGACCTATTTGATAAACTCAATGAGGCAAAACAGTTCACCAATCTATAATAGGACACTGAAGGAGCACAAGCAACATATGTGAGAGTCCTCTAAATTCTTTGACAAAATTAACTTTATGCCTAAGTGTAATACCAAGAACTAAGCATATCATCTAGAGGTGAAAATTGGCTTGGTAGCATATGGAAGGATGTTATGTATGATTGGATAGGTATATCAGATATAGGTATCTCCAAAAGAGTACTTTTATTTATAAGGCAAGAGTAAAAAACAACCTAAATTTGTAATATCAAAAGCTATAAATATTATCCAAAGGTGAAAATTGGCTTGGTAACATCTAGAAGAATGTTATGTATAAAGGGCTAGGTAGATCAAATAGAGGTGTCACAAAAAGAGGACTTTTACTAATAGGGTAGGAGTCAAAAATAGCTTGGAAATTTTAGAGTCAATTTTGGAAGCCTAAACGGATGAATTAGGCCTAAAAAATGTGCGGATCCCCCTCCCCCTCCCCCTCTCCCCTCTCCACTCTCTCTCACACCAATGATAGAAAGGGTTAGCCTTCCCTTCCTTAAATATGTTGCATCAAGAGCTTTTAAATGGAACTTCATCCACGCAATATGGGGACTCATATAGGGAGATTCCCTAAGATGGTTTGACCAACAAGATAGGATCAGAACCAACATGTCACCCATGCATGCAACTAATCTAAGGGTAGAGCTCATTGACATGTCACTTATCCATGTATTTGATCCAAGGATGAAGCTTCCTTCAGGGAAGTCTTTCTTGCTATATAATATAGTCAAGGTGCTTCTTTGGGGCACTAGAGATTGAGTGCAAAGCTTTATCTTTTCTCTTGTATTTCTCTTAAGGTCTCCTATCATTGGAAGATTAAAATGGTATTAGAGCAAGTGTTTCAATCCAAGGGAGTGGATTGCACTTCTTGGAGGACCATGGATTACTTAGACTGAGTGATTTTGAGGAAAGAAACCGTAGTACAATTGATAAATCAGGAGTGTGTTAGAGAGAGGATGGGATGGAGACTCCAAGAGGACAATATCTTGCACCGTAATTTTTGTTCTTGAATCCATTCCACATCAGGATTTATGTGCATCCAGCATGAGCAAGTGAAAGTATATCTCATTTTCCATTTTGGAGCAAAGTTCATGGATATAATGATGAATTCACCAAACCCAATGATTTTTCCTATGATGATCTATGATAGAGAGTAAGATTTGATGATCTATGTTCTGTTATGATGGATTTGAATGTACCAAATCCTCTCCCTTCCAACACTCAAGTAGAAATCCATTATATGGCTAGACCAAAAGTAATGTTTAGGGATTTTGTAGTCCGCAATTTTGGTGAAGAATATTATGAGCAAGTGATGGACTTTGAAGCTTCAATGGTAGTCCTAATAGTTTGTGCTTGCTCTTAAGTGATCATATTAACCCTCTATTGAAATAGGAAGTAGTGATTGAGCAATTATTGTGTGTAGGAATCATGGATTCATAGTTACAAGATTTGATGCAAGGAATGAAGGGGATGTTGAATGAGTTTTGAGAGATCAAGATGACCTTGGAAGCATTGCAAAATCAAGTACATACCTTCAAGAATGATCAGGTAATGCAAGAAGGGGAATTGTATCAAAATCTAGTACCAGCACCTAAAGTACCTTGAGAGTTACTCATGCCAAGAACACCAAACCCGACCAACAATGAAGCCACATTGTCATTATGGATGAAAACAATATGCAATATCAAGCCTTACAAGGAAAAATGTTCCATGGGAGTAGTGAAGAATTGGATTTCAAGAATGAATCAATACTTTTGATTGTTCACAACTAAAATCACCAATCATTCTATCAATGTGTTTGCATGTGGGTACTTGACCAATAAGACACTCACATGGTATGATGCTTATGAACTATTAATGTTGTCAAAGGAAGAGAGGTCACTTGGATGGCCAAGCTGCTAAAGAATTTCCAATCCGTGGATTGTATGTAGATGGCCCAAACTTGACTATAGAGATTGAAGCAAAAGAACAATGTACAAGAGTACATGGATGCATTCCTTGATCTATAGGTTGCAATAACCAACATGAGTCCAACAGAAGCTTTGGACAATTTCAAATGAGTGTTAAAAGAGAAAATTGTCCCTTTGCCATGAAGTATTGGTACAAAACCCTTGTGCTGTTTTTGAAGCCATTGCTTGCACTTAGAGAATAGTAGGGATGCTTGGAAGAGGTGAGGAGTAGTTCTGACTCCACATTATCAGATTAAAACACAACACTTTGGTGTACTAGTTCATATGGAATTAGACAACATTTGGTTCCAACAACAAGGAGCACAATCACTTCAAGGAGAATGGGGACAGGTTGATAAAAGGAGAGATGGAGTTTCACAATGGGAAGGGGCTCAAGCAAAACAATGTTGTTGTTACAATTATGGTCAAGTTGAGCACCTAGCCATCAATGGTCGTACTTATTTTCCTTGAGGCCCTTGGCCTCCATACAAGCAATCTTTGAACAACATTGAGAGACAAATTGAAGAGGAGGATGTGAAAATCACATCGGAAAACAAAGATCAACAATAAATGCACCTTGCAGCCTTATTGGCTCAATGGAGAAGAAAAAAAGTGGGGAAAGGAAGAAAACAAGTGCGTAGAGATTAAGGAAGATAAACTCACAATTGATTATTCTAAATGGAGTCTTAAATGGCAATCAGGTGAGAGTATTGATAGACCCTAGAGAAGGATGAGAATGGAGAAGTAGAATTACCTAATGGGCAAATAGAGAGGATTGAGTTACTATCTAGAAAGATAGCACTCTCCATAGGAGAGTATCAGGAAGCAACTGAGTGGTGAGTAACACAGATAGCTTGTTATGATGCAATCTTGGGTATGCCATGGGTGGAGCACTACAATCCCACGGTCAATTAGAGAAAGAAAGTAGTGAGAACTCACCAATGGAATATCATTGTGGTTAAAGACAAAGCACATATGCAAGAATTACCTCTCTATATCATAGGAACAACAACTATCTATAAGATAAATAGATATTTCATGAGTCTAATAAGAGAAGTCCAAATTGTACAACTCAATGGACAAGTTCCTAAGAAATTGAAAGATGTGGTCAATGAGTTTCAAGATGTCTTCTTGAATGACCTACCCTCAAGATTATCACCAAAAAGGATAGTAGACCATAAAATTGAGATAATTCCTTGGAAGATACCTCCTTGTAAGGCCTCATATTATCTATCACCTCATGAGTTAGAAGAGTGTAAGGCTCAAATCAAGGATATGTTGCAAAAAGGGTTTATCCAACCCAATGTATCACCATATGGATCTCTTGTCTTATTTTTTAAGAAAAAGATGGTACAATGCACATGTGCATTGACTACTAGGGCCTAAATCAACAAATAATGAAGAAAAAATACCCATTACCCTGCATGGATAACCTATTTGATCAACTCAATGGTGCAAAACATTCACCAAACTTGATCTACAAAGTAGGTACAATCAGATGCAGAGGAAGACATTCACAAAACTGCCTTTTGAATGAGGTATAGTCACTTTGAGTACATGCCAATGCCGTTTGGCCTCTTCAACACACCAGCTACTTTCATGAGTTTGATGAATGACATATTTTGTCCATACTTGGATAGCTCTATTATCATTTTCCTAGATAACATCCTTGTCTATAATAAGATGATGATAGAACATCAAGCAGCATCTACAAGAAGTCCTCTAGATTCTTTGATAGAATCAATTTTATGCCAAAATCTCAAAGTGTGAGTTTGGCAAGTCTAAAGTAGACTACTGCAGCATAGAGTAAGTGTAGAAAGTATCCAAGTGTTAACAGTTAAATTAAAGGTCATTAAAAAATAAACTGCTCTAAAAGATCAAACTTTACTCAAGAGTTTCTTGGAATTGATGTGATTCTATCATAAATTTATCAAGGAATTATCCAAAGGTTGTATAGCCTCTAATAGCACTACTCAACAAGGGAAAGAAGTGGATATGGAGAATGGTACAAGAATTGGCCTTTCAAGAATTAAAAGACACATTACTACATGCACCAATCTTCAAAACATCCAATCAAGTTGGCTATAAATACATCAGGCATAGCAATAGGAACCATCCTACAACAAGAATGGCATGAAGGAAGAATGGCATCTAGTTGCATATTTCTCTCAAAAGCTATGATTGGCAAATTGCAACTACCACACCACCAAACAAGAAGAGTTGGCCATTGTCGTTGCAACCAAGCATTGGAAGCACTATCTTGGTGAGAAGGCATTTGTAGTGGAGACTGACCACAAACCTCTAGTCTACCTCAAAACATAAAAAGATCTATCTCAACAATAGATTTGGTGGGTAGAGTGGAGACAAAGGTTCAACATGACAATCACATATGTGGAAGGCAAGAAGCAACTTGCAGATGCATTCACCCAAATGCCTATGACAAAAAATTTGGTGGTAGAGGTCAAGATGAATCTTGAATTTTGGCCAAGGTTGCTTGCTTCTACCAAAACTGACCCATTGACTATAGGAGCTTGATCATCCAAAGGCGTCACCAATACCCAAGGACTCATTTTTTGTGATGGTAGGTTATGGATCCCAGATGACACAGACATAAGAACAACCATCCTAGTAGAATGTCATGATTCTACCATCGCATGTCATGTTGAAGTGGACAAGACCTTGGATGCAACTAAATGCCATTACTACTAGCCCAAGATGAGCAACAATGTGATAGAGCATGGTCAAAGTTGTTTACTTTGTCAAAAAATAAAGCCTCTAATCAAGCTCTCATAGGACTCTTCCAACCCTTCATACTCCTACACAACGTTGGGAATATGTAAGCATGGATTTGGTTTTCAAATTGCCCAAGACCACCTCAAGGTTTGACTCCATTGTAGTCTTTGTTGACCAACTCAAAAAAATGATTCATGTGCGTCCTACCACCAAGGATGTGACTACTCCACAATTAACTCAATTGTGCTTAGATGTGGTCTTCTCTCACCATGGCCTGTCTCAAGTGCTCATCACGGATAGAGGTACTCCATTCACCAATTTATTTTAGAGAACACTCTTTGGTTTCTTCAAAACCAAATTACCCATGTGCATGGCCTACTATCCACAAACTGATGGACAATAGAGCAGGCTAATTGCACTATTGAGGACATGCTTCGAGGCTTCACCCTAGAAGAGCAAGAAAGGTGAGACACCTTACTTCTATTGGTGGAATTTGCATATAAAAATTCAATGAATGTATCCACACGGATCATAGCATTCTTCCTCATGTATGGAGAGCATGCTTTATCACCTTCAAGCTTGATATAGATCCGCTTGGTGGATACCAAGGTAGATGTTATCAACACTTTTGTTTCTAGAATCCAACAAGGAGAGAGAATGCCAAACACATATTGCAGATTGCACAAAATTGACAAAAAAAATATGCCAATGCATATCATTGGCACATGGAATTCAATGTTGGAGATCAAGTCTGGTTATCAACAACCAACCTCATGTTAGTTGGTCCTTGCAAGCTTAGACCTTGTTTTATTGTGCCTTTTCCTATCCTTCATCGAATCAGTGTAGTGGCCTACCACCTCAAGCTACCGCCACACATGAAGATTCATCCAATATTCCATGTTTCCTTACTACATGGATATGCAATCCAATCATACCACTTTCCTTCCATGCAAGAAATTTGACCTTGTCCAACACTCATTGATGACATGGAGGAATATGAAGTCAAACATATTCTCTAGCAACGCATCCAAAGTACTTGTCATCCACATATGGAATATCTTGTACATTGGAAAAGGTACCCACTATATGAGGCAACATGGGGGCCAACAGCAAACTTGACCAATGCATTGGTGTTAGTGAAATCTTTTGAGCAACAACTTTGCAACAAGTACATTGTGTCTTAAAAGAGGGAAGGTTTGTAATACCAAGAACTAGACATATCATCTAGAGGTGAAAATTGGCTTGGTAGCATCTAGAAGGATGTTATGTATGATGGGCTAGGTAGATAAGATAGAGGTGTCACCAAAAGAATACTTCTACTAATAGGTAAGATTCAAACACAACCTAAATTTGTAATACCAAAAGCTAGACATATTATCCAAAGGTGAAAATTGGCTTGGTAACATCTAGAAGAATGTTATGTTTGAAAGGCAAGGTAGATCAGATAGAGGTGTCACCAAAAGAGGACTTTTACTGATAGGCAAGAGTTGAAAATAGCTTGGAATTTTCAGAGCAAATTTTGGAGGCCAAAACAGATGACTTAGAACTTGAAAATGTGCAGATGCACTCCTTCCCAATGAAGGAAAGGTTGACCTTCCCTCCTCCCAAGCTTATCTTATCAAGAGCTTTCCAATGGTACCTCACTCACATAATTTAGAGATTCCTATAAGAAGATTACTTCTAGTCAAAGATAGTTTGACCAACCAAATAGGATCAGAACCAACATGTCACCCATGCATGCAACTAATCTAAGGATAAAGCTTGCTAACATGTCACACATCCATGTACCTGATCCAAGGGTGGAGCTTCCTTGGGGAATTTTCCCTTGCTATATGATACAATCAAGATGCTCCTTTAGAGCATCAAAGATTGAGTGCAAAGATTTGTGTTTTCTCTTATATTTCTTTTAGGGTCTCCTATCCTTGAAATATTACACAAAGTCTCAAAGTGTGAGTTTTGCAAGTTTGAAGTAGAGTACTTGGGGCATAGAGTAAGTGAAAAAGATTTCCAAGTTTTAATAGATATAATAGATATCATTCAAAAATGAGGTGCTCCATAAGATCAAAATCAACTCAAGAGTTTTTGGGATTGATTGGGTTCTATTGTCAATTTGTCAAGGACTTCTCCTTGGTTGCATAGCCCCTAATGGTACGTTTTGGCAAGGGAAAGAAGTGGATGTGGTGAACTACACAAGAATTGGAATTTCAAGCGTTGAAAGATGCATACATGCTACATGCACCAATCTTGAAATGGTATGACCCAACACGTCAAATCAAGTTAGCTAGAGATGCATCAGACATTGCAATAAGAGTAGTCCTACAACATGATTGGAGTGATAGATGGCACCTATCTACATATTTATCTCAAAATTTATTAACAATAGAGTGCAACTATCACACCACCAAGCAAGAAGAGTTGGCTATTGTCCTTGTAACCAAGCATTGGAAACATTATCTTTGCAAGAAGGCATTTGTAATGGAGACAAACCACAAACCACTAGTCTACCTCCAGACACAAATAGATTTGTCTCATCAATAGATTTGTTGGACAGAGTGGAGATAATGGTTCATCATGATGATCACATATGAGGAAGGCAAAAAAAACTTGCAGATGCATTCACCCAAATGCTTATGGCAAATAATTTGGTTGTAGAAGTGAAGATGAACTCAAATCTTGAACTAAGGATTCTTACTATTATGAAGATTGACATGTAGATTGTAGGAGCTCAATCCTCCCAAGGTGTAACTAGTACTTAAGGATTCACCTTTTTTAATAGCAAGTTAGAGATCTTTGATGCTTTAGACCTAAGAACCACTATCCTAGTAGAATATCATGATTTTACCATTGCAAGTCATGTTGGAGTGGACAAGACCTTAGATGTGTCAAATGCTATTATTATTGGCCAAGATGAGCAATGATGTGATGGAGTATGTTTGAAGTTGCCAACTCTATCAACACCAGGTCTACTTGGCAATGAGTTAGGACCATCCCTTGATGTCGCCAGCCCTTGTGGGGACCGCGCCGCAAGCTATGTCCAAGGAAACTTTTCAGCCAGGCGGTTAATATGATTCTCGTAGAGGACATTGCTGCCCCCTCATATATAGTTTTGGACTACCCGGGACCCGCCCCCCTTCTGGTCTACAAAAATTATACCCCAACCAGATTTGCGCCATTCCAAGGGAGAAGTTAGCCTAGACTGCGGATCACCGAAAATGGGAATGCAGCCCAAGGCGCCTATGTGCTAGAGGCCCCTGTGGCTCGAAACCTGTGACTTGGGAGTTCTATGACCATGAGGACTCTGACTAACCCGTGGGTGCCCCATGCTCAAGGTTGGGAACTAGCGCCTCGCAGCAAGCGCTGTCAGGCAGACCGGCGTGCGGGCTCTGGCGCCGCATGCCTGCCTAGTGCTCTAATCAGGCTTCCATAGTACTCATACACAAGATTGGGAGCATGTTAACATGGATATGGTTTGTGAATTACCCAAGACCACATCAGGTTTTGATTCCCTTGTAATCTTTGTAAACCAACTTAGCAAAATGATTCATGTGTGTCATATGACCAAGGACATGACTACTCCATAATTAGCTCAATTAGCTCAATTGTACTTAACTAAGATCTTTTCTCGCTGTGGCCTATCTTGAGTGCTCATTATTGATCGGGGCACTCAATTCACTAATTTGTTTTGGAGAACACTCTTTGGCATCTTTAAAACCAAACTTGCCATGTCTATGGCATACCATCCACAAACCAATGGACAAATAGAGCAAGCCAATCTCACTATTGAGGACATGCTCCAAAGCTTTAGCTTAGAGGAGCAAGAAAGGTGGGACAATTCACACCCATAGGTGGAATCTTCCTACAACAATTCAATGACTACATCTACACATATCACACCATTATTTCTCATATATGGAGAACACCATTTCACACCTTTGAACTTAGCAAAGATTCTGCCCAATGGCTATAAGTGTTGATGTTATCAACACTTTTGTTTCTAAAATCCAATAGGGTATGGAGCATGCTGAGCAAAAGTTATAGATAACCCAAATTCAATAGAAACAATATACAGATGCACATTGTAGGCACATGGAGTTCAACATTGGAGATCAAGTGTGGTTGTCCATTACCAACCTCACATTAGTTGGCCCTTATTAGCTCAAACCTTGTTTTATTGGTCATTTTCCCATTGTCTATCAAATTGGCACAATGACCTATCACCTTAAGCTACCGCCACACATGAAGATCTATCCAATGTTCCATGTTTCCTTGTTCTGTAGATATGGACCCCAATAGCCCCACTTTCCTTACATACAAGAAGCTCAACCTTGTCCAACACTTACATATGGCACAAAGGAATATAAAGTCAAATGCATTCTCTAAAAATGCATCTATGGTACTTTCCATCCATGTGTGGAATATCTCATACATTAGAAAGTGTACCCGTTATATGAGACAATATGGGAACTTGTAGCTAACTTGACCAATGCACCAACATTGGTGCAATCTTTTGAACAATAGTTTTGCAACAAGGCTGTTGCATCTTTAAAAAAGGAGGGAGGGAGGGAGGGAGGGAAGTTTGTAATACCATTAGCTAGATAGATTATCTAGAGGTGGAAATTGGCTTGGTAATATCTTTAGGGATGTTATATATGATGATCTAAGTAGATTAGAAAGAAGTGTCACCAAAAGAATACTTCCACTAATAGGGTAGAGTCCAAAAACACCATGAAAACTTCATAGCCAATTTTGGAGGCCTAAATGGATGAATTAGGCCTCCAAAAATATAAGTTTTTCCCTTTCTCTAAGAGAAAAAGTGTTTCCTTCCCCCTTTGTTTGTCTCGTGGAGAGCTTTCCAACAATACCTCACCCATGCAGTTTTGAGCTTCCTACAAGATGATTCTCCAAAGATTCCCTTTGGTCAAACTTATTTGACCAACTAAAAAAGACAATTATTGACATGTCACCAATCCATACAACTAATCTAAGGGTGGAACTCCTGACATTTCACAAATCCATATATTTGATCCAAGGGTGTAGCTCCTTTTGAGTGGATCCTCTTTCTTATATAATCAAGACCAAGTGCTTTTTTGGGGTATTGGAGTATTGAGAAATGAAACCTTCAGTTGCACTGCTGTTGCTTCTTCATTTTGGTTCTCTGTCCAATACTCAATTTGTACTTTGACATTTGGGAGAATTTCACGCTTTACTTTTCCAAAAGCTGATCATGAAATTTAGGAGATCCACATTTACAAGAATATGAAAGCCAGGATAATAAGATGGAAAATAATAAAACTTTATTTTATTTACTCCATAATTGAATATATATTGGAGTTTGGATATATTTGTACTAACAACAGATAGTAAATGACGCCCTAAACTATATGTCAGAATAAAAGAAAGAGTATTTTGATATGATTCGACAGGCTAGTTAACTCTATAAGTTGGAACTGCAGCGATGAGAGTATTTAGACACTAGTTAGAATAACCAAGTTATCATTTATATATTAATATAAAAAAATTTATATTAAACATATTTAGCGGCTCCGGCGATGCTTTAGCATGTGCCCCTTGAAACAGCTGTGAGTCCAATACTCATTATGTCAATCCTTGACAATACAACTAAGGTCTTGCTGAAGTGAAATGGAGAAAATTGAAGCGTTTCGTATAGCTACACTAGACTCAAGAAACAATACTATCCTCGTAAGATATTGATACTGAAAAGAGGAGCAACCAATAATGACTCCTAAGAGTGTACAAAAATATTACAACATACATGGGATAGAAAAGAACATATTATTCAACATGAATTCCTAGTGGATAAACGTATCATATGTTACCCAAATGCAAATATCAACTATACTCCTAGTTTTATATTATATGACATTTCTCATCTTATAACTACATGAAATCGATGAAGGAAGGAATGCTACGGTTATTTATTATTTCAAAGTTCCTTAATTTATCTTGCAGCTAATGCTTCGCACAATTGTGGTGGAAAGAAAACTAGGTGGGACGGTTTCACCATAACAATAGAAAAGGAAAGGAGAAGGATACCAATAGAAAAGGGAAAGGATAGCGTCAAGCCCCCCTGAATATTGCTATGTTTCGCTAACCTAGAAGAGAACATGTAGTTTCTGAACAGAGGACACAAATGAAACTAGCTATTCTTTCTTCGAAGACTCCAACAAGCAGATACTTGCATACCCTTCCATGAATCAGTTTTGCTCAATGGAATCCAACGACCTGAAGAGGGACTGAACCAACTGCTGCGGAAATCAACGAAACATATCACTTCAAGGTGAAAAGTAGCAACTATTTTGAAATTACTAGAGCGGGTGGAACAACTGGCAGATTACAGGTTTTAGGTTCGTTGCAGACACAGCGCTAGACAGGTATTGCCGAGACTGACATACATAAGTGATCTTGTAGCAAGTAAAGTTAGTAGCTATACGAAGCACTTGTAACGCTCGGATTTGTCTGCTTAGTGTATGACAACGTGAGAGAACCAAACTTTGGACAAAATAGCATATCACGTCATTCACCGCAATTTATCGGTAACAGATTCTTACTAAGTCGATCTTCATGACCACATATGACTGCAGTCAGTCAAAGTGATAGGTCATATGGGTCTAATGTGGTGTGATCATGGTTGGGGAAACTTTATATTCGGAAACTGGTTAAGAACGAGAGGAAAACTTCAGACATCGGCCAGGATATATATAGGATTCAATAACAATCTCTACGACAAATCTCTACGACCTCTCAGAATTTGAGCGCACTTCAAAAAGTCTTCTCGCGACGAAAATAAGGTAATCTTCGGGTCTAACTTAAAGTCAACTGCCAGTTTACACTAGTTTTGTCAGATCTCGCGGAACGATGACTCCATGGTTTTGGCCGTTTAGTGTGTTGTTGGATTCAAGGTTTCACTGCGATTAGGCACTCAGACACTCCAAATCAGATATCGGTGGACTCGAGAAAAGAATCAAGGGTGGGTTGCAATTTGACTCTCTAACACTCTAAATTAAATATCTAACGTCAAGAATGTTCAAGCAGTGGATGCTATTTCAGATGACATGGAATGCCTAGCGATGAGCTTCTTTGTTCCCTCAATAGTCATCAGAACTCTTTATAACCTAGTGTACGAACGTTCTTCCGCTTATCCTGTTCCGACCCTACCATGCCTCCTAAAATTCACCTTGGTTCCACTATCTGGTCGCAACCCACTGTTTGGGTGGAAATGAGCTTTCATGATGTGAATCTGGCACAAGCCCAGCTAAATTATCACTGACACTCAAAAACATAAGTTGAAACTGAGAGGAACTTGACGTCACCACGACGTCTATTGTGGAGTCAACAGTATGACTGGATCACTTCTTTTGGAAAAGGCGTACGACATAGAACACAAGAAGGATGGGAAGACTATATCACCTTCTTTGGCTTCACCACATTTCATTGTCAATTCAGACGTGGACGGAGAGAAAGCGACAGACATAGCATAATGAGTCCCAATTAAGCCGTACATGTGGGAAGAGAGAAAATGTAACTACCATTGTAAAGCTTGATGGGGTCTTCCCATCCTTCTTGTGTTGTATGAGTTCAGCTTTCAGCTATGGTGTAAAGCTACTTAGGGTGTAGATATAGTGCATGTACATTAGGGGTTTTCAGTAATAGTTTTGAGGGATGTATAGGGGATAAATAATAAACTTTGTAACTAGTTTTAGTGAACTCTATAACAAGAAGAGATGTTAATAAATGAATGCACCGTAAATTGTGGTACTGGGTATGCTGTCCAATTTGAGTTTATTTATAAAATTCAGGTGTGTCAATGCGGATGTTTAGGAATGCATTAATGAAATAAATGATTGTAAAAAGAGGTCATGTGGTTTATTGAGAGGGTAACCGTGTGGTTTGGTGGGTGGGTTTTGGAGTGAGATATTTGAAATTTGTTGGCGGATCCAAAATTCCGCTTCCAAAATGCGGCTCTAGACTATTCAAAATCTCAACTCAAATTCATCATCCCGGATGCAGATGCTCCTTCTGTCAGTCAACTAAATGGCGGTTGTGTAGTTCATATTGGTGTGGTGGTTCATTTCCATAGATTAGTACGGCAAAGGATAGCGCGAGTTATGGAAAATGATCTGTGCTGCCCCACGGCAACCAAAAAATTGATTGGAGGTCAAGAAATTTTACTACAAAAGGGCAATGATAATTTAGCAATGGGAGATCCAAGTACCTTGTTGAAGTGAAGGAGGCTCACTTTTGGATGCATATCCAAGATGTATAGACTCAAGTTTGGATTCACAACCTGAACAATCATAAGGGAAATTTGAAGAATTGTTAAGGATGGCTTCTTTTGTGCCTTGCAAAGCAAAAGAGGATGAAAGGTTCCACATGGCAACGCACCATTATGGCCAAATACTGGATTATTTGGAAAACCCCGAGCATTTTTCAAAAATTCATGGTGTGAATTACAAAAAGCCTATTAAAAAATCCACAACTTTTAGCTTCATGGCTACATTTTTTATACAAGAGGGGCAAGGATTTCCTACTTCTATGATAGGTGACAAGCTTTACAAGAAATGTTTGAGGTACATTGTAATACCAATAGCTAGACATATGATCTAGAGGTGAAATTTGGTTTGGTAACATATGGAAGTATGTTATATAAGATGGACTCAATAGATCAGATAGAGGTATCACCAAAAGAGTACTTCTACTAATAGTGTAGAAACCAAAATATGCTTGGAACCAATAGCTAGACATATGATCTAGAGGTGAAATTTGGTTTGGTAATATATGGAAAGATCCATCATGTGTAACAACACATGATGGAGTAAGTAGATCAGATAGAGGTATCACCAAAAGAGTACTTCTACTAATAGGGCAGAAACCAAAATATGCCTGAAAACTTCAAAGGCAATTTTTGAGGCCTAAATGGATGAATTAGACCTAAAAAATATGCAGATGCTCCCCTCAACTAAGGGAAGGTTTGCCTTTCCCCCCAAGCTTATCACAACAAGAGCTTTCCAATGTTATCTCACCCACATGATTTTGAGATTCCTACAAGAAGATTCTCTAAAGATTCCCTCTGGTCAAAACCTATTTGACCAGCCAAGTAGGACAAGGACCAACATGTCACTCATCCGAGCAACTAATCTAAGGGAACTTGCTGACAGGTCATCCATCCATGTAGCTAATCCAAGGGTGGAGCTTCCTTGGAGTGATCCTTTTTGACTATATAACAAAGAGAAGGTGCTCCTTTGGAGCATCAGAGTTTTGAGTGTGAAACTTGTATTTTCTCTTTTGTATCTCTCTCCTATCCTTGAAACATTACAATGGTATCAAAGCAAGTGTTTCAATCTAGGAGAGTGTATCATCCCTCTTGGAAGAACATGAGCTATTGAGACTGAATAAGTTTGGGGAAAAACCATAGAGCAATTAATAGGTTATGAGTATTTTAAAGAAAGGATGGGATGGAGGGTCTTGGAGGACAATTTCCTACACCCCGTTTTTTGTTCTTGAATCCATTTCACATCAAGGTCATATACATCCAATGAGAACAAGTGAGAGTATATCTCATTTACCATTTTGGAGCAAAGTTCATGGACATAATGATGAATTCACCAAACCTGGTGATTTTTCCTATATTGATTCACGACAAAGAGTGGGATTTGACAATCTACATTTTTTTCTAATGGATTTGAATTTCCCAAATCTTTTCTCTTCCAACACTCAAGTAAAAATGTATTACATAGTTAGACCAAAAGTGATATTTAGAGATTTTGTAGTTGGGAATTTTGGTGAGGAATATTATCAGTAAGTGATATCTTCTGAAGTCCCAATGGTAGTCCTAATAGTTCATGCACTCTCTTGAGTGATCATATAACTCTCTTTTGAAGTAGGAAGTAGTGATTGAGCATTTGCAAGAACCATGGATCCGTAGTTGCAAGAGCTGATGCAAGGAATGCAAGGGATGTTGAACGAGTTTTGAGAGACCAAGATGACCATGGAGCATTACAGAGTCAAGTATAGACCTTCAAGAATGACCAGGCTATGTAGGAAGGAGAACCGTCTCAAAACCCAATACCTACGATTGAAGTACTTAGAGAGGCACCCATGCAAATGACATCAAACCGGTCAACGATAAAACCACATTGTTAATATAGATGAAGAAGATCTGCAACATTGAGTGTTACAAGGAGCTGCATTCTATGGGAGAAGTGAAGAACTAGATCTCAAGAATGCATTGATACTTTTGATTATTCTCAATGGAGGTCACCAAGCATGTTGCAAGCATGTTTTCATGTGGGTACTTGACCAAAAAAGCCCTCACATGGTACAATTCTTAAGAACGATCAATGTCGGCAGAAAAAAGTGAGCTATGTGGATGGCAATGCAAGAAGGGTTGTTGAAGAATTTTCAATCTATGGATTTTGTGCAAATGGCCCAAATCAGACTATGGGGATTGAAACAAAAGAATAACATACAAGAGTACGTGGAGGCATTTCTTGATCTACAAGTCACAATAACCAACATGAGTCCAATAGAGGCTTTGGATAATTTCCAACGAGGATTGAAGGAGCAAATTTACCAAGAAGTCATGGTACAAAATCCTCAAACTATATTTGAAGCCATTGCTTGCACTTAGAGAATAGTAGGGGCACTTGGAGGAGGTGAAGAAGTAGTTCCATCTCAACATTATTGGGCAGAAATGCCATACGTAGGTGGACCAATACCTATGGAATTATGTAACCTTCAGTTTCAAGAACAAGGAAAATGATTGCTTCAAGGAAAGCAAAGATGGGTGGAAGAACAAATAGATGGAGTTCCACAAGGAGAAGGAACCCAAGGAGAACAACCTTATTGCTACAATTGTGGCTATATTGGGTATATATCCATCAATTTTTGTGCTCGTCTCCCTAGAGGCCCTTGGCCTCCATACAAGCAATCTTTGAACAACGTGGAGTGACGTACTAAAAAGGAGGATGCAAAAATCACCTCAGAACACAAAGATCACCAATAAATGTACCTTGTGGCCATACTGGCTCAATAGGGAAGTAGAAAAGGCAAGGGGAGGAAGAAGACAAGTGTACAAAGATCCAAAAAGGCAAACTCACAATTGATTGTTGTGAATGGAGTCCTAGAAGGCAATCAAGTGAGAGTATTGATAGATCATGGGGCAATATATAATTTCTTGTCTCACTTTGTTGTAATAAGATTGGGGATGGATCTAGAGAAGGATGAGAACAAAGAAGTAGAATTACCTAATGAGCAAACATAGAAGATTGAATCGTTACCTAGAAGGGTAACTATAAAAGACCAAGACTGAGGAGAGAAATAGGAGAATAGAAACTCACATTGGGATACTTGAATGAGTGAAAACTCCAAATGCCTAGCACAGCTTTGGCTTTGGTATTTATAGGTAGCATACAAGGCCCTTGAGAAGCTTCTCAAGAAGTTTCCTTGAGCCACTTTCTTAGAGTGCAAGCCAAGTTAACTAGGAAGCTTCTCAAGAAGTTTCTTAGTTTAGGGTTCCTACTTCTCAAGAAGCTTCCTACTTGGCGTGCAAGCTAAGCTAGTTAGAAGCTTCTCAAGAAACTTCCTTCTAAAAGCTAGCTGCTTGGAGCGCAAGTTAACTAGTTGGGAAGCTTCCCAAGAAGCTTCCTAGATGCTTTTGGAATATTCTAGGCTAATTTGACTTATTCTCTACTTTGTTAGCCTTACTAACTACATTGCTAAACTCCATATTGTTTCATATTCCCCCACCGCTAGTTGGTGATGTCCTTGTCGCCATTGAAGCTTCAAACTCCTGGATGGTCGTTTGTGCATTCTGGAGGTGAGAAAGAGGTTCCCATGTGGCATCATGAAGGGATACCCTTTCCAAAGGACCTTGTATTCCGTATGTTGATGGCATCCTCGTTGGATATGGCAACGTGCAAGGATACAATCAACTTTGTACTCCTCATGATCATTGATAGGGAAAGGAGGAGGAGGAGGTTGGACTCGAGAGGAGAAAGAAGAGGGGTTAGAAACAAAGGGTTTCAACTTGGAGACATGAAAGATAGGATGGATTTGCATATGACAAGGCAAGGCAAGTCGATAAGCAATAGGAAAGACAATTTGGGTGACATCAAAAGGTCCTATCCAATTAGGGGCAATTTTACAAACTTAGGTATCAAGTGGGAGAGGTAGATTACTAGAGGATAGCATAACTTTATCACCGACTTCAAAGGTGAGATCAAGGTGACGATGGTCCGCATATTGTTTTTGACGCTTTTGAGTAACGAGGTGGTGAGATTTGGCTTGTTGGAGAGATTTGGATATGGTGGTCAAGAAGGTTGAAGTATGAGGGACTTGAGTCGGAGGAGCAGCAAGAATAGAATCTGGGACAAGCGGATCTTGGCCAAAATTGAGAAAGAAAGGAGAGAATCCAAAGCTTGCATGTTTAGAATTGTTGTATGCCAACTCTGTAGCTGCAAGACATTCATCCCAATTGGTATAATGAATGTTGATGAAGGCACAAAGCATATCTTCCAAGGTGCAATTTGCACATTCAGTTTGTCCATCAGTTTGAGGATGATAGGCTATGGACAAAGCAAGCTTGGTGCCAAGTATCTGGAAGAGAGCTTGCCAAAACTTTCTGGTGAAGCAAGGATCACGATCAGAGATGAGTACATGTGGTATCCCATGATGTTTGAATACATTATTGAAGTAGAGTTGTGCCAAGGTTGGAGCATCCACAATATCAATTGTTGGTGCCAAATGATTTGCTTACTAAGCTTATCGACAAACACCACATTGTTGTATGACCTTGTTGTGTCCTGAGCAAGGAGATGATGAGATCTAAGCTCTCATATTCCCAATGAGAAGTTGGAATGGGAAGTGGTTGAAGGAGTCCACTTGGCTTTTGGTTATTGGCCTTGTTGCGTTGACAACTCTCACATGATTGGACAAACTCCGGAACATCTCGTGTCATGTTGAGCCACCACCATTGGCATTGGAGGGTACCCAAGGTCTTATCCACTCCCGTGTGACCAACTATTGGTAAATCATGGGCTTCTTGAAGGCGCACAAGTCAGAGATCATCTTTGGCTGGAACATAGATCCGGTCTGCATAGAATAGAAGGCCTACCTTGAAGGAGAAGGTGTTTTACTCCTTGTCGCCTGTTGTCAGACAACCATGTACCATTTGGAAGAAGGGATTTTGTTGTAGAGCTGACTGAAACTTGTTATGGACATTGGAGTCAATTGAAATTGTCGTAATTGCCGTCATGATGAGAGGAAGAGACTTCAAATCAGGTCGTCGTGATAGAGCATCAGGGATGACATGGAACCGACCTAGTTTGTACTTAAGTTTGATGTCAAACAATTGGAGTTGCTCTTCCCATCAATGATGTCAACTCTTCATGTGTTCCAAGTGTAAGGTTTGTAACAATGGCTTGTGATCAGTTTGCATGACCACTTGTTTCCCCAAGAGGTAATGCCTCCATACCTTGGTGGCATATACCATTGCAAGTTGTTCCCAATCTTGAGCAGAGTAATTTCTTTGAGTTGTATTTAGTTGGCGAGACACAAAGGCAATGGGATATAGTCCACCTGGGAATTTTTGTTGCAACACAGCTCTACTTGCAAAGTTAGAAGCATTAAAATCAACCACATAAGGTAGTTGAGGGTCATATGGTTGAAGAATGGGTCTTGAAGACACCATATGCTTTAACTTTTGGAATGCTTCTTCATGCTTGGTGGTCCACTGGAAACTAAAGTTCTTTCCCAAGAGGTCATTCAATGGTGCAGCCACATGAGCATAATAGTGGATTAACCATCGGTAAAAATTGGCCAATCCATTGAATGCCCGTACTTCTGTAGTATCTTTTGGGGTAGGCCAATCAGTAATGGCCTTGATCTTCTCTTCTTCCATCTTGATCCCCTCTGATGAGATCTTACGACCCAAGAAGGTAACCTCCTTTTGCCAAAAGGCACACTTCGACTTCTTGCAGTAAAATTTCCATTGTTGTAGTAGTCTTAGGACTTCTTGCACATGATTCATGTGTTTTGCCTCTGTCTTGCTATAGATTAAGATATCATCCAAGAACACCACTATAGACCTATCCAATAGTCCCTCCAACACCCGATGCATCTGATCCATGAAGATTGCTGGAGCATTAGTGAGTCCAAAAGGTAGAACTCTCCACTCAAAATGCCCATACCTTGTGCAAAAGGTAGTCTTTTGCATATCCTCTCTCTCAATAGGAATTTGCCAATAGCCACTACAAAGATCCAGCTTGGAAAAGTAGCGTGCTCCCCTTAGTTGATCAAGTAGGTCATTGATCCAAGGCAAGGGATATTCATTCTTCACGGTTTGCTTATTGAGCCCACGGTAATCAATACAAAAACAAAGTCCTCCATCCTTCTTTGGAACAAATAGTACTAGTGCTCCCCAAGGAGAGGTACTATGTCGTATGAAATCCTTCTCCAAAAACTTTGTAAGTGTTGTTTGCAACTCCTCCAACTCCTTTGGTGAGAGCCGATAGATTGGTTTACTCACTGGAGTACTCCCTGGCAATAACTCAATCTTGAAGAGCATACCTCTATTGGAGGGTAATCCCTTTGGCAGATCATCCGGAAACACGTTTGTAAACTCTTGAACTATCTGATCAACCATTGCTTGATGAGGCTCTTTGCCCTCCTTGGATTGTTCTTGTGCAATCGGCTTGATCCACACCGCAAGTACAGACTTATCTTCCTCCAAAGCTTGCTATATAGCTGCTTTACTAACAAACTTCCCTTCCAAAGACTCATCTCTCTTCCAAGCTTGCTCCATGGTTGCCTTCCTAGCAAACTTCCCATCTTGGGACTCATCTCCCTTTCAGATTTGCTCTATAGCTATCTTCTTGACAAACTTCCCATCTTGGGACTGACTATTCTTAGGTGTCTTACTCAAAGGTGCCAAACAACCTAATCAGAAATTCCTACTTAGGTGTTGTACTTAAATTTTTCATTGGGTCCAATCAAATTGAACCTTATGATGTTCAAGCCAAGGTAGACCTAGAATGATATCATAGTGTAGAGGTGCCACTACAAACCTCATACACTCCAAATACTCCTTCCCAATCTTGAAGGTAACAGGATGTGAGGTGCGGAATGCATAACCCTTTCTACCATCCGCCATCATCAAACTACTTCCAAACATTGGTTTGATAGGAATACCCAATTCCTTTGCTACTTGCATAGACATGCAATTCTCTGAACTTCCAAAATCAACCAAAATCCTACAACCTCGATTAGATATCATACCTTACAAGTGAAGCAAACTTGCATAAGTAAAGCCTTCAATCCCATTGGAACTAATCAAGCTCCCAGTATGCGGCTCAAAATCTCCTATTGTGATTCCTCGTTTCCTTGATCATTTTGTTCCACAATCTCCATCTGGGCAACTTGTCAAGGTCGCTCATTCCTAAGTGGACATTCAGCAATGCAATGTCCAACTTGGCGACAATAAAAACAACCTCCATTTTGTTGCAATCTTTCTCTATCCGCTGTACCAAGTGGTCTCTATTGGATAGCATCAATCTCTATTGGTGTTGGTTCTTCCACCTGTGCATAGTGTACTGGTAGGCCTTGTGTAGGTCGAGGGCAAGACCAAGTTGTCACAACCAAGGAATCAAAGCACTCAGCCAATTGCATGGCTTCTTCTACATTTTGTGGTTCTCACATGGTCATCTCCAATTTGGTTTGTGACTTCAATCCCCGCACAAATTGATCCAGAACTTCACATTCTTGTATATCTAGAATCTGCATGATGATTTTCTGAAATTGTGTGATGTAGCTCCTTACTAAGCCAACTTGCTTCAACTTTGTCAATTTATCTCGTGCGGCGCGGGTGGCATTTATAATTTGAAAGTAACCTAATATTGCATCCTTGAACTCTGCCCATGTCAAAATTGGTACAACAATATGTAGTTTAGCTTGCTCCACTCAAAATTGTCACTAAATTTTTGCCACACCATCTATTTAGCTAGAGGCCAAGAGAATCTGTTTCCGTTCATCTTGAAGATTGGTGGCTTCAAAGTAATGTTCGTAGTCAAACACAAAATTCTTCATTGTGCCCGAAAGATTCTTGTCTTCAAACACCTTGGGTTTTGGAAATCAAATGCGATCTTCTCCATCTCAAATTGGTGCTCTCTCTATATGTTCTTGTCCTTGTTGATCTCGTTCATCCAACAATCAAGTCAAGTGCTCGATTTGTTGCTGCATTGCAAGGATGACGTCTGGTATTGCCGCCATCACTACTACTCTATCCCACTACTCCTACTTATCTAATTGATTAACACATAGATGTAGCACATCCACCGTTCTCCATAAGTTACAACCAAAAGTATCAAGGGTTCCTCAGACACTGTGATCATATGTAGAAAATCCTACCCAAAGTGCGAGGTGATGAATTGTGTGAAACGATGCTTGGATAATATCTGGACATGAAAATCACAATAGTTTGGCGGAAGTGGATTTGGTAGTCCATAAATTCCATCCATCTCATTCATGCTCGGATACCAATGTAAAAGACCAAGGAGAGAAATAGGGGAATGGAAACTCACATTGGGACACTTGAATGAGTGAAAACTCCGAATGCTACCTATTACCCCATATATCATGACCATGAGTATGAACGGAGTGCAACCATCTCAACTCACACAGAAATGCAGGGGATTATCCTTCTTCTAGTAGTTCGGGAGGTCTCATTTCTTCAAAGTATAGACATACTGGGGACACTAGTAAGACTTGTTTTTAGCAGTAGTGGTCAAAGTTTGGACATTGGCCCTCAGTGAAGCTGTCCTTCAGGTCCAGGAGATGAGATCATATCGTCGCAGAATCGTAAAAGTGCGCAAATTGATGTGTGCAACATAAGATCAAATACTCCAATTCCGAAGCACATACACAAATTTTACGGTTAAGAGCTGCCAGCAGGGTTGATAAAATTACAGCCAAGAGACAGTTGGCGATCTGTTTTCTTCTCCAGCCTTTGCAATCAACTCTCGACAGGAACGAGAACCTCGAAACAAAGGGCACCGAGGACCCAGAGAATGTGCAAGAAGAAAAAGAAGCTATTGCTTCGCGTTTGATGGTAAGGTGTTGCATTGTAGCTGCCATGGTTTCCAGGGATTTCGACGGCCGCTGAGTGCAATTCCTGACCCAAGTAGTTCAAGTTTAATCATTTCATTTTGGTACGAGGGTCCCCTTTGCCAGACCCCTCTTTCTTCACTAGGCAGCCGGTGCTCTCAGCGATCAAGTAGTTCGAGTTAATTTCATTTTCGTTTTAACATTTTGGCTGCCAGACCCTACTTCGTCACGAAGCATCAGGAGAAATCGGAACGCTTTCCACCTCCTTCTTCGAATGTCTTGGACAGAGGAAGACCACGACTCGAAGGTTTGCTCTTGATTGCAAGTAGATGGAGACCTAATCAAAGTTTCGTTTCTCTCGAGTTAAAACAAGAGACGCGAGAGCTTACATGGGAGACTCGCAGCATGCGTCTCTGATTTGATTTGTGTTTGAAGTAACGGTTTACAGGAGTCTGCATCAATCTTGATTGGAGTCAGTCGTGCACTCGCGCTCGAAGGTTTGCTCTTGATTGTAGGTAGATGGAGGCCTTATCAAAGTTTCGTTTCTGGAGAGAGAGAGAAAAAGAGTTTCGCTCTCTCTCTCGCGTCTCCTTTCCACATGTTCTTTTCATTTTATTTTACATTCATTTTATTATCATTACATATACACTTAATAACTCTCCCCGTCTCTCCTCCGTTCCTTGAACTGTAAAAACTCTTCAACATGTTGGGCCAGCATCATTGGCACCCACTCGGTAGTCAAGATCTTGTGCATGAATATTCATGTAACCAGTGATTGGTAAGTCATGAAATTTTTTGAAAATGTACAAGTCCTTGTCCATATTCATATAACTAGTGATAGGTAAGTCATGAATTTTTTGAAAATATACAAGTTGAAGATTATTTTTGGTTAGAATATAGATTTGATTTTTATAAATTAAAATAACTGTCTCCCTCTGGTTCCTTGAATTGTATAAACTCTTAAACATGTTGGGATCGCATCATTTGCATTGGAGTGTACTCAAGATCTTGTCCATATTCATGTAACTAGTGATTGGTATGTCATTGATTTCTTTAAAATGTACAAGTCAGAGTTCATTTTTGGTTAGAATATAGATTTTATTTTCATGAATTAAAAAATATCATTTGAAAGAGAAAATGTTATACTCGTTGTTGCATGTTGCAAGATGACCTTGGAATATTTGAAAGAAAAGATCTTGTTGTAAAATTGTACTAAATTCAATGTGTACTTTGGAATTGATTAACATTTTTGTAATTGTCGCTCTAATGAGAGAAAAAGATTTCAAATCAAATCATTGTGATAGGGTATCAAGGAGGATATGGAACCAACCATGTTTGTACTCAAGTGTGATGTCAAATAATTGCAATTATTACTCCCATAATCAATGGGAGTAATAATGTGCTCCAAATGTAATGTCTATAATAATGGTTTGTGATCAGTTTACATGATCACTTGTTTCCACAAGAAATAATGTCTCCAAATCTTGGTGGTATATATCATTGTTAGTTGTTTTCAATCTTAAACAAAGTAATTCTTTTCTATATTGTTTAGTTGAGAGACACAAAGACAATGGGATGTAACCCATATAGAAATTTTTGTTACAACCCAACTCCAATGGTAAAGTTAGAAGCGTCAAAATCAACCTTACAAGGTAATTGAAGATCATATGGTCAAAGAATGAATCTTGAAAACACAATATGTTTCAACTTCTAGAATGTTTCTTTGTGTTTGGTCGTCCGTTGAAAGCTTGAGTTCTTCTCCAAGAGGTTGATCAATGGTGCTACCACATGAGCATAATAATGGATGAACCGTTGATAAAAACTTACCAATCCATTAAATGCCTACACTTTTATAGTATCCTTTGGAGTAGGCCAATAAGTAATATTTTTGATTTTCTACTCCTTCATCTTGATCCCTTCCGATGAGATCTTGAGACCCAAGAAGGTAATTTTCTTTTGCCAAAAGACACACTTGGACTTTTTGTAGTAGAACTTCCATTGACGTAGGCATCTCATGACTTCTCACACATGATTTATGTGTTCTATCTCTATCTTACTAAAGATTAAGATATCATCCAAAAACATTACCACGTATCAATCCAATAGCCCACCCAATAGCTTATCCAATAGATCCATGAAGATGGTTGGAGCATTAGTGAACCCAAAAGGTAGAATGCTCCACTCAAAGTGCCCATACCTTGTGCAAAAAGTAGTCGTTTGCACGTCCTCTCTATCAATGAGAGCCTATCAATAGCCGCTTCAAAGATCCAACTTGGAGAAGTATTGTGTTCCACTCAATTAATCTAATAAGTCATCAATTCAAGGCAAAAGATATGCATTCTTCACTATTTGTTTATTGAAACCATGGTAATCAACACAGAAGTGGAGTACTCCATCCTTCTTTGGAACAAATAGTAGTAATGCTCTCCAAAGAGATGTACTCGTTGTATGAAATCTTCTCCAGCAACCCCATCAATGTTATTCAAAGCTCATCTAACTCCTTTGGTGAGAGTTGATAGATAGGTCTAGTCATTGGAGTACTACCTAACAACAACTCAATCTTGAAGGGCATACCACAATCTATTTCTTATTACTGGCTTGATATGATTATGTAATTCCTTTGCTAATTATATGGACATTCAAATCTTTGAACTTTCAAAATCAACCAAAATTGTACAACTATAATCAGACATCATATTTTGCAAGTGAAGCAAACTTGCATAGATCTAGCCTTCAATCCCATTGAAACTAATCAAGTTCCTAATAGGTGGCTCTATTGGGATTTCTTGTTTCCTTGATCATTCTGCTCCACCAACTCCATCTGGGCAATTTGTCATGGTCACCCATTCTTGAGTGTACATTCAGTAATGCGATTCAAGAGCATTGTGATTCCTTGAATTTGACATAAAAAGGTGCTTCAATTCCATGGATCAACACAATTTGGTCTTCATCTTACAAAAGAATATAGAAGATCAAAGGTGGATGGATCGTGTGCATAAAGTGTTCACCATAGGACTTGTTGGCAGCAAGCTTGGCGGTATGGAGTGCCAAATACAGGAAGGGGTAGGTAGGGTAGGCTGGTGCCGACCCAAAAAAGGAGGGCCTGGCTCGGTCATGTCCCTAAGTACAAATTTGGCAATAATAAAAATAACCACCATTTTTTCATAATTTTTCTCTATTTGAAGTGCCAAGTCATATCCATTAGATGGTATCAATCTCCATTGCTGCCGGCTCTTCCACTTATGTGTAATGTATTAGTAGGGGGAGATCAAGGTTCAAACCAAGTTGTTGCAACCAAGGAATCAAACCGTTTGGCCAACAACATGACTTTCTCTAAGTGTTTTTGCTCTCACATAGTCACTTCTAATTTCATTCATGATTTCAAGCCCCTCACAAATCAATCCAGAGCTTCACTTTCCAATATATTGAGAAATTGTATGATTGTGTTGTAGAATTGCATGATGTAGCTTCTTCCAAAGCCAATTTGCTTCAACTTTACCAACCTATCTCATGCAGCTTATGTGCCATTTATAGCTTGGAATTGACCAATTATTGCATTCTTGAATTCTGCCCATGTCAAGATTGGTGCAAAAACTTGTCATCAGCTCACTCCATTCAGAACCACCACCATACCTTTGCTACTCCATCCAATTGGCTAGAAGCCAAGAGAATCTATTTTTGTTCATTTTGCAGATTTGTAGCTTCAAAATAACAATTGTAGTCAAACACAAAATTCTCCACTACACCCAAAATATTCTTTTATTCAAATAATTTGGGCTTTGGAAATCATATTTGCTCTTCCACTTCTCAAAATTGTACTCTCTCTACATGCTCTTGTCATTGATCATCTTGTTTTTCCAACAATCAAGTAAGGTGCTCAATTTTTTGTTGCATAACAATGATAACTTTGGGTATTATTGCCATGACTACTACCCTATTAGACTACCTATAGTTTATCTAAATTAGCATGTAGATGTTAAGTGTCCACCATTCTCCATAAGTCACAATTAGAAGTACCAAGGATTCATCGGACAATGTGGTCATATTCAAAGACTCTACCCAAAGTGTGAAGTTATGAATTGTGTGAAATGATGCTTGGGTAGTACACAAATACAAAAATCCCAATGGTTTGGTGGAAATAGATTTGGTAGTCCATAGATTCCATCCATCCTATTCCTACCTAATACCAATGTAAAAGACCAAGACCAAGGAAAGAAATAGGAGAATGAAAGACCAGAGTGGAATATCACTTTGGGACACTTGAATGAGAGAGACTCCAAATGCTTAGCATGAGCTTGGGATTTGGTATTATAGTGGAGCATACAAGGTCCTTGAGAAGCTTCTCAAGAAGTTTTCTCAAAGCCTCTTTCTTAGAGTACAAGTCAAGTTAACCATGAAGCTTCTCAAGAAGCTTTCTTTTAGAAACCACCTACTTGGCATGCAAGCTAAACTAGCCAAGAAGCTTCCCAAGAAGTTTCCTCCACTTGGCATGCATGTTACACAATACTTGAAAGGTACCAAGAAGGTTCCTAGATGCTTCTAAAATATTCTAGGCTAATTTGGCATATTTGCTACTTCATTAGTCTTGACTAACTCTTGACTAACTCATTAGTCTCCATAAACTCCATATTGTTACGCTAGCATGATTGGATTTTTTTCAATGCTATATTGATGACATTTTGGTCTATAGCACTATTGTGGAGGAGCATGAGAGGCAGTTGTTGGAGGTGTTGAGATATTGAGATCTCATGGACTCACATTACATCTTGGGAAGTGTAGATTCTTCCATGAGCAAGTTGACTATTCGGATCACACTATCTACTCTTGAGGACTTGGTGTTCAATAGACCAAGGTGGAGGCTATTGCACATATTCCTTGGCCTATAGATGTGAGTAGAGTGCAAACATTCCTTGGGTTAGAAAACTTCTATCATTGATATATTAAAGGATTTAGTGTCATTGCCAAGGCCTTGACAAAGTTAACCAAGCCTACACAAGATTGGTGTCAAGGATATGAGCCAGAGAGAGCTTTTATAGAGCTCAAGGAGAGATTGACATTTGCTTCTATTCTCCAAGGCCCAATTAGAGGATGACCTTTCTATATTCATATTGATTGGAGTATGCTGGAGCTTGGAGTAGTGCTCACCTAACAGGATGATGAGGAGAAGGAGTTTTTGGTGGCTTATGTTAGTCTTTCCAACAATTCAATGGAGGTAAAGTATAGTTTATGTAACAATATGGACTTTAGCAACAAAGTTAGTTATGGCTAACAAAGTAGTAAATAGACCAAATAAGCCTAGAATATTCTTGAAGTATCTAGGAAAATTCTTGGGAAACTTTCCAATTAACTTAGCTTGCACCCCAAGTAAGTAGCTTCTAGAAAAGCTTCTAGAAGCTTCTTACTAGCTTAGCTTGCAAGCCAAGTAGACTGCTTCTAGAAGGAAGATTCTTGGTTAACTTGGCTTGCACTCCAAGAAAGTGGCTCAAAGAAATTCCTTCAGAAGCTCCTCAAGGGCCTTGTATGCTCTGTATAAATACTAGAACCAAAGCTCATGCTAGGCATTTGGATTTTACCCACATACAAGTGTCCCAATGTGATCTTCTATTCTCCTATTTCTCTCCTTGGTCTTGATCTTTTACATTGGCATCAGAGTAGGAATAGGATAGATGGAATTTATGGACCACCAAATCCATTTTTTCCAAACTATTGGGATTTTTGTGTCTAAGTATTACCCAAGCATCATTTCATATAATTCATCACCTCACGTTTTGGATAGGATTTTTTGCATACAATCACCTTGTTTGAGGAACTCTTGATACTTCCAATCGTAACTTATGGAGAACATTGGATTTGTTGTGAGTCGGCCTGTCTCTCACTCAAGATGAACCTATGATGGCTATTATGGTAATGCACCATGGACTAAGAAGGCAAAGAACCCCAACTCCATCATACTCCTCTAAGTCTAACACTCCAAGACTCAATACATTGCTCATTAGAGAACTCAATGAGAGAGAGATAGTTGCAAATAAAAGGATGATGAGTACCTCCTCACCTCTAGTTTATATACTTGTGAAATAGTTTCACATCAAAGTTACTAATTACTAGAGTAACTCAAATTACTAGGCTAAAAGTCAAATAAAGTCAAAAAGCTAAAGGAATATCCATACTCATAGGAATATCCTTCTAAGCATGTGGTCTTATCTTGACCCAACCACTAAATCAAGGATTCTTTCACATGGGCTATCATTGGACTATAGAAGAATCTGAAACAAAAAAACTTGTGGGGCCAAGAGTTCTCAACTCTTTCCTTAAAACCAAACACCTAGGAATAATACCAAGTCAACACACTAGAATCCAAAATAGTGGTGCTCATTTTCTCTACTTCCTCTAAAGTAAGGTCCCCTCTATCTTAGCCATGAATAGCTTTAGCTAATCATGACTAATGTAGAACCATCCTTTATCTATATATAAATAATATCTCTCAAGTACCTATATATCCAAACTAAATATCACAATACCACACACATACACAAATAAGTGTTACATTTATGCATCTATGTATTACTTAATTAAATAAATTGGGAGTAGTGGGATAGAGTAGTAACCATGGAGGCAATACTTGATATTATCATTGCTATGCAGCAACAAATCAAGCACCTTACTTAATTGTTGGATGAACAAGACCATAAACAACAAGAATGCATAGAGAGAGCACCAGTTTGAGATAGAGAAGATCAAATCAATTTCCAAAACCTAAGGTGTTTAAAGGCAAGAATCTCTTGAGCACAATGGAGAATTTTGTGTTTGATTGCAAATGTTACTTTGAAGCTACCAATCTTCAAGATGAACAAAAATAGATTCTCTTGGCTTCTAGCCACTTGGATGGCATGGCAAAACTTTGGTGTCGATTCCAAGTAGAGCAAGCTGAATGACAAATTGTTACACCACTCTTGACATGGGCAAAATTCAAGAATGCAATACTTGGTTGATTTCAAGCTATAAATGCTATACAAGTGGCATGAGATAAGTTGGCAGAGTTGAAGAAGATTTGCTCTATAAGGAGCTACATCACACAATTCTATATACAAGAAGGTGAAGTTTTGGATCAATTTGTGAGGAGCTTGAAGTCACGAACCAAGTTGGAGGTGACCGTGCGGGAGCCACAAAACATAGAAGAGGCCATGTAGTTGGCTAAGTGCTTTTATTCCTTGGTTGCAACAACTTGGTCTCAACCTTGACCTACACAACACTTGCCATTACACTATGCATGGGTGGAGGAAACAACACCAATGGAGATTGATTTTATTCAACAAAGACCACTTGGTCTGGTAGATAGAGAAAGATTGCAACAAAATGGTGATTGCTTTTATTGTCACCAAGTTGGACATTACATTCTTGAATGTCCACTTAGAAATGAGTGATCTCAAAAAATTGCCCAGATGGAGTCTATGGAGCACATTGATCAAGGAAACGACAAATCGTAATAGGAGATTTTGAGCCACTTGTAGAGAACTTGATTAGTTCCAATGGGATCAAAGGCTCAACCTATGCAAGTTTGATTTACTTGCAAGGTATGATATTTGATTGGGGTTTTAGGATTTTGGTTGATTTTGGAAGTTTAGAGAATTGCATGTCCATGCAATTAGCAAAGGAATTACATATTCTTATCAAGCTAGTAATTGGAAGTAAATTAATGATGGCGGATGGTAGAAAGGGTTCTAGATTTTGTACCTCACATCCGCTTACATTGAGAATTGGAAAGGTGTATTTGGAATGTATGAAGTTTATATTGACACCTCTACACTATGATATCATCCTTGGCTTGAATGTAAAAAGTTCAATTTGATTGGAACCAAAGATAAATTCAAGTACAACATCAAGGTAGGAATTTCTGATGGTTAATAATATTTGTAGATCAGTGATTCCTGTTTGAAAAAAAAGTGGCTAAGAGCATGGTAAGAGATGGGCCACCAACCTCAACTACCCAATAAAACCAAGTCCTCTGGACTTTCAAGGCGTGGCTTATACCTTAGTCATGGTGATATTTTCATTAGGTATTAATGGCCTTCCTCTGAACCATACAAGCAAGTCTCCTTGCATACGGCTCTCCGAGTGATCTTTGAGCTTATAGATTGGTTGGACGCTTTTAGAGGCTTTGGTCCCCTTTTGGCCTTCCCCTTGCTTCCAATCTACCTTGTGTTCTTGTCACAGGGAGTTCCAATCTAACTAACCGTGGTCGGACCCGAAGCCTTCTTGTTTCGGTTCAGCCTCCCCTAAGACAGGTTAGATTGTTTGGCAACTCTAAGTAAGACACCTAAGAATAGTCACTCCCAAGATGGAAAGTTTGTTGGAAAGGTAACCATAGGGCAAGCTTTGAAGGGAAATGAGTCCCAAGATGGGAAATTTGCTAGGAAAGCAACCATGGAGCAAGCTTTGAAGAGTGAAGAGGCCCTACATGGGAATTTTTTTAATGAAGCAGCCCTAGAGCAAGCTTTGGAGGAAGATAATTCTATTTTTGTAGTGTGGATCAAGCCGATTGCACAAGGAGAATCTGAGGAGAGGCAGGAGCCTCATCAAGCAATGGTTGATGAAATAGTTCAAGAGTTTGTGGACATGTTTCCGGATGATTTTCCAAAGGGATTACCCTCTAATCGTGGTATGCCCTTCAAGATTAGTTATTGCCAAGGAGTACTTTAGTGAATAGACCAATCTATTGGCTCTCACCAAAAGAGTTGGAGGAGTTGCACACAACACTTATGGAGTTGTTGGAGAAGGATTTCATACGACATAGTACATCTCCTTGAGTAGCGTTAGTACTATTTGTTCTGAAGAAGGATGGGGGACTTTGTTTTTTTATTGACTACCATGGGCTTAATAAACAAAAAATGAAGAATGCATACCCTTTGCCTCAAATTGATGACTTTCTTGATCAATTGAGTGGAGCATGATACTTCTCCAAGTTGGATCTTCACAATGGCTACTAGCAAATCCTTATTGATAGAGAGGATGTGCAAAAGATAGCCTTCAAACAAGGTATGGACATTTTGAGTGGAGAGTTTTGCCTTTTGGGTTCACTAATGCTCTAGTAGTCTTCATGGATCAGATGCATCAAGTGTTGGATGGATTGTTGGATTGGTACGTGGTGTTGTTCTTGGATGATATTTTAATCTATAGTAAGACAAAGGAGAACATGTGATACATGTGCAAGAAGTCTTAAGATGATTATGACAGTGGAAATTTTATTGCAAGAAGTCAAAGTGTAACTTTTAGCATAATTAAGTTACCTTCTTGGGTCACAAGATCTCATTAGAGGTGATCAAGATGGAAGAGGAGAAAATCAAGGTCATCATTGATTGGCCTACTCCAAAGGATGCTAATAAAGTACATGCATTAAATGGATTGGCTAGTTTTTATCCACTATTCATCCACTATTATGCTCATGTGGCCACACCATTGATTGATCTTTTGGGGAAGAACTCAAGCTTCCAATGGACCAATAAGCATGAAGAAGCATTCCAAAAGTTGAAACACATGGTGTCTTCAAGATCAATTCTTCAACCATATGATCCTCAACTACCATGTGTGGTTGTTTTTGATGCTTCTAACTTTGTCATTGGAGCCATATTGCAATAAGAATTCACAGATGGATTGCATCCCAATGCCTTTGTGTCTTGTAGACTCAATACAACAGAAAGGAATTACTTTGCTTGAGATAAAGAACAACTAATGATGGTATATGCCACCAATGTATGGAGGCATTATCTCTTGGAGAAACAAGTGGTCATGCAAATTGATCACAAGCCCTTGTTGTAGACATTACATTTGGGACACATGAAGAGTCAATATCATTGATGGGAGGAACAACTCCAATTGTTTGAAATCAAACTTGAGTACAAACCCAATTGGTTCCATGTCATCCTTGATACCCTATCATGACAACCTGATTTAAAGTCTTTTCCTCTCATCATGGCGGCAATTACAATGGTGTCAGTTAACTCCAAAGTCCAAACCAAGTTTAGGACACCTCTACAACAAGACCCATTCTTTCAAATGCTACAAGGTCGTCTTGCAACATGTGACAAGGAGAACAACACCTTCTCCTTCAAGGAAGGCCTTTTATTCCATGAGGACCAAATGTATGTTCTAGCCAAAGGTGATCTCCGACTTGTACACCTCCAAGAAGCCCAAGACTTACCAATTGCTGGTCACATGAGTGTGGATTGTAACACCCATTTGTGCATGTATGTGGTATTGTGATATTTAGCTTGGTATTACAAGTACTTAAGAAAATATTATTTATATAGAGATAAAGGATGGTTCTACATTAGTCATGATTAGCTAAAGTTATTCATAGGTAAGATAGCTTATCTTTTCCACTTCCTCTAAACTACACCTTACTTTAGAGGAAGTGGAAAAGATGAGCATCATATTTTGGATTCTAGTGTGTTGACTTGGTATTATTCCTAATTGTTTGGCTTTGAGGAAAGAATTGAGAACTCTTGGATTCACAAGCCTTTTTGTTTTGGATTTTTCTATAGCCCAAGGATAGCCCATGTGAAAGAATCCTTGACTTAGTGATTGGGTCAAGATAAGACCACATGCTTTGGAGAATATTCCCATGATTATGGATATTCCTTTAGCTTTTTGACTTTATTTGACTTTTAGCCTAATAACTTTAGTTACTCTAATAACTAGTAACTTTGGTGTGTAACTATTTCACAAGTATATAAACTAGGTGTGAGGAAGTACTCATCATCCTTTTATTTGCAACTATCTTTCTCTCATTGAGTTCTCTAGTGAGCAATGTCTTGAGTCTTGGAGTGTTAGCCTTAGAGGAGTATGATGGAGTTGGAGTTCTTTGCCTTCTTAGTCCATGGTGCATTACCATAATAGCCATAAGAGATTCATTTTGAGTGAGAGATAGGCCGGCTCACAGTTATATGTCATCCTTGATGCCCTATCATGACGACCTGATTTGAAGTCTCTTCCACTCATCACGGCGGCAATTACGACAATGTCAATCAACTCCAAAGTCCAAACCAAGTTTAGGATAGCTCTACAACAAGATCTATTCTTTTAGATGGTACAATGTCATCTTGCAATATGCAACAAGGAGTACAACACTTTCTCCCTCAAGGAAGGCATTCTAATCCATGAGGACCGGATCTATATTCTAGGCAAAGGTGATCTCCAACTTGTGCACCTTCAAGAAGCCCATGATTTACAAATTGCTGGTCACATGGGTGTGGAAAAGTCCTTGGGTACCCTCTAATGCCAATGGTGGTCGCCCAACATGGCATGAGATGTTTGGGAGTTTATCTGCTCATTTGAGGGCTACCAACACAACAAGGCCAATAACTAGAAACTGAGTGGACTCCTTTAACCACTCCCAATTCAATCTACTCATTTGGAACATGTGAACTTAGATCCCATCATATCCTTGCCCAAGACAAAGCAAGGTCACATATGCATTGTGGTGTTTGTGGATAAGCTTAGTAAGCAAAATCCATTTGGCACCAACCATTGATAACATGGATGCTCCAACCTTGGCATAGATCTACTTTGAAAATGTATTCAAGCATCATGGGAAGCCATGTGTACTCATCTCCAACCTTGATCCTTTCTTCACTAGAAAGTTTTGGCAAGCACTCTTCCAATACTCAACACCAAGCTTGCTTTGTCCACAGCCTATCATTGTCAAACTGATGGGCAAACTAAATGTGCAATTTGCACCTTGGAGGATATGCTTCATGTCTTTGTCAATGTTCACCAAACCAATTGGGATGAATGTCTTGCCACTATGGAGTTTGTATACAATAATTCTAAACATGCAAGCACCGGATTCTCTTTTTTTTCCTCAATTTTGGCCAAGATCCACTTGTTCACTTGTTATATTCCCTTCTTGCTCCCCCTCCATCTCATGTCCCTCATACTTCCACCTTCTTGACCACCATATCTCAATCCCTCCAACAAGCCAAATCTCATCTCCTTGTTGCCCAAAATTGTTAGAAACAATATGTAGACTACCATTGTTGTGATCTCACATTTCAATTTGGTGACAAAGTCATGCTCTCCTCTAGTAACCTAGGTACTCCCCCACTTGATACCCAAGTCTGTAGACTCACTCCTAATTGGATAAAACCCTTTGATGTCACCCAAATCATCTCTCGTATTGCTTTTCAACTTGCCTTGCCTTGTCATATGTGCATCCATCTTATCTTCCATGTTTCCAAGTTAAAACCCTTTATTCCTAATCCATCTTCTTTTTCCTCTCATGTCCAACCTCCTCCTCTTCCCATCCCAATCCATGGTCATGAGGAGTATGAAGTTGATCATATACTTGCATATCACCACATCCAATGTGGCCGCAAACAACATATAGAGTACAAGGTCCTTTGGAAGGGCTATCTCCTTCATGATGCCACTTAGGAGTGTCTTTCTCATCTCCAAAATGCACAAGCCGCCATCCAAGAATTTGAAGTTTCAATGGCAACAAGGACAGCACCAACTAGCCATGGGGGAATATGTAACAATATAGAGTTTAGCAACAAAGTTAGTCAAGGCTAACAAAGTAGTGAATAGGCCAAATTAGCCTAGAATATCCTAGAAGTATCTAGGAAGCTTCTTGGGAAGCTTTCCACTAGCTTAGCTTACACCCCAAGTAGATAGTTTCTAGAAGGAAGCTTCTAGAAGCTTCCAACCAACTTAGCTTGCACGCCAAGTAGGTGGCTTCAAGAAGGAAGCTTCTTGGTTAACTTGGCTTGCACTCTAAGAAAGTGGTTCAAAGAAACTTCTTGAGAAGCTTCTCAAGAGCCTTGTATGCTCCTTATAAATACGACGGCAAAAGCTTATGTTAGGCATTTGTATTCTACCCATATTCAAGTGTCTTAATGTGATCTTTTATTTCTCTCCTTGGTTTTGGTCTTTTACACCGGCTAGCTTAGCTTGCACCCCAAGTAAGTAGCTTCTAGAAGGAAGTTTCTTGGTTAGCTTGGATTGCACTCCAAGAAAGTGGCTCAAGGAAGCTCCTTGAGAAGCTTCTCAAGGACCTTGTATACTCCCTATAAATACTAGAACCAAAGCTCATGCTAAGCATTCAATGTTTACCCACATTTCAAGTGTCCCGATGTGATCTTCCATTCTCCTATTTCTCTCCTTGATCTTGGTCTTTTATAATTCATATGAGAGAGTGTGCTTGGCTATAGTATGGGCAATAGTACATTTTTGGTGTTACCTATTTGGTAACCCATTTACTCTCATCATTGATCAACCACTGAAGTGGTTGATGACATCCAATAAGCTTGCAAGGAAGCTTGCACAATGGGCTCTAATTTTAAAATAGTATGATTTCACTATTATTCATAGACCTAGAGTGATGAATTGTGATGAAAATAGGTTGAGTAGAAACCCATGTCCCAGCCAACAAGATCAGATTGGAGCATGTTTGCATGGTGAGACAGATGAGGAAATATGCCAAGTTGGCATGCGTCTACCTTTCTATATAGATTTTTTGAGGCTTTGTTGGTATCCCTTTGAGTACATATAGGAGGAATTATTGAGGTCACGGATCCAAAGGGTGGAGATATTAGTATAGTTCAGCAAGACATTCATGAAGATATCTTAGTGATGGATTATCTCTGCACTTGTGTTATGGGTGGCATAGTTGGAGCCAAGGAGAGAGATTGTGTTCTTCAACAAGCCATGGGGTTTAGATTGGAGTGAAAAGACCGTGATATATGGGAGGATGGTAGAGTGCGACTAATACCACTTGCATCTTAGAAACCACAATTGGTCTGTCATGCTCATGAGGAGCTAGGACACTTTGGAGTAAAGTATACACATAGCTTACTCCAAAGTCATTATTGGTAACACATTATGCAAACCAATGTACAATAATTTGTTGCCAAAGGTGTGGTTTTTGACCAAGTTAGAACATCATTTAATGCTCCAATGCCATAGTTACACCCATTACCTATCATGGGGTTAGGTTACTATTGGAGTTTGGACTTTACTAGACCTTTATTATTGATAGTGAGACATCACTAGTATGTTTTGGTTACAACAGAGCAATTCTCCAAGTGGATTGAGTTGGTGACACTTCCTGACAAGTCTAGTGAAGTGAAGGCTTACTCATTCTTGGATCGATTCTTAGTCATTCTGTTGTACCAATTGAGGTTTTGACATGTTGATGGCTTAGCAAAGAGAGTGGTTTGGACTATACAAAGAAGATACCGTAAGTTCTCTTTGCAGAGAGGCCACTTGGGAGTTTGGGATCTCTAGTTATCTTGGCTGGTTATGGGCTATTGGTTCAGCCGGCAAGCCTTCTTAGCATCCTTCTCTCCTTACTTTCTACTTTATGGATAAGATCAAGATTTACCTACCGCCATTTGTTGAGATGCTATTGTAGTTTTGGACTTGGATGATCCAAACATATGGGTAAGTGCATGTTCTCAATGAGCAAAAATCTCTTGAAAAGTGATGCCAATGGCATTTGAGAACTTAGTGATTTCTTAGCATAGGGATACCTTACGTTATGCTACTATTTGAGGAGGAGGTTATAGATCATCATTTTATCAAGTTCATCTAGGTGACTAGATATATCTATAATAGATAGCATTGATAACACTTGATGTTACTATATGCCATGTTATCTTGATAGTGCATGAGGTTTGCCTTCTAGAGTCCTTGTGTTGAAAAGATATAATGGTGTTGTTTAGAAGGATCATCTGTGCAATTATCCACCATAGGATATACTATATACTTGAAGTAGATGGCTATATGGAGTTAGAGTGACCTAACTGCCAACTAAGTGAGGCAATTGTTGCACTTTAGAGTTCATGTATGACTTATGTGTGAGTTTTGTTTCTATAATGTATGATGTTGAAAATTATGTATGTTGTGTAGTGATGTATATACACAAAGTAATTGTCATGACATTTGTAGCACCAAGGCAACTTTGCTCAAACATTTGAGTGGTAATGTTGGTAGTCATAGGTATTTTTGGTAGTTACTTATGGACCACTTGTTGGCGGTCTGATTTCATGTTAGGGCTACTAATCACATGGTGGGACCCATCATCATTTGTACATTCGCATCGTTGGATGTGCCATTAGTGGTACCATTAGTGGTGTTGGAGACCTAGGTCAAGTAGAGGGTTTTACCTTTGAAGTGCAACTCCAAAGAGCTCACTTCTTTGATGTTGAGCCTTTGAGTTCTTGGCTATAGTGAATAGAGGCTAGTGAGCATCACTTTGAATCTCTTAGCTAGGGTAAGTGGGGCTTGATTGTAATTAGTGATCCATTATTGAGTGAATGATCAAGTACTGATTTTTTTTAGTGTGATTTGAGTTGAAAAGTTTTATTGTGGCACTTTAGAGTTCATGTATGACTTATGTGTGAATTGTGCTTCTATAATATATGATGTTGACAACAATGTATATTGTGATGTAATGTATATATATGCATGACAATTTTTACTAGATGCTCCAAGATGCCTTGGTTTTGCACATGGTATGAATTTGTATTTGTTATTATGAATAAATTTTGTACAAGTTTTATTGAGGTTAAAGTAAAGATTCAAACGTCTATGACCATCAATTACTATAAAATTATACCTCAATATACATGAGTTGAGTATAAGCAACACAGTAACTCATATTAGCACTTGCATATTGAGTCTCAATGGCAACCTCTCATGGAATATAAATTGATCTCCTTAATTTGGTCTCAATTATCATAAATTTAGTCATTGTTCATTAAGCCTCACTTCATGTAAGTAATATGATTATGAAATAAGTGAAAGCTAATTAACCAAGGTCCTTTTCTAGTGTCCTACTCATCTAGATTCAAAACATAATTCTCATATAATATGATATCTCATGATGCTCTTTAAAGTGAATAGATAAAATGAATATGCACAATATGCTCTCTAAATTCTATTACTGTTTTTTTTTTACTTTCTTCCACAATAAAATACTCTCTTCCCTAATTTAGTCAAGAATTTTACTTTCTACCATACTCTTTAGTATTCTTTAAGTGCATCTTCTAATTACACTCCTTTATAATGATCCTTGGCTTAGTTTAAGAATGAGATCAAAAGTAAGTGAATATTGCTATATTATAACTCAAACTAGCTTATTTCAATACATCTCCATCAATATTAAGACTTTCATGTCAAGTGCACACCTAAATCTATGACAAGTGGATTCTAGAATGCACAATCTAGATATAGTTTAAAATCTGTAATCTACATGTTCTTCATGAATCAAGGAGAAAAATATTTTTATATTGAATAAAATCTTTGTATACTGAATAGAAATATTTTTATGCTGAGTACAACTCTCTTTTATTAAATTCAAGTCTTTTTTCCTCTCTAGCCTCACTTCAATGCCTCCGTTTAGATTATATGCAAATCTACATCCACTCTTAAATTGCAATCATATTTGATCTTATATATGACCTTTGACTAGAATTTTATGTAAAATGACATAAATGCTAATCCATCTTAATGTATAAGCATTACTTCTCTAATCATTCAAACTAGCGTTGAGCTTCCTTAAAAGAACACCTAACTTTTAAAATTTGAACATAATATTCATTGAGAATATAAGCACAAGTTAGACATTTGTTAAAATCTTTGTTATCTTGTATGGAATCTTGCTTGAAAGAGTGTACTAAATATTTCTTAGGAATATATCTCAAGTAGTCAATCAAATATTAATTAAGTCTAACAAAGCCAAGTATACTAAGTGAGTACTCTATAAAGAATATCTAGTTAAGGTCTCAAGGATTTATATGCAATGGTAAATTTAGTATTCATGGATCACATACAAACTGTTTTTTGGAGCCATCATTATCCATCATCTTTGAGTGGGGGTGTGCAAAATAGCAACCATTAAAGTTTTCAAGTATAGAGGTATGCAATAAGGTCACTTCTTTATTGCTCTTGACTTGGAAGTACATGGAGCTATGTTTACAAACTTTTACAAGTTTATCATCAACGGCAAAAGAGTTTATATTACAAGGTGGTATCACTTTTATTTATTTTAGATAAAAAAATATTTATTACTCTACAAGGACCATTGGTTGATGTAATTCAAAAAAATTCTTTATTCCTTTAAATTCCTTTAAATGTTCCTTTAGATGTTCATTTAAATGCTATAGTAACATCAAATCTATGACTTATATAATTCCCATATTGTAAGTGAAATCATCTAGTGAAACATCAAACCTTTCATTACTGTTAAGATGCTATTACTATAAACCCTAAACCCTAAGATATATTTAAGGTTTCTTTATACTCCTTGACCTGATCATCCCTATCTTTTTACTACTCTATGCATAGAATATACTTAAAATAAGATGGAATAAAATTATATAACAAGAGAAAGGCGACCACGTAGAACACATGAAGGATAGGAAGATCCCATCAAGCCATACAAGGGAGAGACAAAAGAGGTAAAATAAGGCCAGGCCCCAATAGTATCTATATGAGAAATCTGCCCTATTGTACCTAAGAAATCTGAGCTATGCAAGTTGTAAAGTCTACAAACTACTAGAGCATCCAAAGAAACATCATCTAGTGTAATTGCTTTCTTATGGATTGCACCAGCCAATGCTCTCTATAGAGCAATGGACACTTGCTATCTAAAGTATGCTAAAAGCTATGAGAGTGAGAGTGGTACCCCCTAATGTCTAATATGATAAGCTCTCGTGCACTCCTACAATGTGTTTTGTCCATCACTCCATACTACTCCAAGGCTAGAGGGACAAAGAGTTGAACTTGCTACATACTCCTATACTTGGGAGACCTTGCATGCTACTACTCCACTTGCTGCTCATCTAGGAAGATGAGTAATCTTTCCCTCCAAAACTGCATTACACATAGGATCTATAACCACAATATTGGCCACTGACACATGATCATCTTAGACCAAGGATAAGTTTGCTCTGACATGTGTCATTTGCAAAGCATACAAATGCTCCCTCCAAGCAAGGTATCTACTCTCTCATGCAATAGCAAACACTATATTCCTAATGTCATTGTGGGTAGCTATCCTCTATCTTCCAAAATGACACCATGTTGTATGGACCGTTTTTGCATCTAGTATAGAACCATAGTCACAAGTGAGTAAAACAAAGATGTAGACCGGTGGATCAAACATAAATAGAACCTCATCATTGTAGAGAAAGTGGCTGGCACAAGTCAGAATGTCCTACTGCAAGGTTGACCAAGGATCCAAGAGCCTGCACCATGGGTGGAGCAAGAGCAAAGATTGGAACACCTATTTGTGCATGTGTGTGGTATTGTGATATTTAGTTTGGTATTACAAATACTTGAGAGATATTATTTATATAGAGATAAAAGATGGTTCTACATTAGTCATGATTAGCTAAAGTTATTCATAGCTAAGATAGAGGAGATCTTAATTTAGATGAAGTGGAAAAGGTGAGCACCACTATTTTGGATTCTAGTGTGTTGACTTGGTATTATTCCTAAATGTTTGGCTTTGAGGAAAGAGTTGAGAACACTTGGACCCACAAGCCTTTTTGTTTCAGATTCTTCTTTAGTCCAAGCATAGTCCATGTGAAGGAATCTTTGACTTAGTGATTGGGTCAAGATAAGACTACATGCTTAGGAGAATATTCCCATGAGTATAGATATTTCTTTAGCTCTTTATTTTATTTGACTTTTAGCCTTATCACTTGAGTTACTCAAGTAATTAGTACCTTTGGTGCATAACTATTTCACAAGTATATAAACTAGTGGTGATGAGGTACTCATCATCCTTTCATTTGCAATTATCTCTCTCTCATTGAGTTCTCTAGTGAGCAATGGCTTGAGTCTTAGAGTGTTAGCCTTGGATGAGTATGATGGAGTTGGGGTTCTTTGCCTTCTTTGCCTTCTGAGTCCATGGTGCATTACTATTATAGCCATTAGAGGTTCATTTTGAGTGAGAGAGAGGCCAGCTCACAATTTTGGCTCCGTTGTCATGACCTCTCTAGAAGGTAAGATAATGTTCCACGTACAATTATATATTAGACAGAAGGAGGCTATGAGGGCTCACTTGGAGAGAACATAAGGGGAGGAGAGAGATGAACTTATGTTAGAAAACTTGGATCTATTTGTATACCTTGTAGTTCATTATGATGTCTTTGAGTTGATTTTGTATATCTTGTACATATGAGAGGATTTGGAGAGATTCTGTAAGGTGGATTGCAGATTTTGGGGATTACAGTGATTTTGGGCAAAATCTCAAGTTTGAGATTTGGACTTCAAATTTCTTCACATGATAGTTTGCGTTATCTTTCAATTAACACTTGAAGTTATTGTGAGATCTAGTACATGCACTGAGCTAGAATTTTTTTAAGTTGATAGGGTAAACTGCATGCTCTTTGGAAAATCATACAGAGTCTATCATTTCTTCAGTTTTTGGGGGATTATTCTAAAACATTATAAGAAATTTAGTGCCTAGTATTCTAACTTTTTGCCCAAGAATTATAGAGAGATCATTCTTGCACAGAAAGTTATGAGTTTTTAAAGTGAGAGGTGTGGTTTTATGACCAAATCTAAAATATGTGTGCTGAACAGAAAGATGCCTAGGCCAAATGGCTGCATGAAAAGATCTGAAATTTTTCAAAGAGGGTTTTCATAGAATTATTATCAATTTGTGAAAAATTTTAGAGCACTATGATATACCAATTGAGAGAATTTAGTGACATTGTGAGGAGTGGTCAATTCTGCAGAGTGGAGGTCTCATCCATGAGAAGTGTGAGAGCACAAGAGTGGAAATTGAGGCTATCAAAGTTTCCCTAAGGGTTTGAGATGATTGTAGGGGTGGATTTGAGGGAAAGAGAACTTAGAATAAAATTTTAAGAGAGTGTTGAGAGGATCCAAAAACCTACACCACTTGGAGGAAAGAATGAGTCTAAGTGCTTTTTATGAGGAGAGAAGAGATATAAGGCAAGTTCATGTCCATTGATCTTTGAGAGCAAGAGATTGAGTGAAAGGAGAGTATTACTTGACTTGGGTTTTCATGTTGGACCTTCTTCACCAAGATTGGGAGGGAGAAGATCTAAGACCAAGGAATTGTGTGAGGTTTGTGGAGTGGAAGGGCTTCCAAAATGACATTAGTGTAGTGGAGTAAAAGCACTTTTGGAGACTTTGGTGAAGGATCTTGGAGAAAGTCCTAGTACAGCTATAGAAATACTATTGCCTTCATAAACTAGTTCTCAAGATTAGTGATGGAGATAATCTTTCAACTTATGGATAAACTATCCATGAGGGTTTGATTAATATGCACTCTAGGATTTCATGTTGCTATAGAAATCTTGGAGTAACCTGAACCTTTTGTATTCCCTAGGGTAGATTACTCTCAAACAGTGTTAGTCATGTACATACTCTATTATTTATATAGTGAGAGAAAAGAAAAGGGGGAAAAATTTTGAGAGAAAAGAAAGATAGTGAGGGATTAACATGGGAAAACTTCCGGTTTTCTTTAGCAAGGATGGAAAAGATGTGGAGGCCTTTGTGAGAGACTTCAAGAGACCCTGCATAGGAAAAAATAAGAGGAATAAGAATGAGTGGGCCTCATTATTACCAGATTTCTTTGAGGATGCAACACTTCCATGGTATGAGTCAGAATACCAAAAAAAAAAGAGGAGAGATTGGCAAGAAGAGTCTTAGGAGAGTTTGACTTCATCATTCATTGAGAACTTTCTTCTTGATGAGAGTTATGAGAGATTTATGAGTGAGGTTATCTTTCTCAGACAAGGAGATGGAGAGAAAGTGAGAGTCTATGTAAAAAGAATGGAAAAGTTACAGTCCAGATTTCACATAGTGTTGAGGAAGGGTGTGGAAGATGTGGAGACTACTATGATTGGCATAAGTGACATGCTCACCAAGAATTTTGTGGGAGGGTTGAGACCACATATTAGAAGCAAGGTAAGATATGAGAAAGCTTCTTCCAAGGTTGAAGCTATCGAGATTGCAATTTGTATGGAGGAGAGTTTGGAAGGAGATGAGAGTGATTTTGTGATGAAGGAGGTTGTGCATCCTCCTCAAGGCTACAAGTATGGTAGAAATTTTGATACTTCTGTGGCAAGAGTTGCACCACAAGTAATAGTTGCTCAAGTTCTTATAACTCCACCAAAAGATCCACTTTAAACCATCACAGAACAACTTGTAGATCTCAAGATCATTGTGGTACAACTATGGGAGAAGAGAGAAGTAGATTAGAATGTATGGAGAGGGCCTAGGAATTATGGAGACTATCCATATAGAGGAGGCCAACCAACCAACAATTTCAATGATAGAAATTGTTTTGGTTGTGGAGGAAGAGGCCACATCCAAAGGAATTGCCTTAATTCCACTTATCATGGAGGAAGGGGTTATGACGGAGCCCATAGAGAGAAAGAGGGAGGTAGTGAAACCCAAGTGGCTTCTAATCCAAACAAAGGTAAGGGGATAGCATCCATAAATGTGGTTGAGAGCAATTATGAGAAGGGAGAGTACTCAAACTCCAAGGGTCTTAATTTGGAGCTTTTGGCACAAGAAAAGAAGAGAGCTCATTTTGCAGAAGATGTACACTCTTCTCAAGGATTTACTCCTATGCCTCCTAGGAGCACTCACACAAGCACTTCAACACCATCAAGAACAAAGACTCCAAGAAAGAAATTGAGATAGAGGACTTCTTGATCACAAAGCAACAATGGAACTACAATGTGTTGGAGAATGTTTGGAGTCACAATGCTAATATCATAATGGGCTAACTGATTGCTTTGAATCTTACCTTGAGAAAGGAGCTTAGAAGTGGTTTTAGTTCTACAAGGAGTAAAAGGAAGAAGAAAGCAAAAGCTCTAGTATCAATGAGGGTGGTGAATGCCAAACCAACACCATGAGAGGCTTGTGAATATGCCTCCAAGATTGATGTGAGAGTGAATGGTCACAGCATCAAGGATGCATTGGTTGATGGAGGATAAGTAGGGAATGCCATGTCGAAAGGTTGATGAAGAAGTTGGGTATGATACCCTCTAGACCTTCAACATTTGTGGTGAGCATGGCAAACAAGTAACAAGTTAGACCAATAGGGGTGATGGATAAGGTGATAGTTCTAGTTATAGGAGTGAAAAATCTCATGACTTTCCAAGTCTTGAAGGATTCAAGCTATGATTTGCTTCTTGGAAGGCCATGGTTGAGAGTAGCATGCATAATTGATAAATGGTACAAAGGGTACTTGAGGATTGGGTCATCAAACCATAGAGTCACAATTCTTGTGACTAACACCACCAACACTTCACATTCAGATACACCATCTTTTGATTATTGTGAATCAGATTCAAAAGAATCAGATTCAAAAGAATGAGCTTTAGGTGTGGAAATAAGCATAAAAGAAGAAACTTCCATAAAGGAGGATGAATTTGAATCTGATTCAAATGTATATCTCTTGTGCGCTATGGATTCTACAACTAAGCCTAAGGTTTTGAAGGACCCAGACAAATCACTATTGATACTTGAGGAGATAGAGAGGAGGTTATCTACCCTCAAGTATGGTCCAAATGTTACCAAGGAAGAGAAGGAAGATTTGAGGGGATTTTTTGCAATTTCATCCATGTGTTTGCTTTCAATTACAAGGATCTAAAGTAAATCACCTTGGAAGAACACAAGATTGAGGTGGAGTCACATGTAAGACCAATTCACCAAAAGAAATTTTGCATAAGTCCACCAATATCTTTGGTTGTCAAGGAGGAGATTGATAAACTCAAGGAGGCTGGATTTATCTTTGAGGTGGAGAATAAAAAACGGGTGTCTCCAATTGTGATTGTGAAGAAAAGGAATGGCAAGTTTTGGGTATGTATGGATTACAAGAAGCTCAATGTTGTTACTAAGAAAGACTATTACTCTTTGCCATTCATTGATGAGATCTTGGAGGAGATTGTTGGTCATGAGAGGTATAGTTTTGGAGATGGTTATAGTGGGTATAACCAAATCAAGATTGCATCAGAGCATCAATAACTCACCACATTCACTACACCTTGGGAGACTTATGCTTTCAAGGTCATGCCTTTTGGGCTTTTCAATGCTCCAGCCACATTCCAATGGTTCATGAATTAGGTGTTTGAACCTTTCATTGGGAAATTTGTGAGAGACTTCATTGATGACTTTTTTGTCTATGGGAGCAAGGAGGAGCACTTTGAGCACCTGATCAAGGTCTTGCAATGCTTGGATGAAGCAAATTCATCACTCAACCTAGAGAATTGCATTTTTGGTTGTGAAGAAGGACTACTTTTGAGGCATATCATCTCCAAGGATGGAATAGCAGTTGGCCTTGAGAAGGTGAGGAAAATCTTAGACCTTCCATTCCCTTCAAGCTTGACAAAGTTATGCCAATTATTGGGGATAGTTGGGTACTATAGGAGGTTCATTTTCTCATTTTCCAAAAAGGCTTATGCATTGACCATCTACATGAAGAAATGTCTAGAATACATGGTTATTTTGGAAGACAAGGAGGCTCTCAAAGCTTTTGGAGAGCTCAAGCAATCCCTTGTTGTAGCTCCAATTCTTGCTAAACCTGATTGGAATAAACCTTTCATCCTCTACACTAATGCTTATAATGAAGCTATAGGATGCACTCTTAGTCAATTAGACCAAGATGAGCATGATCATCCAATGGCTTATGCTAGTAGGAAAATTGTTTCAATAAAAAAGAACTACTTTGTTACGGAGAGAGAAGGGTTAGCAGTGATCTGTGGTCTAAGGAAGTTTAGACACTACTTGATTGGAGGGAAAGCCATCATTGTCACAGATCACAAGGCTTGAAGTACATCTTCAACAAGCCTAATTTGGAAGGGAGGCTAGCAAGGTGGATGATACTCTTGTCTAAGTATGACTACACCATTGAGGATAGGCCAAGGAAGAAATATGCAAATGCTGATTTTTTATCTAGGGCTTATGATCATGATGGACTTGAACCAGTGGATAATTCCTTTCCATGTGAGTAGCTAATGACAATCTCAGTCACTCAAGAGGTTCCAATAAAGTACAAGGAGATTGTGGACTTTGTTAGAAGAGGTAACTATCCAGAAGGAATGTATGCTAGGGAGAGGAAGGCCCTTGCAGCAAGATCTTGACCTTACACAATGGTGAAGGATATTCTTTTTCACCAAGGAGAAAATGGTCTACTTCAAATAATAGTGGGTAAGGAAGAGTTTATCTTACTCATAAATGAGTTTCATGAAGGTTCAGTGTGTGGAAGACACTTTGCAAGAAAGGTTTCTGCTTTCAAGATTCTAGATGCATGTTACCAATGGAGAGGGATTTTCAAGGATTGTCTTGAGTATTGCAAAACTTATCATGTTTGTCAAGCTTTTGCTAGAAATTCTACCTCTACTCCACCACTTAGATCAATTCCATTGATAGGACCTTTTGAGAAGTGTGGAATTGATTTTGTAGGTCTTCTCAAATAGAACCCCAAGGAATAATTGGTGTATTGTGGTAGTTACTAATTATCTTACCAAGTGGGTTGAGGCTAGACCATTGAGGGACAAGAATGAAGATGAATTTGGGACATTTCTTTATGAATGCATTATCCTTAGGTTTGGGTGCCCTTTGGAATTGGTTTCTAATTGAGGAGGAGAGTTTACAAGAAGCATTACTATAGCCATTCTATGACATTTCTCTATCACACATAGAGTAACTACATCCTATAAGCCAAAGTCCAATGGCTTGGCAGAGAGAATCAATCAGACCTTGTGCATGATGTTGGCCAAAGATGCAGAAATAGAGGGAACTAAATATCATTATGACAAGAGGATTTATGCAATTTTGTAGGAGTATAGGATAACCATGAAGACTTCCACCAGATATTCTCTATTTCAATTGGTATATGACATTGAGTCTACCTTACCTATTCACTTTGTTCTTCCTACCTTCCAAAGCATTCATAGGAGATTGAAGAAAGCACAAGGAGGTGATGCAGAGAAGTCAAGGAAGGATCAACTCATGGAATTGGATGAGGCAAGAGCAGTTGCTATGGTTTGAGTGGAGCAAGCCCAAAGGAAACAAAAGGACAGCTATGACAGGAGGCAAGGCAAGAAGAAGGTAGAGCCTTTCAAAGAAGATGATTGGGTAATGTTGTTTGATTCCATTCAATTCAAGAGAGTGCAAAGAATTTTTTGCCTGAGTACTTTGGAACTTTCATAATGGAGAAGGTGTGGTGAAATTACACCTATGATCTCAAGGAGTTGGAAGGAAGAAACTTTGATAGGATTAACCATGATAAGTTGAAGAAGTATCATAGAAGGTAGAGAGACCTTCAAAGACAAAGTGAAAACTTAGTCCGGAGGTAAATGTAACACCCGTCTGTGCTTGTGTGTGGTATTGTGATATTTAGCTTAGTATTACAAGTACTTGAAAGATATTATTTATATAGAGATAATGGATGGTTCTATATTAGTCATGATTAGCTACAGTTATTCATAGCTAAGATAGAGGGTACCTTACTTTAGAGGAAATAGAAAAGATAAGCACCACTATTTTGGATTCTAGTGTGTTTACTTGGTGTTATTCATAAGTGTTTGGCTTTAAGGAAAGAGTTGAGAACTCTTAGACCCACAAGCCTTTTTGTTTCAAATTCTTCTATAGTCCAAGGATAGCCCATGTGAAGGAATCTTTGACTCAATGATTGGGTCAAGATAAGACCATATGCTTAGGAAAATATTTCCATGAGCATGGATATTCCTTTAGCTTTTTTACTTTATTTGACTTTTAGCCTAATAACTTGAGTTACTCCAGTAATAGTAACTTTGGTACATAACTATTTCACAAGTATATAAACTAGTGGTGACAAGGTACTCATCATCCTGTCATTTGCAACTATCTCTCTCACATTGAGTTTTCTAGTGAGCAATGGATTGAGTCTTGGAGTGTTAGTCTTGGAGGAGTATGACGGAGTTGGGGTTCTTTGCCTTCTTTGCCTTCTTAGTCCATGGTGCGCTACCATAATAGCCATCAAAGGTTCATTTTGAGTGAGAGACAGGCTGACTCACAAGATGTGCTCTACTGGCCCAAGGAATGGACAAGTCAACTAAAAGAGAATGAAGTATATATTAACATTATTGCTCCATCAAGGAATATTGCAAACCTTTGGTCCAATCTAATGATAGTGAAGCAAGTGATGGAATGTCTTCCCATGCCTATGAGGATAGACCATCTCTCATCTGCCACAATAATACCTAAATAGAAAAGAATCGCTCTTCTATCTTTACATATGTCTCCAAAATTGGCCCATCAGCAACCACAAAATGAGAGAGTAGGAGTGTTGAGAGTGCACAACTACCAAAAAATGCTATAGGTGTTGTTTCCTCCATCGATAATAAGCCTACCCCTTCACACAAGATAAGGTAAGTCGAGGTGGGATGACATAAGGTAGGCTTATCCCTCCGTATGGTAGAGATGTCTATGTACATGCCAATTGCATCTCACACACTCAAATATCCCTGGTCCACCAATATCACCAAAGATAAATCATTGTGATATGCATGAGTATATCATTTTTTACAACTTTGTGTAACAAGTAAGTATATCTTAGCTTCTTATAAGGAAGAAAAGAAGGTAGAAGCATTAGAATATTAAGAGAAGTTGTAATGAATTCATTATCAAGAAATAAGAGATCTTAACAATAATTATGAAATAAAGAATAGAATCCTATACTTGTTTGCTTGGAGTTATGTAAGTAAAATATATAGATGGAAGGAGCTTCTTGTAATTATTGTGATGCACATAGATGAATAAAAAATTTGTATCTTCTAAATTTTGTTTGATATATTTAGTTTGAATATTTTTTTGGAAGGTAAGTAAAGGATATTGCTTGGTTCATGTATGAAAGATTCAATAATACTTATAAAAACTTGCCAATGAAGTGAAGTTTATAACTAGATATGAGTACCTCCAAGATACAATTTTGACAAAACACACTATCAAAGTAAAGCCATTGTAGTTTAGTAGTATCTAATGTGTCAAGTAAGTCAAATTATTTACAAATACAAAAATTGCAAAGTACCTTGAACAATGATAAGGATAGAGGTTATAGATCAAATGCTCATGTACTCAAAGTGTACTTTAGATTATTTACAAACACAAAAATTGCAAAGTAACCTTGAACAATGGTAGGAAGAGAGGTTAAAGATCCGCTCATGTACTCAAATTTTGCTATGGAGAGGTGCAACCATTGAAGAAGATTAGCTAGTTTCAAATTCAAAGCCTTATTTCTTTGGCACTTTAAAAAGTAGCCAAAAAATATCTATAATTATACTTGGCTACCAAGTAAATAGTCTTATTCACTCCAATATGACATGAGATTCAATGATCAAAAACTTTTTGTAATTTAATAGAATGGATCATGTAAATTTTATATTATATTTATATTAGAAAACAGCTATTTCTAATGTAAAGCAAAGTATGTTCACTATCCTTAACTACAATTGATATTGAAAATGGTCAAAAAGCATATCTCTTGGCAGTTTAAATTAGTGCTTTGATTTGGATTCTACTTGTGGTTTGACTATATTCATGTTAATAATTACAAAATGGAAATTTTTCCAATTATTTGACCAAAAAGAAAAGGTATATGAAATTATTCCAAAGAAAAAATTCACTTGATATCATATATATTGATTTTCTCTTCCTAATGCTCCTTATGATTATTTGAACTCAAAATATGCTTAAAGTGAATAGTTTGCAACATGGCTTGTTGTTTAGATACATGACAAAATCAAGTCCAAAAGATAATGCAATCAAATATTAATAGCGTCAAAGATAAATAATTATTCATGGCTATAGAAAATATTTTCCTCAATAAAGATTTAATCTCCTTCAATCCAAACAATCAAGTGTAACCATTTGCACCTTCTATTGTTCAAATGTTCCAATATCAAAGTCAAAAGCATCAAGTAGACTACACAAGCTAATTGGGATCATATAATTGTTAGGTTAAACAATATAATACAAACTCTTTGAGTTAAAATAGCAAAAAAAGATTGTTGCATTGTGGAACTTCAGCATTCTTGTCTAAAATGCTGGCAACAATTTTTTCATATGAGCATAGTCATATAGGAACTATGAATACAAAGGCTCTCCAGCATATTATATCTTTAAATATCACCTACACTTCTTGAAATCAAATATATTATGATTATTTTAATCTTTTCCTTCTCTATATAAAAAATCTGATGACTTAAGAAGGAAGTATACTCCTTTAAAACTTTCATTTCCATTTCTAATTGAATAAATATCACTTGAACAAATCTTGTAATTCTTTACTAATATCAATACGGTGGTCTCTTTTAGTCTTAGTATAAATGAAGATATCATTTAGAAGAACCATACTCTTTGGCTATATGAGCACTTCCTCTATCTTTTCTCTAAATGATTATATAATCTAAAATTACCACAATATATTTATTTAACAATTCACCTAAGTAACTAGTAAGTTTGATCTATGAACACTAGAGAGAAATTTGTGAGAGTAAAGAGAAGAACAATCCATTCAAAGTATCCATGAAAAATACTTAGATACATCTCCTACTAAGTCATGTATTTGTGAACCTCCACTAGAAGTATTCAACTTGGTGATAAATTTAGCTCCACTTGATTTAACAAATCAGCTATATGATGTAAGAGATAAATATTCTTCATTGCATGTTTATTCAAATTTTTGGTCATCAATATAAGATAAAAAAATCCCTTTTCTCTTTGTGAAACAAAAATTGCTATTCTTCATTGTATGAGGTATTATGTTTGACAAAATCATTCCTTATAAGTTGTATCAAGCTTTTTAAAATTCTTCTTGGAAAAAAGTTATACATAGTTTTTACTAATAAGTATGTTGTTAAGACTTAAGGTTTACCTTTTGACAATATGATGAAATCATATTGTCAAAATCTAAACCATTAGTAATTTATCTAAAAATAGATCTTCATTTTCTCATGGAATTTCATTTTCCATCTTTAAGTTTCATACTTTCATCTTTTCCTTGGTTAATGTGATGTTCCAAGGATAGGAGAAATCCCAAGCAAAACACAAGAGAAACCCAAGGCTTCATCCCTAAATACTTTGATGCCCCAAAGGAACACCTTGTCTTTATTATATAACAAAGAGGATACAAACAAAGGAGCTACACCCTTGGATCAAATACATGGATTGGTGACATGATAGTGAACAACACTTAGATTAGTTGTATGGATTTGTGACATGTTGATCATTGTCCTATTGGGTTTGTCAAACAATTTTGACCAAAGGAAATCTTTAGAGAATCTTCTTGTAAGAAGCTCAGAATTACATGAGTTGAGGTATTGTTGGAAAGCTCTAAATGAGATGAATGCTCAATTGATATTATTTTGAGCTTTTGCTAGGAATATTCCACAAAGATTCTCTTTGGTTAAACTTGTTTCACCAACCATATAGGACAGATCTCCCTAATTCATCCATTTAGGCCTTTAAATTTAGTTTTGAAGTTTTCATGGTATTCCAACCTTTATCCTATTAGTGAAAGTTTTTTCTTGTGACACCTCTATTTGATCTTCTTAGACTGTCATATGTAACATCACTAAAGATATTACCAAACCAATTTCAATCTCTAGATAATAGGTCTAGCTAATGGTATTACAAGTAACTCCTTAATCTTGTTTATCCAAATTGCAAATACAAGTATCTCCTCATTCATAGCTTTCTTGATACAACAATTATACTTATATATTTGTCTTGTAAAGTGTTATAAAAAAAGTGACTTTTCTCCCAAATGTGGTATGTGTTTTAAATGTAATCTTTTATCATCTAGAGTATCTTGAATTTATAAATTTTCTCAATAAAATTTGAGCATAATAATATATATGCTTAGTCAATCCTAGAATGATTGTTAAAGCACAACGAGAAACTTCATTTTGTCCACAAAGTCTTGTCTAAATTTAGGAAGTATTGAATCAAGAGTCCAAATGGCATATCTTTTCCTTGCATTGGACACCATGAAAAAAAATTTCGTTTTCTATATAGCAAAACATCTCAAATTCTTGATAAATTATATTGATATAGTATTATCTAAACTATCAAAATCTACCAAAATTATTATAAATATAAAATAAATTATAAATTATTATTTTTAACCCCATGTTTTCTTGGCTGATTATTACTTCGCTTTTGTTATTGGTCAAGTTGGTTTTCATATCATTTGGATAATTTTTAATATATTGCTAAAATGTTATTGGTAATTGAAATATCTTCAATTTTAGTGTAGTCTTTCTAAGATTAATGTTTTGCATTAAATAACATCAATCTTTATATCAATAGCTTCATTCTTTTGCATATAATAGGTTTTATTGGGTGATAGATTTTATGGACGTACAAGAATTGAAGACATAAGAAATTCATATCTTTTGATAATTTATATAGCTTCTTCTAGTTGCATAAGTTTTCTTTTGATTATTTATATCTTGTATAAAATTTCAACATGCATTAAAAATTCATGATTAGCTCTATCTTTGTATAACGTTTCAACTCTTATATTCAAAATTTAGTGTTACTCCTTCACAAATATCTAAAATCTGCTTTAAGGGATTCAAAAATTACTTGTAATCACATAACTCCAAGAGCATTGAAGGATCTTGATCACCTGATTGAGCAAGATGAATCATTGGATTGGCCAAGGAGATACATCTTAAAAATAAAGATTATGATGTACTACTTTCAATTTTTAATAAATCTTTGTTATGGGACAAATATTAGAATTAAAAATAAAAAAATTAAAATTTACATGAATTTTCTTTAAGGAACTAAAGATGTAATTAGTTTGATAATGAGTTTGCTATAAAAAAAAATTAAACCTTTATTGATTTAAATCCCTTGATTATACCAAAAAAATTTGGAAATACAATGTTAGATCCTTAGAATTTGGCCTTTTGTAAATGAGCAAACTATACTAGGTAAAGAGTACTTTTAACCTCAAATTATTACAATGTAAAGGTTGCACTTTTTCTTTATGGAAATCAAAACATAAAACTAGAACTTGTCATGAAATCCAATAAAAAGTTTGAATATAATCGATCAACCCAATAGCATGATTGTAATTTGTAAAACTTACAATAAGTTACATCAAAATTCAAAATATTTTTTATCAATCCAAAGATATAACTATAAATTTGGAGTATAATTAGTTTTTTTATAACTTTAATCCGATATAATAACACACATCTAAGACAATCTAGTTTGGATGCTTTATGATAATAATTGGAGTTTGTAATACAACTTCTACTAGCATAAGTAAGACATTGCTAGTTTTGTTAAAAGTGCTTGGGAATATTAGAAGACTACGGATATACTTTGAAATGTCTATCTTACAACTTGTCTGTATTTCCAAATGTAATTACTCAATCTTCAACACTTCTTCATTTACTTGTTTCTATAATTATTTCTCATCATATACTTATAATGAACACATTTACCATCATATATCAACCATAAAAAACTCCTTGAGTTGGATATATATATATATATTGTAAAAAATTTAATCTATATCAAAATTACATAACATATATCCGATTAACAACATATATGAAAACAAGAAAATTATTTTTAAATATGAGAAGCATGGAAGATTCATAAAATAAAGTTCTCTAATAAAGATTGATAAAGACTATACACTAAGAATTTAAATTAGGGAGACATCACTCTTTGGTTTGGATACACACCACAGATGTGATATAATGTCACACATGAGACCTCAACTTCATCCCAACTCTTTAGAATTATCCCGTCTTTGATGTCTTTGAGTCCTAGGCACAAATTCATCCCTCTGACTGAACAGGATTAAATCATTAGGAATTGCAAAATTAAGGTGGAATACATCCACATGAATGAGGGATTTGAAGAAGCAATTATTAGGTGGAATAGTAGGTTTGAATATCACTCTTGTTTACCAAGAAGTGCACTAAGGCAAGTACAAATGAAACACAAAGAATGTTACTCAATTCTTGAATTCTAGGATTTCTAAGGTAGATCAGCAAGTGAATCAAAATTACAAAAGAATTTGAACTACAATGAATGGAGAGAACAAGACAAAGAGTACTTCACCCCAAAGCAAGAAAAATGTGAATCAAAACAAATGTTAGTTGGTGCTATTGTCAATGTGTTTCAAAATCACTATCAAGAAGAACCTCTCTCAAATTTATAAATTTACAAGGTCAATAGATCAGGAAATATGGCCCCAAGTTAGAGAAAAAAATGACTTAGTTATATACATTTAACACCTAGATCACTTTCCAATTACAAAAAGGATCATGTGTGAGGTACTACATCAAAATGTGTAGGCGTGTCCCAACCAAGAGAAGGGTTGTCTTCCAACTTGCTCCCTACAAATATTAGTACTTAAGTATGATATATGATATGGAGAAAAGATTCCAAATGAGTTGTAGATGAATAGAGTACCATATATTCCATCCATCCTATTTGTGCTCTATTGCTAATTTACAAGACCAAGATTGGAGAAAATAAGGAACTTAAATAAAAGAACTAAGTTCTTAGTTCATCATTATGAACTAAGAATAAATCCTATAATTTTTTTGTAGATGCAAAAAGACATGTCTTTCCTTATATTTTTAATACTAGAAATATTATATAACTTATAGATTATATAAATACATCAGATTATATCTTAGAGTAAGTTATTTATTATATATAAATTAGAGTACAAGTAAGGAGATAAAAGAAAAGAGATGTGCTTAAAATTGAATAAAGTACACTTGAATGCTTCAAATGACTTGAACTCTAAAACTTATAACCAAAAGATACATGTATGAGTTTTCTTCTTGGTAAAGGTTAGTTGTTAGCTTCTTAAGCAAGTTACTTAGTTTTTAGGAAAATTTCTCAAATCTTGTCTTTGTATATTGCAAGCTTCTTTAGTGCCTCACTAGTCTAGAAAATCTCAATAAATATTCCTTACTTTCTTTTTGATATTGCTACATAAATTCTGTTAAATACTTTTTAGAGTATCTTCTAAACATTTAATACTTGCATTACAAATTTTATTGATATAATATTTAATTATTGACTAACACAAGTATGGTTAAATTGAAAGAACAATATCATCTAGTCAACTTTCTTTAGATGGTCGTCTTTTGTATCAAGAAATTTATATTATATATAATTTACCTCTGAAATTATTAATTTAAAGTTAATCATGTAAAATAAATACATCAAATGGGCATAATGGATTAAAGTATCAAGTTTGTAAAGCAAGATATCACATATTATGCAAAGTAAAATCATATATAATTTAATCAAATCTAATCTGATCAAATTTGTAGAGTAGTTTTAGAGAGGTCTAGATATTTGTTAGTTAATAAGAGATAGCAAGCAACTATATATTAGAGATGAATATACATTTTCAATTTGGATAAATAAGGGTTCTGACTTTCTGATTTATATGCTCAAGAAGTTTATTCGAGTCTCTAATAGCCTCATTTCTTCTTCTTTCTTGTTAATGCTAGTTAATTCCATTGCAATAGATATAGCTATTAATTGTAAATATATTCTCTAGGTTCATATCTGTATAAATATATATTTTATATATATAGTTATTATCACTCTTAGGAGTTGTTGTTGTAAGACATCTTTGTAATCAGTTAGATGAGATATTACTAAGATACTTTTTGAACTTTTCTACCTTTGTAACTTACTTTATTTAAGTAATAAATATATGAACTCTTTTGATTCAAAAATCTATAAGATCTTATTTGACTATAAAATGTTAATATGATAGACAAAACAAACAGAATTGGAGTAAGAGATTCATATATAGGAATTCCTTATAGTAAAAATTTTATGATAGCTTATGGCATTTGTATAATATAAATTTGACAATATTGTGTTGCTCAATAAATCATAAATTTATTTTTAAATGAAGAATTCTGATAAGGAATATAATTTTTGAATGAATAATATTTATTGTTTTTTTTTGCAACTATTTTGATGAAAATAATGTATATCCTCCTCCTCTCATTGAGCTCGGGCCAAGCAACTTGACTCCTCATCACATCTAATATGGTTGTCATAACTCTATCTATAAAAGCAATTGTTAAACAAGCACTAATGCCCCAAATATTTAAACCTCGTGCAACACAAGTTCCATTGTCGTGATGCCCAAATCTATCCGAGGGTAGAGCAACTTGAATCCACACAAGTGTTTGCTCTCTTTGGTAGCTTTTCTCAAAAATAGTGTGAGTCTTAATCAAATCCACTAATGTTGAAAAAGAATTGACATCCATTCTAGTAAGCTCACAAAAGGCTTTCATATTTGAGATTTCTAAAATACTTTATCACAAACTCTCTACTACAAGGGTAAGTAACTTGGGGTTCTAAGTATCAATATGTATGTGCATACTTCCATCCATTGATAAAAAATTCTAGCGTATCTAAATCTCCTCCTAATCACTAATAAAAAATTCTAGCATATCTAAATCTCCTCCTAATTTTTTGTCTTCATCTTCCAATCCTTGTAGCAATATCTCCAAATCTACGAAATCATCCATTGGATACATTTTTTAATATCTCTAGTTAGTTCTGCATGAGTGCTCCCTCTTGGCATGACTTGACTCAATTCTTAATCACCACATATAAACATTTATCGGCATCCCTGTTCTTTGTGCACAAAACAAGAAAACAATCTCATAAATTTCATTCCACAACAAGAGAACAAATTCATAAATTTCATTTCATACTATCTTGACATCATCTCTATTCTCTGCACACACAAGCATCATCTCTATTATTGGCACACACAATCTCGACATCTCTATTCTCCGCACACACATACAAAGAGAACAAGATCATAAATTTGATTTCTACAAATCCTTCTAACCTTCCCACGACACGCACTCAAATCTTTCCACTCCAAAAAAATTCACTCTCCCTTCCAACCTTCACACAACATGCATTCAAATCTTTCCACTCATGGTCTCTCAAATCTTCCTCTATGGTCTATTTTTGCATGCCCTCAAATCTTTCCACTAAGGGTCCCTCAAATCTTCCTCCACAGTTAATTTTTGCATTCCCACCATCTTGCACATAAATCTGTCAACTTTTGATTACCATGGGTGTTCTCGAACATCACACAGTGGCTCCTTTTGCTGACCGCCACTTTCACTCTGACCTAAACGAGATACGTTATTAACCCTAATACATAATCAATGCACTATGGAGTGATAACAAAAAATTCCATATCCCTTATTTTCTATGAACCACCTCATATGGAGTGTGTTAATATTAAGGAAATTGACCCGAACTCCGTAGCTAGACTCTTTCTACCTCTTGTTCACATCCAGTATCAATTTAGTCAACGCTTCGTAAATATCTATATGAAAATATACAAAGCTTCGTAAAACTATTTCTGAAACCCCCCTTTGTCCTCCTACTTCCTATTGTTATGCAGTACAGTGCAGTAAGGCAGATTTCTCATACCGTCACCATTTTACTTCTCTTATTTTTTATGTTTTATCCTTGGACTTCTTGACGCTATCCTTTCCTTTTCTATTGTTACGGTGAAAGGGTCCCACCTAGTTTTCTTTCCACTATAATTGTGCGAAGCATTAGCTGCAAGATAAATTAAGGAACTTCGAAATAATAAATAACAATAGCATTCGTTTTTTCATCGTAGTGATGAGATGAGAAATGATGAGATGAGAAATGACATATAATAAAAACCAAGAGTATAGTTGATATTTGCATTTGGGTGACATATGATACGTTTATCCACGACGAATTCATGTTGAATAATATGTTATTTTCTATCCCATGTATGTCGTTATATTTTTGTAAACTCTTAGGAGTCATTAGTGGTTACTCATATTTTAGGTATCAATAATCTTACGAGGATATTATTGTTTCTTGAGTCTAGCGTAGCAATACGAATCGCTTCAATTTTCTCCATTCACTTTAGAAAGACTTTAGTTGTATCATCAAGAATTGATGTAATGAGTACTGGATTCATCACTGTTTCAAGAGGCACATGCTAAAGCATCACCGGAGCCGCTAAATATTTTAAATATTAATATTTTGTATATTAATATATAAATGATAACTCGGTCATTTTAACCAATGTCTAAAATATTTTCATCGCTGCAGTTCCAACTTATAAAGTAGACTAGTCTGTCGAATCGTATCAAAATACAAAATTCTTTTATTATGATATAATCTAGGGCGTCACTTACTATTTGTTGTTAGTATGAATATATCCAAACTCCAATATATATTCAATTACGGAGTAAATAAAGTAAAGTTTTAATATTTTCCATCTCATTATCCTGGCTTTCATATTCTTGAAAATGTGAATCACAAAAATTTCATGATCAGTTTTTGGACAAGGCCTGAAATTCTCCCAAATTTCAAAAGTACAAAATGAATAATGGACAGATACCGAAATGAAGAAGCGCCAGCGGTGCAACTGAAGGTAAAGTTGCATCAACGGAACCGCGAAATAATATTTCTAATAACTTTCTATATTTTTAGCAATATTCATGAGATTTTTTAACTATAAAAAATATCACCATTAACTATCACTTAAATAATAAAATTTGAACCTGAATAAATCTCAACTACCATAATTTGCTGACCTTTAACTAGGCTCGTAGAAGCTACGCTGGCCCTAGTTAGGATTACTAACCCCGCAGCTAACCTCGCTGATCCTAAGCTAACTTATTGACTTTGTAAAATCAGATAAAAGAGGATTCATTGCCCTAAAATCGACGGCAAACTTTGATTTGACCACTAATAAAGGGAAATCATTAAATGTTTCTGGTTAGCGATTTGATGTGAAGTGAGAAACTAGAGAGATTGTTACTCTCATGTAACAAAAATTTGTGAGCAACTAATCATCTCTTAGGCATAATCTGATCAAGTGATAATGTCGATGAATTACTCAAATAATTATGCATAAATCTTCAATGCAACCCATTTCTCACAACTTATTGAAATTTTAATCATCATTTTAGTTGAAGCTATCTATTTACAAAATAATCTAGACAGATGTATCGATAAAATAAAATAAATCTCTATTTGTATGATAGAATTTTTAGAGAGTGTATTATAAGTGATAGAATTTCTTTTTCCATATATTTATAACTCTAATAAATTAAATAAAATTTAGATAATTATTATAAATAAAATACCACTTGATTTATCTATTTATTTTTGAGAAAACATGTATAAGTTTTAGAGTCCTAGAATAAATAGAAAATTTATCCTAAAAAATAATACTTGGTAAGCACCCATCTTGCATAATAGAAGTACCATGGATTTGACTAAACTCAAGAGGATATGCTACGTAAGTTCTACTAATTTTTAGTTGATAACTTAAGCATACTAACTTTAGTGGATCTATATTTAGTATTTTGGATAGCAATTCAAACCAACTAAGCAACTTTAGCTACCTATGAAGTCCAAACTAGAAAGGTGGTACAAAGTATTCATAATTTAGAAGATACAGAAAATATGTGGAATTTTATAGAGTTGGTTGGAGAAATTCATTTGGTCTAAACCACGTTACCAAGTCAAGACTTTAAGCACCCTGAATAAACATCTTAAAAGCATGGCTTTTGGTAACCCTTGACTAACAAGAAAGATTGAATTAACTCTAAATTGGAGTTTCTTTGAAGTTTCAAAATTATATCAAGATCAGAATTGTTTCCTACCTTTGTTATAATACTCTTGAGCATGTAAGCAGAGCTTTGGGATGCCTAATACAACTTACAATGTCAAATATTCATCAACTTGTATCTCTATGAGCTCATTCTTACTATTACACAAGGTGTGATGCAATTTCTTCCTCATTGTAGCTTTGGAGTGCTCACATTGAAATGCTTGATGATTGTTTATATTTTTCTATGACTGCCTCTTTAATGAGCTATTTTGTTTCATCCCAAACACACTTTAAACACACTTTGAACGTCATGTGGTTTGTTGTGAGAATGGTAGTAAAGAGAAGACCAAAACAAACAAAAATTTGTGGTTTCTAAAATTACATATAACACTTTTGTAGTAGGAGCAAGCTCCATGAAAGGCAACCAAAAGGAAGAAAATTTAGCAAACTGTTCCATCTTATTGGTGAATGATTATGATTGATAATTTAATACGAAATGAGAGAAAATGCGCCCTTGAGTAATATTCACTAATATGTGCAAAAAAATAGTAATACAATGTTCTCACAATTGAGTGCATGATAAATCTAAAAGTGAATGAGCAAAGAGTGTACAATGGATAATACCAATGTTAATTGATAAATAATACTAGATTTTTATCAATTACTAAACTCATTATCCTAATAGGATATAGCCTCATACCACCAAGCTAAGAAAAGCACAAAGAAAAGTAGATATCAAGTCAAGTATTGGGATTTAGAGTAAAATATCATAATAACGGAAATATTATTTTTTGGAGTGCATTAAAATTTTTAATTGAAAAAATTAATATGGAAATTTAAAATGTACAAACCAACCATTGAAGGTGCCTCCAAGCCACTCTAATTGTACAATTGTTTTCCATAAGAAATAGTGAGCTATAACATTGAAAAAGTGGGTGGTAATAAGTCTCTTCAAATCAAAAAAAATTTCATTTTCACTAAAGCCATCATATGCCAATGTATGTAAACATAATTTGCTAATAGACATAATATTGAATGCTTATCAAAGATTACATTAGTTAGGTTTGTAGCTATAATGTTACGAAGACGAGAGAAACACAAGGTTTCATTCCTCAATACTCTGATACCCCAAAGAAGCACCTAGTCTTGATTATATAGCAAAGAGGATCCTCTCAAAGATTAGTACACCCTTGGAACTTTATGTATTGATAAATTTTACTAGTATTAAAAGGTATATACGTTCTTTTACAAGAAGATACTATTGTGTTCATTTAAGCTACACAAGCAACTATAATCAACTAAAATTGTGAGGCCAGATCTACAAAATCACATGTATAATATTTTTGGTAAGTTCACTTTATTTTCCAAATTATTACAATATTGATTTTCTTCAAGTTACTCTAGCAAAGTTTGCTAGTGTATATAAGTTCATATATGATCTATAAAAGTAGACTAGTTTTGTATCTAATCATTTAGTTAATTAATTAATTGATTATAAGCAAAATTTTTAATTAGAAATGAGTTATTATGATGTTATTATATATAAAACATGACTGAACTATACAGATATATACTTGCAAGATAGAAGGTTTCTGTTTGGTTTTGTTAATTTTTTAGTGTTAAAACCAAAATCTTCCACTTTTCAAGCATATGTTTTTGTAGCTCAACTATAATTCTACATGGTTTTAATACTTACAACAAATAAGATATGTTTGCTTAACCAGATTTTATACACAACAAAGAACAAGTCAATGGTTTCACTCCATGCAACATCTTTGGTGTGTCAAATGGACAATATTGCTAATTTCATAAGGAGATTGTTACAAAAATGCTAAACATTAACCAATGCTAACTTAAAAAGGCTCCACTAAAATTGAAGATATTTCAATTACCAATAAAATTTTAGGCAATATATTAAAAATTATCCAAATGGTATAAAAAACAACTTGATCAATAATACAAGCAAAGTAATAATCAGCCAAGAAAACATCCATATTCAATAAGACTCACTGCACAATTTATAAGAAGCATCATTAGTTCTTATGGTGTTAAAAAAATTGATATGTATAATTTTAATTTATATTTATAATGATTATGGTAGATTTTGATAGATCAAGAAAAACTATATCAGTATGTAATTTACCAGGAATATTAGATGTTTTGCTATCTAGAAAATGAATTTCTTTTCTTAAGGTGTCCAATGCAAGGAAAAGATATGTCATTTGGACTCTTGATCCAATACTTCCAAAAGTTAGACAAGACTTTGTGGACTAAATGAAGTTTCTAGTTGCACTTTTACAATCAGGATTAACTTAGGTTCTATGTTATTATGCTCAATTTTTATTAAGAAAATTTATTAATTTAGCATACTCTAGAAAATAAAAGAGTACATTTAAAACACATACCAAATTTGGTAGAAAAGTCACCTTTTTTATAACACTTTACAAGACAAGTATATAAGTATAATTGTTGTATCAAGAAAGCTATGAAGGAGGAGATACTTGCATTTGCAATTTGGATAAAATAGATTTAGGAATTACGTGTAATACTATTAGCTAGATAGATTATCTAGGGATGGAAATTGGTTTGATAATATCTTTAGTGATGTAACGTGATGGTCTAAGTAGATCACATAAAGGTGTCACCCAAAAAGTACTTTCACTAAAAGTGCAGAGGCCGAAAACACCTTGAAATCTTCAAAGCCAATTTTGGAGGCCTAAACATATGAATTAGGGGGATTTGTCTTACTTGGTTGGTCAAACAAGTTTAACCAAAGGGAATATTTGGGGAATTGTCAAGTAAGAGGCTCAAAAAAATATCAATTGAGCATGTCTCATTAAGAGCTTTCCGATGGTATCTCACCCATACTGTTTTGAGCTTCTTACAAGAAGATTCTCTAAAGATTCTCTTTGGTCAAACTTGTTTGACAAACCAAATAGCACAAGGATAGACATATCACCAATCCATACAACTAATCTAAGGTGGAGATAGTTGACATGTCATCAATACATGTATTTGATCAAAGGGTGTAGCTCCCTTTGAGTGGATACTCTTTGTTATCTAATAAAGACAAAAAGCTCCTTTGGTGCATTGGAGTATTTAGGGATGAAACCTTATGTTTCTCTTGTGTTTTTTCCTTATGTTTTGCTTGGGAATTCTCCTTTCCTCGGAACATCACATTAATCAAGGAAAAGATGAGTGCATGAAACATAAAGATGGCAAATGAAATTCCATGGGACAATGAAGATGTATTTTTAGATGAATTACTAATGGGTTTAGATTTTCACAATATGATGTCATCAAATTATCAAAAGGTGAACCTTAAGTCTAAAAAACATACTTATCAATAAAAATATACATAACTTTTTTCCAAGTTATAAAAATAATTTTAAAAGACTTCATACTTATAGAGAATGATTCTATCAAACATAATACCTCATATAGGGAAGAATATCAATTTTTGTTTCACAAGGAAAGAAAGGTTTTTGATTTTATATTGATGACCAAAATTTTTAATAAACATGCAATAAATATTTTTTATCTCTTACATCATATAGATGATTTATTTGCTGAACAAATTGGAGCTAAATTTTTCACCAAATTGAATGTGGAAGTTGAATGTTGAATATAGTGGAAGTTTGCAAATACTTGACTTAGTATGAGATGTATTTATATCTTTTTCACAAGTATGGATACTTTGAAATGGACTGTTCTTCTCTTAGCACTCAAAAATGTCTCACTAGTGTTCATAGATCAAACTTATTAGTTACTTAGGTGAATTGTTAAAAAAATATATTTTGGTAATTTTAGATGATATGATCATTCATAAAGAAGAGAGAGGAAGTGCTCAGATGGCCAAAGAGTATGGTTATTCTAGATGATATCTTCATTTATACTAAGACTAAAAGACAACACCATATTGATATTAGTAAAGAACTACAAGTGATATTTATTCAGTTAGAAGTGAAAATGCAAGTTTTAAGGGAATATTTGTCCTTCTTAAGTCACCTGATTTGTTGAACAGAGAAGGAAAAGATTAAAATAATCACAAACTATTTGATTCCAAGAAGTGTAGGTGATATTTAAAGATATAATAGTCTGGGGAGCCTTTGTATTCATAGTTCTTATATGACTATGTACATATGCAAAAATTGTTGCCAACATTTTAGACAAGAATGCCAAAGTTTCATAAGGCAACAAGGAAAATTTGTCATTTTAACTCAAAGAGTTTGTATTATATTGTTTAATCTAACAATTATATGATCCCAATTAGCTTGTGTAGTCTACTTGATGTTTCTAACTTTGATATTGGAACATTTGAACAATAGAAGGTGCGTATGGTTTACACTTGATTTTCTAGACTCAAGGATATTAAATCTTCATTGAGGAAAATATTTTCTATGGCCATGAATAATTATTTATGTTTTAAGCTATTAATATTTGATTGCATTATCTTTTGGATTTGCTTTTGTCATGTATCTAAACAACAAGCCATGTTGCAAACTATTCACTCTAAGGAGGAAAGGGCGACCACATAGAAAACATGAAGGATGGGAAGACCCCATCAAGTTGTACAAGGGTGAGATAAAAAAGGTAAATTGAGCTAAGCCTCAATAGAGTTGATATGAGAAATCTGCCCTATTGCGCTTAAGATATCCTAGCAATGCAAGTCATACGGTGTACAAACAACTAGAGCATCCAAAGAAGCATCACCTAGTGTAATTGCTCTCCTATGGGTTGCACCAACCATTGCTTTCTATAGAGTAGTGGATACACGGTATCTGAAATATGCTACAAAGTATGAGAGTGAAGGTGGTACCTCATGGTGCCTAACATAATAGGCTCTCATGCACTCTCTAAAAAATGTGTCAAACGCCAGGTCCATCACTCCATATAATTCCAAGGCTAGAGAAACAAAGAGGTGACCACGCTGCATACCCTATACTTGGAGACCTTGCAAGCTGCTATTGCACTCGCTGCCCATCCAGAGGGATGGGTAATCACTCCTTCCAAAACTATATCATGCATAGGGTCCATAACCACAACATCCACTATTGTCACTTGATCATCTTGGACCAAGTATAAGTCTGCCCTAACATGTATCATATGCAAAGCATATGAACACTCCAGCCACACCAAGTTTCCACTCTCTCATGCCATAACAAGCACTATGTCCCTAATAGAATCATGGGTAGCTATCCTTTGTCCTCCAAAAGGACACCATGTCATATGGACATACATCTAGTCTAGAACCACACTCAAAAGTGAGTAATGAAGATGCAGATCTGTAGACTAGACCTAGGCAAAACCTCATTGCTATAGAGAAAGTAGCTAGTGCAAGTCAAAATGCCCTAATGCATAGTTGAGCTAGGATCCAAGAGCTTGCACCCTTGTCAGAGCAAGAGCAAAGACATGCTCTAGTAGCTTGAGGAATGGACAAGTCAACTAAGAGAGAATGTAACATATATTGATATTGTTTCAAGGAAGAATGTAAAACTCTAGTCCAATTTGACTATAGTGAAGCAAAAGATAGAAGGTCCTTGCATGCTCATGGAGATAGACTATCTCTTGTTTGCCACAATAATATCTGGAGAGAAAAAGATCCCTCCTCCACCTCCATCACATAAGTCTCCAAAATTGGTCTATCAACAATAATAAAACAAGAGGAAAGTAAGGATGCAAAGAGAGCCCAACTACCCAAAAATGCTATAGGTGCTATCTCCTCCATAGATAGCAAGCCGACCTCTCCACACAAGATCTTTAAAGATGTTTGTCTACATGCTAAATCCTCTATCACACACTCAAATGTCCTTGGTCTAATAATATCACCAAAGACTCCCATAAACCTCCTAACAAAGGGTCTCAAACATGATAGGAAAGTCAAGGAGGGAGGAACTATGCGGAGGAGGTAAGTTGGTCAATGAGCAATACTAAAGGAGAGTATACCAAATGCCACATGTAAATCTCCTAGTAATGGAAGGTCATCCACATGGAGAACATCCTTTGCAAGGGCAATGTCTAAGAAGCATATGACAAAATCCTTGGTTTCTAGCACTCCAAGAACAAGTAGTCTATCTATAGATGCCAAGCGGGGAAATACACAACCTGGCATGGCCAAAGTTGTAGATAAGAGAACTCTAAAGTAATTCATGGCAAATAAGGATCCCCTTAAAGGATCTCCCTAATGTGTACCAATAGTTGACTCCAAGAGGATGACTCCCTCTTATAAACTACAGTGTGGGTAATAAAGGGAAGTAGGAGAGCCATAAAAAGACCACACAAAAGAAATAAGACTTGCCAAGGATCCACTATCTTCCCTAAGCTCTCTAAAGATGGATGCTTGTGTGACATTATTAAAAGCATTCTCAACATCCACATGTACAATGATTCACTTTGGATGGATATCTAGGATGTGCCCTAATGCCTAAAGAAATAGCCTCACATCCTCTAGGTGTAGCTACTCTAAACTAATATGGACTAAGGTGCTATAGGAAGTAAGAATGATATTGAAGGACAATAGTGTGGCTGACCAAAACATAAAAAGATCTCTCCAATAGCAATTGGTCTAATGCCCCCATGTCCTTTCCCATTGCAAGAAGTCTACTAGCACCTAACACCCGACTAACAAACATATAATTTCTCCTCTTGCTATTGCTGCAGCCACTTGAAGCAACTTGATAAACCACTAGAAGGATCATCTGCTTGAAAGCAATGTATAAGATGCTCATATACCATCTCTAAAATACCTCTTGAGGAAAGGTAATAGGCAATATGAAATACACAATGCTTGTGCAAAAAGCAACCTATCAAGACATAAAGGTTAATTAGGGTGATAATCTAAGACCTATAGTGGTAACACTTCTCCTACCATAAGATATAGTGAGTGTAGGGAAGAGACAGTCTCATCAATAGGACTAGAAATAGACAAAGGATGTACTGCTCATGTTGCTTTACTAAACTCTCTTGCTTGATCTAATGCAATACACCGTCATAATCAAGTGGACTCTATGGTATCATTTGGCAAGTTTTATCTCCTAAAACATGTAGCCCTAATAGAATCCTCCAGTAGGGCCACCCAATTTCCCACTCAAAATCAACAAAATCTAGTAATCACCTCTCTTTTCCCTACATGTCCTCCTTTAGCATAACAAAGACACCATCAAGGGAGTAGGAGGAATAGGAACCATGCTAACTTGTCCAAGGGATCACATGCCAAATGATCAAGTGGTAGGCAAAAAGCCTATCTAGCCTCATCATGGAGTGTATGGAGTAAACTATGGAATAGACATGGACATGGAAAATTAGTCTCAAATAACCCTAAAATGAAACCCACTTGAGAAGCTAACCACTCCCATGACTCGATCAATATCCTTGGAATGGTCAACAAATGGTAGAGGATAATCCCAAGTGTCACACCTATCAATGTGATTGCTTGCCTCACATGAGCATCCCAAGTGGTCCAATCATAGTCCCTGTGCATCCTTCCCGCATGGGTCTTTACATCTTGCAAGGTAAAGAGTAGATAATACACCGGGCATGGTGTATCTTGAGCCGCTCTAGGCAACCTCACATGGGGAGGTGTACCCATGGTTAACACAATAATAACAACAGTAGCACATGATGCTCCTCTCATATTCTTCCTATATTTGCAAAACCACAACCCCTCATATTCCAACTCACATGAGAAAATATAATCTCTCCAAACCCTAAAAAATATAAACTCTCATAACTTTCAATTTCCATCCCAAAAATTTTCAGATTAAATTCACATGGAACTCAATCATAACAACCAAGAGATTAGAAATGAAAATGCCTAACCCATCACTTTGAATGTGTAATGATCACTCTTAACCCTAAAAAATCTAAAATCCTTATAAATTTCTACTCAATTCTTTGATGTCTTCAATTTAGGTACCAATGGAACCAAAATTTAAAAACAAACAGAATAGACTATTCACTCAAGTACTATATGGTAGAGAGCCCTTAGAAAGTGTTTGTTTTATTTCATATCTCTTCCTCTCCTCTCCCATCTCCACACTCTTCCAAGTTGTTAGCATGAGGAGGACTCACTCTATTCAAATAAGGATATGCAAAGTTAAAATAATCATAAAACAAGCCAAGTTGCAAATTATTCACTTTGAGCATTGTTGAGACATTTGTAGTGCCAAGGCTCGTTTTCTTGGATGCTAGAGTTGGTATTCATAGGTATTTTGGTCATTACCCATGGACTACTCGTTGGCGGTCCAATTTCATGTTAGGGCTATTGATCACCTGGTGGGACCTATCATCACTTGCACCATTTGCACCGTCGGATGTGCTATTAGTGGTGCCATTTGGGATGGAGACCTAGGTTGAGCAAAGGGGTATACCTTCAAAGGGCAACTTTAGAGAGCTCATTTCTCAAATGTTGAGCCTTCGAGTTCTTGGCTATGGTGGACAAAGGTTGGTGAGCATTACCTAGAGTCTCTTAGTTAGAGTGGGTGTGGTAGGGAATTTATGTCAAATTACAGTCACACCACATTAGGTAGAGAATTTATGCTAGATTTATGTCAGATTTGAAGAGGGTTTGAATTGGCAACAAGAAAGGCATCATTTGGCATTTAAAGGCTTTGATGCATAGGATTGTGGGCTATGAGAAGCCACAAAGGCCTAAAAAGGCTTCATTTGGTATTTAAAGGCTTCAAGGCATAGGATTGTGGGCTATGAGAAGCTATGAAGGCTATGAAGGCTATGAAGGCCTAGAAGGGCTAGCAAACCAACTTGCTGGCATGAGGCTAACTAGTTTAGATGAGCTTTGTTGGTCATTGTTTTGGTGAAATTTGCCCACCCTCTTAGACTGTGCATATTAAGGTTTGAATCATAGATCTTTGGTTTTTAGATTGGTGCCCTAGCCAACTGGTCCACCTGCACTTGTTGTGCTAGTGATTGGTCTACCAATACCTGTTGTTTAGCTAAGAGAGGCAATTTGATTCCATTTTTGGTGATCTTGGTATTTAGGAAGTTGATATATATTCCTATTATGTCAAATGCTAAATGGTGATAGAGTCACTATGGTGTTGATTTATGAGATGGAGGTCTTGTTTAGACTTCTTGTGATTGACCTCCTCCATTTTCTACTTATTGTTTGTGCACCATGTTTGTGTGAGGTGCCCTAACTTTAGAGCATTGGTGCTGTGGTGTGCTCTTGGTAGTGAGGTTGGAATGATGATCATTCAAACAATCTATGTTTCTCTTTGGTGAGGTAGGAAGTGATGACTTGACGCAACAACATTTGATATCAACCTATATCTCAAGTCCTAATGAGGGAGGAGATTGAATCTAAGTTGGAGTTTGATACAAGAGCTGATTCAACTAAGAGTGCACTTGGTGTATCCAAACTATTGATATAGGATATGGACAAGATTTATGGAGCCTCCAAAGGCCCCAAATGCTACTCTAGTATAGTGGATACCATTGAGTTGAATGATTTCATCTAGGAGTTTGATAGTTGGTGTGATTTGTAGTAGATGCAAAACCCAACTTTGTTCATACCCTTCATAGCATATAAGGGTTTGTTTTAGCACTTGGAGGGTCCACCAATGGATGACTATCATTAGTTCAAGAAATCTCTTGGAGGAGATTGAGCTATGGAGATAGTATTGGTCTCCAAATTACATCTTCACCACTTCAGGCTCAATTGTTAGGGGTAGATTGTAGTACCAATGAGTTGTAGCTCTAGTAGCATTGGTGGATGTAGCGGAGGTGCACTAGTTTTGGAGATGGTGCTACTACAAGTGGAGTTACCACTACAAGAGGTGATGTAGTATTGGGGTTTAACCCCATGGTGGAGTTCTTCCAATGCTTGAGGTAAAACTACCAATGAGTGTGGAATGACAAGTTGAGGAGCTTTTAGGAGTTTTAGTGGAAGGTTGGAGAGAGTATATGCAAGGCATACAATCATATGAGATTGTTGATCAGTTTCACTCAAGGAGTAACTAAGGTCCAAACAATCCAATTTTGGTACAAGATCCTGGACAAGGAGTTACAACATAGAGTACGAGATGCTACATTATCACAAGCTACTTCACCTACTTCACCTACTTTGGCAATGGTCTTTAGTTTGGTTGAGCACATTGAGCTCAACATGGTGAAAGAGAGAATGGTGATATTTGGATTTGGTAGGGAGACCTCATCCATAATTGTTACTTCTTCTAGAGTGCAGTAGAGTGCAACATGCCATGTTTGCTTCTAAAGATAGGGTGGACAGCCTAGATCCTATAGAGCAAGTGGAGGGCCTAGTGTAGCTAGACCCTTACCTTCATTTTCAGATCAACAACAATAAGTGAGTAGTGGTGTTGCTTGTTGGACTTGTGGTGGACCTCACCACAAGAGAGAGTGTACTTAGGGCAAGGGACATGATACCTTGGGTGCATCACAACTAGCAAAGAGATAGTGTGACCATTGCCATAGATTTGGTCACACTAGTGACCAATGCTTTGACATTCACCCAAAGTTATGGAGTGGTAGGGCTTCTATTGCAAGTGGTAGAGGAGCTCCAAGTCATGGAGGACAAGGTGGTGGTAGAAGATCCACACATGGTAGAGGTGTAATGCCTACCTTTACTTTTGATACAACCATGGCTACTCAAATTGAGTAGTTGGAGCAAAGATAGGGTAGCGTGGCCATAGCCACAATAGATCAAATTTGGGTGTTGAGGCTTCCACCTCTTTTGTTGGTACTAGAGACATCTTGGACTTTATATGCGGAGAAGAAAAGATAGATGTATATGCTGCAGTGACTACGAGTGTAGTAAATGCAACAAAGCCTAGAGGATTATCAATGGAGTTGGACCCACAAAAAGGAAAGGCTGGTAGACAAGTTAGACTCCCCAATCTTTCATACTCTTTGAGGCACTATTGACAACATCCATGGCTCTTAGAGGTCCTATTGTAGGTTTGGTACGTGGTGATGGGATGCATGATAGACTATTGGCTAGTCAGCCACCTACTACTATATAGATTGAGTCTAGTACAATGTGAGAGGTAACTCAATTGATTATGAGCTTCCCTTTATTCTTAGCCAATGACATGTTTACATTGGGAGTTGACCTAACTCTAGTGTTTTGATTGGCTGCCACACTTTGTGAGAGTAAGGATGATGTGGTTCTTGCTTCTCGAGTAGAGGTGATTAATACTGGAGATGACTTAGTTGAGGAGCATGGGATTTGCTCAACAACTAGTGGTTTATGGCAAACACAACAACTAGATTGGAGGAGTTACCAACTAGACCTACCTTTGAGCAAGCATGATTTACACCTAGAGTTGTCCTATCAAATAAGAAAAGGAGGATTTTACATTTGGTGGGACGTTTAGGTAAGGTCTATACACCACAAAGGTCTTATTAGAGTCTAGTACACAACCTCTTATATTGGACAAGGCTGTAGTTGTTGATCTAAAGTTATGGAAGATTGATGTGGAGAGGTGTCCATTTCAGATCCAAACATCTCTAGGGAGTGCTTCTACATGATTCTACATGATACATGATATGTGGAAAGCTTATTGTCCAAATTCAGCCTAATCATTTGACTGAAAACTCTATGGTGAGAGCTCAAGCTATTGCAACAATAGGAGACTCATATGATGTGCTAGTTGGTGGATCAATCTTATACCCCATAGGTTTCCATATTGACTATTGAGAAGAGAAAATCTCCTATAGACTAGGTTTACATTCAGATGAGGGACAGGTGTGTCGTCTACCAATATGCTTTTGTAGTAGTAGCCTTGGCTCACTATTGTAAAAGACCAAGACAAAGAAGAGAAATAAGAGAATGAAAGATCAAAGTGACAGATCACATTAGGACTCTTGAATGAGGGAAATTCCAAATGCCTAATATGAGCACAAGCTTTGGTATTTATAAGGAAATATAAAAGGCTCTTGAGAAGCTTCTCAAGAAGCTTCCTAAAAGCTGCCTACTTGGAGTGCAAGCCAAGTTAATTGAGAAACTTCTTAAGAAGCTTCTTTCTAGAAGTTGCCTACTTGGCGTGTAAGCTAAGTTAGCCAAGAAGCTCCCCAAGAAGCATCCTTCTCAAAACCATCTACTTGGCATGCAAGCTAAGCTAGCCAAGAAGCTTCTTCCTTGCATGCACATTACTCAACACTTGGAAGGTGCTAGGTAGCTTCTTAGATGCTTCTAAAATATTCTTAGTTAATTTAGCCTATTTGCTACTTTGTTAGTCTTGACTAACTCATCACTAAGCTTCATATTGTTACATACTTCCCATTGCTTTGATGACGTCCTCATCACCATGGAAACTTCAAACTCCTAGATAGTCATTTGTGCATTCTAGAGATGAGAAAGAGGTTCCTAAGTGGCATCATGAAGGGAATACTCCTTTTAGAGGACTTTGTACTATGTATGTTGTTGGTGGCCTTGTTGAATATGGTGATATGCAAGGATACAATCAATTTCATACTCCTTATGATTGTTGATAGAGACTGGAGGAGGAGTAGGTTGGATACAAGAGAAAAAAGAAGATGGATTAGGAACAAAGGGTTTCAACTTGGAAACAAGATAAAGGACAAGGTAGATTTGCATATGACAAGGCAAGGCAAGTCAATAAGCAACATGAGAAATGATTTGGGTGACATCAAAGGGTCTTAGGTAATTAAAAGCAAGTTTACAGACTTGGGTATCAAGTAGAATGGTAGGTTACTAGAGGAAAACATATCCTTATCACCAAGTTTGAAACGTGAGATCACAACAATGGTGGTGCACATATTGTTTTTGATAATTTTGAGCAATAAGGAGATGAAATTTGGCTTGTTGGAGGGATTGGAATATGGTTGTCAAGAAGGTGGAAGTATGAGGAACATGAGATAGAGGAAGAGCAAGAAGGTAATCTAGAACAAGTAGGTCTTGGCCAAAATTAAGGAAGAAAGGAAAGGATCTAGTACTTGCATTTTTGGAATTATTGTATGCAGACTCAATAGCTACAAGATAGTCATCCCTATAAGGAGTTAACTCAGGTCTTGAGTAACTCTGGTTAGTTAGACTAGGGTTGGACTACTATATAAGAGAACTTGTAGAAGCTCTCTGTGATACATTACTTTCATAATGAGGAAAGCTAATGATGTGTTTCCGTGGACGTAGCCTCAATAAGGTGAACCGCATATTTTCTTTTGTAGACCATGGTGCATGCATTTCTTATGTATTATTGAATTGGTCCTACAATTGGTATTGGACCAAATTGGTTGAAAATAGAGGAATTGGTTGCATTGAATGCTTACATTTATGTTTGGTGTTCTAAGAGTTGAAGTAGCATCACCTTTTCATAAATCTATATTGATCTAGGATGTTCAACCATTTCATGGAATGTTGCCAATCAAAGACAAAATAATAAGAGATTGATTGTTGCTTATGAATCAACTCCTTGTTGTGAAAGAGACTTGGAAGGGTTCTCTGATTGCCACTTTTTTTATGGCAATCACTCCACACACCACTTTTTGTTGGTGGTTTTGGGAGTGTGAAACAAGGAGCTCCTTGTCCTTGTTTCATGCTCAACATTTTCTCAATGCTTGAGTTGAGTGGAGGAGAGGAAATATATAGGAATGGGATGGATTTTGATGGGTATTTAGGGAAATTAAACAAATTGTGAATCAAAGTTGTGGAAAGGCATTTTGGCTTTTGATGTCAAAGAGAAGAAGGGTGCAAGAGAGTTGAGTAGCATAAATAGGTGTATGAGGAGGAGGGATGGATTCATACATGTATGTCTAGGAGAGCTGAATTTGAATAGGGATTAGGGATCCTAAATTGTGAACAGAGGCAATAGAGGGTATGAAATTGGTGCCAGAGACATGCTTTGGTTCAAAGGTGGTGTTGAGTTTTTGTGATCAATGGAAGATTGGTGTCTTGTTTTGCTTTCCTTGGAATTCCAAACCTTTTTGACACCCTTGTACCCTTGTCTTTTGTCAATTCTGTGCTTGTACCTCTTGACCTCCTTTCTTTGCATTTGTCATAACTCTTTAGTTTCTCCAAAGAGAATGTAGCATGAGAGTGCAGAGTACGGTGTATTGCATCTAAACATCCTCCTTGTTGATGACTCTGCTTGATCATCCTATACTAGCATGTGTCAAGGTTTGCAGTCTCCTCACGCTCTTGTGATTCCTCAATTTGGGAAACTTGCTCCTCTGTGAGAGCCCTCCCTTGTGCCTCATCATGAAAACCATCATAATTAATCTCCCCCTCAACAATATTTAGAGTAAATTTTCCCTTGTATGAGAGGCCTGAGCTTTCTCCCCCTTGGTCAATGATCTAGATTCATTGAACAAAACATCTCTACTAATAACCAATATACATGTGAGGGGATCCCATAACGTGTAACCCTTCACACCACTCTGGTAGCCAAGCAAAACACATTTCTTGGAAGTAAGATTCAGCCTAGATCTACTTTCCTTGGGTATGAGAGGATATGCATTACATCCAAAGGCTACTAAATGACTATAATATGCATGCCATCTATGCCTCATCTCAAATGGTGTCATGTAATTAGTCATACTAGAAGGTGAATGATTTACTAAACAAGCTACAATGTTGATAGCTTCTGCCCAAAATTCATGTGATAAACCTGATTGGCTCAACATACTCCTCAGCCACTCAGATTTTTTTAGATTGAGCTACTCAACAACACATTCTTCTGTGGAGTATATACTATAGTGAGATGGAGAGTTATGCACTCTTGTTGACAATACACCTCAAATTCTCCAAAAGTGTATTCCCCACCGCTATTTGACTACAAAAATCTCACTTTCTTACCAATCTTAGTCTTAACTTGGCTTTTCTACTTCTTGAAAGTCATAAAGACCCCAGACTTTTAATGTAGGAAATAAATCCATACAAACCTTGAGTAATCATTGATGAAAGATACATAGAATAGCTTTCCAAAATGTGAGGGAGAAAAAGGATGGGCCCTACATATCACTATGTATATAATCAAGAATCTTTTTGGAACTATGAGTTCCAAAGCCAAAAGTAGTCTGATGCTACTTCCCTAGTAGACTCATAGAATTCTAAACAACTAGACCATAGTGTAGAAATAAAGCATTTCTTGCAAAGAATAGACATGCTCTTCTCACTAATGTGAGCTAGCCTTGAATGCACAAGTAGTCATCATGGGATCTAGTAGCATGAGTTTTTCTACAAATAGTCTTGCTCTCTAGCACATTAGATTCTTGTGCATATTTTCCTTCAAGATGACTTTTCCCTTGGCCATGACTTAAAGTACACCATCAACTGCTTCCCATTGATGACCATTTGTGTCTAACATGCCAAGAGATATCATGTTCTTCCTCATGTAAAGGATATGCATTGCATTAGTCAACATGCGCACAAGACCATCAAACATTTGAATCTTAATAGATCCAATGCCTACAATTTGACAGGGATGATCTTTCCCCATCAAAACTGAACCATTTTATATTGAGTAAGAACTAAAGAACTCTCTACTATAACACATATGGTATGAACAAGCTCAATCTAGAATCCATTCATCTCTCCTTGGTTTAAATGAACTGCAAAGTGCATACCATTGGCATCATAGAGCATAGTTGTCATCAAGCAAGTTGTCCTCTTCTTCTTCCTTGTTATCTTTTGCCACATTTGCTAAAGAAGGCTCAACTGCTTTGCCACGACAATCTCTCTTGAGGTGACCAGCTTTGCCACACTTCCAATAGAGCACAATCTTACAATCTTGGGATCTCCTCCTAGACCAAGGTCTACTCTTATACCTTTGCTTCCCACCATCTGTCCACTTTTGAGTCCTTCCACAAATTCACATTCAGCACTATTCCTAAAGGATTCAAGGGTTGAGAAGGTAACCTCATCTTTTGTTAAAGATCATTTATTAACAAAGCACTCACCACCTCATTGTAGGTGATGGTCTTCCTATCATGATGTAGTAACACTTGTGACAAGGACAAGTAGGACTTAAGAAGAGAACTCAACAGGTGGAGGACCTTTTTCTCATCACTTAGGTCCTCTCCAAGATTTTTCAAGTCCACAACAAGCTCATTGAAGGTGTAAATATTATCTTGTATCTTGGTCCCATTGTCCTTCATCTTGAAACTCATCAGCTTCAAAGATGTGTAGAGTCAATTTGATAACTCTTTTTGATGGCACTTTTGTTGTAGCTCATCAAAAAGAGTAACACAATCCTTGTATTCACCCAATTGCTTGATGACATGTAGCTGTAGATGTAAAACCACTACGTATAACTATCTCATGCATGCCATTCCAATCGTCCTCTTATACTAAATCAGCTTTGAGTCTCAAAAATTTCCCAAAACCATTGGCCTTAAGCATGCTTTTCACCTGACATTCCCATAGGAGATAATCTAAGCATCTATCATACTTGGAAATTTCAAATTTGGCACCTCTAGCCTTCATGACTGCCATCTCACCTTGTCTTACTGCTTGGCCATCCCTCACCAATTCTTGAAACTTCCCTCCACTTGGCTTGAATAAAGAAGGCCACAATCAGCTTCATGTAGTAGCCTCCAATCCACGCTTGATAGGAGTAAGTAGCAAAAGTGGTTTGTAGCAGCTATTATTGCCTTCACTACAAGGGTTTCTCTTCTAAGATTTGTGGAAATTTCTTTCAATGTAGAGGAAGATATAATCTTTGAAGCTTATAACTTGAGAAGGTTTTCTCTACCAATAAGTTTCTCTATTTTCTTTTCTAATCCAAATTATTGTTCCTATTAAAAATAATACTTTCAAAGCAAGGTAAATACACTCTCAAAGCTGAGGGAAGTCTGACCTTTCAAACAATCTACTTGCAAGAATAGACAATTCACACCACTATGCTCTCTAACAATGCAATTGAGTTGTGTGTGGTAGTATATATTGCAACTGCACTCTCATGCTACATTATGCTACGTTATGGGATCCCCTCACATGCTACATTATGGGATCCCCTCACATGTATATTGGTTATTAGTATAGATGTTTTGTTCAATGAGTCTAGATCACTGACCAAGGGGGAGAAAGCTCAGGCCTCTCATACAAGGGAAAATCTCCTCTCAATATTGTTGAGGAGGAGATTAATTATGATGGTTTTCATGATAAGGCACAAGGGAGGGCTCTCACAAAGGAGCAAGTTCCCCAAATTGAGGAATCACAAGAGCGTGAGGAGACTGCAACCTTGACACATGCTAGTATAGGATGATCAAGTAGAGTCATCAACAAGGAGGATGTTTAGATGCTCTATTCTTGCTTTCTTTGGTCTTATCTTAGATCAAATGGATGTTTTCTCTTCTTTCCTTTATGGCAATTTAGATGCAATAATCTTCATGAGACGCCTACGGGAATTGTGAAGAAAAGCCAAGAGGATGTGGTTTGTAGGTTGCTAAAATCCTTGTATGGATTGAAGCAAGCTCTTAAACAATGGAAAGATTGGTTGATGACTTTATGCGGTCACAAGGATTTAAACAAAGTTTGTTTGATCCTTATGTATACATGAAAAAGATGAGTAATGAATTCTTTGGCTTCATTATTCTAGCACTCTATGTGGATGACATGCTTATTGCAACCACAAACAGATCTGATGTTGATAAGCTCAAAGATCTCTTGAGTTTTGAGTTTAGAATGAAAGATCTTGGTACAACAAGGAGGATTTTAGGGATGAAGATCCAAAGAAACTTGGAGGACGGGCAGCTATAGTGTGGTACCCACATTTTTTTTTTTTTGAAATGGATAAGAAGAAGTGTATATAGAAGTCGGATTGCGCCTGTATGGCCAAAGAAGGCAAAGAAAAGCGTCTTTGGGATGAAACCCAAGGTAACGTGGCTTTGGGTCATAAGGCAAAGTACTTGGACTTGCCCTATCAGCATACAACCCAAAGTAAGAAGTCTTCATATCAGGGGGAGCTCAACCCGAGGCAAAGACAATGTAACAACTTTTCTTTGGGGTGAGAAATTCAAGAAAGGACCATTCAAAAACCGGCGGTCATACGCGTGAAGTACACTTGACAATGGCAAGCGCATGCAAGAGGTGTGATTTCTTGGTAGAAACTCAAATTGAAGAGAGACAAAGAAGGCATGACTTTATAAAAATTGGGCTAACAATGAAGCAATGTTGAGCAATTTTCCTTCACCGTTGAGGAGTCATCATGTAGGAGATCGTGGGAAGGGAAGTAGAGTTGAAGACGCGCTAGTGAGTAGAGGAGAATTCGAGAGAGTTAACCCAAGAGACAATGAGGAAGCAAGAAAGATGGGAAGAGGGAAGAAGAACTCCAAATTTGCAGTGAGAAATCATGCAATTTGGAGGTTAGATGTGATTGCAAGAATTGAAGTCTTGAGCTGACTTTGGATCACATTCTTGACATGGAACTGGAACGTGAGTTTTCCAGGGTTCATGACCAAGATAATCAAGAGTAAGTGTCTTGATGGCCCCAAGGAAGAGGGGAAGAGAGCAAATCCGGCTCGTTGGACAGAGTTGGATTGGAAATTGGTACTCGGAAGAGAGGCAAGCGTGGAGCAGGGTGCCACGTTCTTGGGGAAGGGAGTGGTAGCCAAAGCCCAAGAAGTGAGGGATGCTTTCTCTTTGAAGAGGACAAAGAATGGGTATAAGGTCAAGAGTTACAAAGATCCGGTGAAGAGAGGGATCGTGAGTGCTCTCATGGCAATCCTAAATCCGGAGAGAATGACTTATGTGATGAGACACCAAGCGGTGTTCTTCCATAAGATGTTTGCAAGAGAATCTATCAATTGGGCGAGGTGCTTCCATGGGAGAACAAGGCAGATGGTGTGGATTTTGTGGGATAAGTTGCCTCCACACTACATCGTGCCGTTTGCAGCACATTTCTACCTTGGGTTGAATTTGCTCAATGTGGCAGAGCGCAGCAGAATGGTGTCTCACTTTCATCCCGACTTGAGAAGGGAAGTCAACACGGAGGAGCAATAGTATATTCTTCAAATCCAAAGCACTGATGAGTACTACACATAGACGGGGAAGAGTATGGAGGTAGAAGTGAGTACTCCGAAGTTGAAGAAGCGGAGTTGACCAGGAGAAGGCAAAGACATAGAGAAGACAAGACCTCGGAAGACCAGGAGAGGAAACCTGAGGAAAGGTATGATGGTGATCACATAAGAAGAAGACTTGGAAGGCAAAGCCGAGTGCAAGTCCAAAGACTCGGAACACAAGGAAAAACCTGAGCTCATGCTACAAAGTGGGGATACGAGTAGCAATAGTGATGAAGGTGGAGAGATGCTGTCGGTACTTGTAGAAGAAGAAGAAGTTTGGGTGGAGCTCAAGGAAGAGAATAACACAAAGTCGGAGGACAAGGTACCCAAGCCAGAGGAGAAGAAGATTACAATTCAGAGGGTAGTTTGGATGAGACGCAAGGCAAGGGAAGAGGAGAATGCTAGTTTGGGAAGTGAAGCGTCTATTCCGATACGACGACTACAGAGAAGAAGGCAAGTATTGGGAGAAGAAGAGGTGAAGAAGGAGATCACTCTGCAGGTTGAAGTAGTTGAGAGTGATAGAGTGGAGTACCTACGAGAAATTGTGTGTCTATTGTTAGTGAAGCTAGAGCACAAGAAGAGGGAGATGCAGTCAAAGTGTCCGGAGGTGACGACTGTGTTGCAGGTATTAGCAAGACTGGAAGAAGAGAACTTGGAGTTGAAGAAGAGTATAATCCGAGGTGAGGAGGAAAGGGAAGTACTGCGAGTGGATACAGTAGTGCAGAGTCAAGCTATTGAGAATTTGAAGAGAGAAGCGAGGTATCAAGAGGAACGTGTGAAGAAGAGTGACATAGCAAGGGAGAGACAAGTAGCTGAGTACAAAATCCTAAAGCAATAGTTTGCTGATTCAAGACTAGAAATTATCCATGCTATGGCGAGGGTAGCAGAGAAGGAACAAGAGCTCGATAGAGTGATGGAGAGTGTAGAAGAGAAGAAGCAACTGTGGCAACGGGAGTTGACAGTGAGATATAGGGAAGAAGAGAGATTACGAGAGTTACTTCGTAATCAGGAGGAGAAGATTGTGCAGAAGGAGAAGGAGAAGGAAACGGTGAAAGCTGAGTTCAAGGTAGAATTGGCAATGTACAGGGAAGATTGGCTTGCAGATTGGGAGCATGAAAGGAAGATGAGATTGGAGCTATTGAAGTAGATCATAATCAGGATGAATGCGATGTTGAGTACAGAGGCCAATGTTCATATTGAAGAGACAAGGCTGCACGAGTTGAAGTTGTTGGTGCAGGAGATGAGGAGGAGACATGCAAAGGATACAAACTTGAATGCTCTGTTAATTAGTCTCAGAACTCGTGTAGATAGGAAATATTGGAAGTCAAAGACAATATCACGATCAGATTAGACTTAGTAAAGTTAGAGATAGATAAACTTCAGAAAGATGTTAGAGCAAAACCCAAAGTAGATGAAGTAGAAGTGCATAGAAGTGTCTTCGGAATTACCATTGGAGATAGTAAAGAAGAGTGGGTCAGCAGACAAGGAGTTAGATAGATTACCCACTAGTGAAATGTCAGATCAGGAAAGAGAATTGTTAGATCTGGTAGAAGATGTAGGAATTATGAAACCCGAGGACAGAGTAATAAGAAGTAAAGTTACTTCGGGTTTGGGTTTGAAAGCCGAGGAAGAAGTAGATATCGGATCGGATTAGTAACCGATTTGAGATTTGAATAGGTAGACATGAAGAGATGCATTGTCATTTTGGATCTGTAGGTTTGTAGAGTTGTTAGGAAGAGGTGCATTAGGAAGATAACTGTCGTTTGCTTCACTACTTAAGAGTGACATTTGCAGTCATATGTCGTTTAGTGCTCATAATTCTGAGAATAGATAAAGCAAAGTGCTATGAAGCAATGCTCGTCGCTTGAGCTTGATTCCGAGTATCAGCTTTGCAATTGTGTTTGTGAGTGTGTGGAGAAATTCAAAGTGCAAGTCAGAGTGCTTGTTGGATGTTGGATTCCGTAGCCTTGGTCTTCATTCTGTGTGTTTGATCCTGAGTGAAGTGAAATCAAAGCAATGCCTTGACAGATCTGAGAGGAATTGTAGTGTTGGTAGTATTCTACATTTGTGAGTGCAGCATAGTGTTGATGTGAAGCAATTTTGATCAAGGAAGTTGTGCCTTTAGCGGAAAGGTGGAACACAATTCTGAGGCAAAGTTGTTTTGCAATGAAGTGCCGTTTTTGGGAGAACCTGAATCATCACAATCAAGATTGTTTGGAAAGAGTTGAAGGTGTTGTGATTAAGGAGTGTTAATTCGTGACAAGATTGCAAATCAATGCTTGTTACTCTCTTTTGGGTGTGGTTTCTACTTGAGAGATTAAAGATGCAATCAAGGAGAACTGCGATTGTTACTTTGACTTTGTATTTGGACATTTCTGACTCATATCTCTACGGGAACAAACTTTACTTACCCGATTACCGCAAAAGTGATATTTGCTGGGTTGTCACATATGGTTAACTCAAGAGAAGTATGCTAGAAAGGTACCCACAAGATTTAACATGGAGAATTGAAAGGCTCTGAGTACTCTTGTAACAATATGGAGTTTAGCAACGAAGTTAGTTAGGCATACAAAGTAGCACATAAGACAAATTAGCCTAGAATATTCTAGAAGTATCTAGAAAGCTTCTTAGGAAGCTTCTTGGTTAGCTTAGCTTGCATCTCAAGTAAGTAGCTTTAGAAGGAAGCTTCTAGAAACTTCCAACTAGCTTAGCTTGCATGCCAAGTAGGCGGCTTCTAAAAGGAAGCTTCTTGAGAAGCTTCCTAGTTAACTTGGCTTGCACTCTAAGAAAGCGGCTTGAGGAAGCTTCTTGAGGAGCTTCTCAAGAGCCTTGTATGCTACCTATAAATAGCAAAGCCAAAGCTCATGCTAGGCATTCAGAGTTTTCTCTCATTCAAGTGTCTCAATGTGAATTTCCATTCTCCTATGTCTCTCCTTGGATTTGGTCTTTTACATTGGTATTAGAGTAAGAATAGGATGGATCAAATTTATGGACCACCAAATCCACTTCCACCAAACCATTGGGATTTTCATGTCCAAGTACTACCCAAGCATCATTTCACACAATTCATCACCTTGCACTTTGGACAAGATTTTCTGCATATGATCACCATATTTGAGGAACCCTTGGTGCTTCCGGTTGTAACTTATGGAGAACGGTGGACGTGCTATTTCTATGTGTTAATAAATTAGATAGATTGGAAGTGGTGTGATAGAGTAGCAACCATGGCGGCAATACCCGATGTTATCTTTGCTATGCAGCAAAAAATTGAGCACCTTACTCGATTGTTGGATGAACAAGATCTTTGACGACAATAGCAAGTGGAGAGAGTACCAATTCAAGAAGGAGAAGATTGGATCAGATATCCTAAACCCAAGGTATTTGAAGGCAAGAATATTTTAGGTGCAGTGGAGAATTTTGTGTTTGATTGTGAACGTTATTTTGAAGCTACCAATCTACAAGACGAGCAAAAACAGATTCTCTTGGCTTCTAGCCAATTGGATAGAGTAGCAAAGCTATGGCGGAGATTCCAAGTAGAGCAAGCGGAATGACAAATTGTTGCACCAATCTTGATATGGGCAGAATTCAAGAGCGCAATAATTAGTCAGTTCCAAGCTATAAATGCCACACAGGCTGCACGGGATAAGTTGGCTAAGTTAAAACAGATTGGCTCTATAAGAAGTTACATCACAGAACACCATCATGCAAATTCCAAATATATTGGAAGGTGAAGCTTTGGATCAATTTGTGAGGGGCTTGAAGGCAAGAACTGTGAGCCAGCCTATCTCTCACTCAGGATGAACCTCTGGTGGCTATTATGGTAGCGCACCATGGACTAAGAAGGCAAGGAACCCCAACTCCATCATACTCCTCCAAGACTAACACTCCAAGACTCAAGACATTGCTCACTAGAGAACTCAATGAGAGAGAGATAGTTGCAAATGAAAGGATGATGAGTACCTCCTCACCCCTTGTTTATATACTTGTGAAATAGTTACGTACCAAAGTTACTAATTACCGTAGTAACTCAAGTTACTAGACTAAAAGAAGAATCCAAAACAAAAAGGCTTGCGGGCCCAAGAGTTCTCAACTCTTTCCTCAAAGCCAAACACCTAGGAATAATACCAAGTCAACACACTAAAGTCCAAAATAGTGGTGCTCATCTTTTCTACTTCCTCTAAAGTAAAGTCCCCTCTATCTTAGCTATGACTAAATTTAGCTAACCATGACTAATATAGAACCATCCTTTATCTCTATATAAATAATATCTCTTAAGTACTTGTAATACCAAGCTAAATATCACAATACCACACACATGCACAAATGGGTGTTACATTTACCCCCGGACTAAGTTTTCACTTTGTCCTCAAAGTGAAGGTCTCTCTACCTTCTATGGTACATCTTCAACTTATCATGGTTAATCCTATCAAAGTGTCTTCCTCCCAACTCCTTGAGATCATAGGTGTAATTGCCCCACACCTTCTCCACTATGAAAGGTCCAAAGTACTTAGGCAAAAACTTCTTTTGCACTCTCTTGAATCGAATGGAATCAAACAACATTACCCAATCACCTTCTTTGAAAGGCTCCACCTTCTTCTTGCCTTGCCTCTTGTCATAGCTCTCCTTTTGTTTAATTTAGGCTTGCTCCACTTGAACCATAGCAACTACTCTTGCCTCTTCCAACTCCATGAGTTGTTCCTTCCTTGACTTCTCTACATCACCTCCTTGTGCTTTCTTCAATCTCCTATGAATGCTTTGGAAGGTAGGAAGATCAAAGTGAATAGGTAAGGTAGACTCAATACCATACACTAATTGAAATGGAGAATATCCGGTGGAAGTCTTCATGGTTGTCCTATACTCCCACAAAACTACATGAATCCTCTTGTCCCAATGATGTTTAGCCCCCTCCATTTCTGCATCTTTGGCCAACATCATGCACAAGGTCTGATTGGTTCTCTCTGCCAAGCCATTGGAATTTGGCTTATAGGATGTAGTTACTTTATGTGTGATAGAGAAATGTTGTAGCATGGCTGTAGTAATGCTTCCTGTAAACTCTCCTCCTCTATCAAAAATCAACTCCAAAGGGCATCCAAACCTAGTGATAATGCGTTCATAAAGAAATCTACCTACTTCATCTTCATTCTTGTCCCTCAATGGTCTAGCCTCAACCCACTTGGTAAGGTAATCAATAACTACCACAATGTACCGATTGTTCCTTGGGGTTCTATTGAGAGGACCTACAAAATCAATTCCCCACTTCTCAAAAGGTCCTAGCAATGGAATTGATCTAAGTGGTGGAGTGGATGTAGACTTTCTAGCAAAAGCTTGACAAATATGACAAGTTTTGCAATAATCAAGACAATCCTTGAAAATCCCTCTCCAATGGTAACCTGCATCTAGAACTTGAAAGCAATCACCTTTCCTGCAAAGTGTCCTCCACATACTAAACCTTCATGAAACTCCCTTATGAGTAGGATAGACTCTTCCTTACCCACTGCTCTTTGAAGTAGACCATCTGCTCCTTGGTGAAAAAGAATATCCTCCACCATTGTGTAAGGTCTAGATCTTGCTGCAAGGGCCTTCCTCTCCCTAGCATGCATCCCTTCTGGATAGTTACCTCTTGTCACCAAATCCACAATCTCCTTGTACTCCATTGGAACCTCTTGAGTGATTGAGATTGTCATGAGCTCCTTATCCGGGAAGGAATCATCCATTGGCTCATCTCCATCATGATCATAGGCTCTAGATAACAAATCAGCATTTGCATGTTTATTTCTTGGCCTATCCTCAATGGTGTAGTCATACTCAGACAAGAGTATCATCCACCTTGCTAGTCTCCCTTCAACATTAGGCTTGTTGAAGATGTACTTCAAAGCCTTGTGATCCGTGACAATGGTGGCTTTCCCTCCAATCAAGTAGTGTCTAAACTTCTTGAGACCAAAGATCATTGCCAATCCTTCTCTCTCCGTGACAGAGTAGTTCTTCTCTGCTGAAACCATCTGCCTACTAGCATAAGCTATTGGATGATCATGCCTATCTTGGTCTTATTGACTAAGAGTGCATCCTATAGCTACATTAGAAGCATCAGTGTAGAGGATTAAAGGCTTACTCTAATCAGGTTTAGCAAGAATTGGAGCTATAACAATGGATTGCTTGAGCTCCTCAAAAGCTTTGAGAGCCTCCTTGTCTTCAAAAATCACCATGTAATCTACACCCTTCTTCATGTAGATGGTCAATGCATAAGCCTTGTTGGAAAATGAAAAGATGAACCTCCTATAATACCCAACCATCCCCAAGAATTGGCGTAACTTTGTCAAGCTTGAAGGGAATGGAAGGTCTAAGATTTTCCTCACCTTCTTAGGATCAACTGCTATTTCATCCTTGGAGATGATGTGCCCCAAAAGTAGACCTTCTTCACATCCAAAAATGCACTTCTTTGGGTTGAGTGATGCATTTGCCTCATCCAAGCGTTGCAAGACTTTGATTTGGTGCTCAAAGTGCTCCTCCTTGCTCCCATAGACACAAAAGTCATCAATGGAGTCTCTCACAAATTTCCCAATGAAAGGTTCAAATACCTTGTTCATGAACCGTTGGAATGTGGCTGGAGCATTGCAAAGCCCCAAAGGCATGACCTTGAAAGCGTAAGTTCCCCAAGGTGTGGTGAATGTGGTGAGTTGTTGATGCTCAAGTGCAATCTTGATTTGGTTATATTCACTATAACCATCTCCAAAACTATACCTCTCATGACTTGCAACCTCCTCCAAGATCTCATCAATGAATGGCAATGGGTAGTAGTCCTTCTTGGTAACAGCATTGAGCTTCTTGTAATCCACACATACCCAAAGCTTGCCATTCTTTTTCTTCACAATGACAATTGGAGACACCCCTTCTGAATTCTCCACCTCAAAGATAAATCCAGCCTCCTTGAGCTTATCAATCTCCTCCTTCACAACCAAAGATAATGGTGGGCTAATGCAACGTTGCTTTTGGTGGATTGGTCTTGCATGTGACTCCACCTCTATCTTGTGCTCCTCCAAGGTGACTTCCTTCAAATCCTTGAAACTAAAAGCAAACACATGGATGAACTTGCGGAAAATCTCCTCAAATCTCACCTTCTCCTCCTTGGTAACATTTGGGCCATACTTGAGGGTAGATAACCTTCTCTCTACCTCCTCAAGTGTCAATGGTGATTTGTCTGGGTCCTTCAAAACCTCTGGCTTAGGTGCAAAATCCATAGCACACAAGGGATACACATCTGAATCAGATTCAGATTCATCCTCCTCCGTGGAAGTCTCCTCCTCCATGCTTGTGTCCACACCTGAAGCTCCTTCTTCAAAATCTGATTCCCAATAATCAGAAGATGGTGTATCTGAATGTGAAGTGTTGGTGGTGTTAGTCACAGGAACTGTGACTCTATGGTTTGATGGCCCAATCCTCAAGTACACTTTGTGCCATTGATCAGTTGTGAGTGCTGCTCTCAACCATGGTCTCCCAAGAAGTAAGTCATAGCTTGAATCCTTCAAGACTTGGAAAGTCATGAGATTTTGAACTCCCATAACTAAAACTACCACTTTATCCATCACCCCTACTGGTTGAACTTGTTGCTTGTTTGCCATGCTCACCACAAATGTTGAAGGTCTTGAGGGTATCATACCCAACTTCTTCATCAACCTTTCTGACATGGCATTCACTGCTGATCCTCCATCAACCAATGCATCCTTGATGTTGTGACCATTCACTCTCACATCAATATTGGAGGCATATTCACAAGCCTCCCATGGTGTTGGCTTGGCATCCACCACCCCCATTGATACTTGAACTTTTGCCTTCTTCTTCTTCTTGCTCCTTGTAGAACTCAAACCACCTCTAAGCTCCTTTCTCAAGGTAGGGTTCAAAGCAATTAATTGGCCCACTGTGATGTTAGCCTTGTGACTACCAACATCCTCCAACACATTGTAGTTCCATTGTTGCTTTGAGATCAAGAAGTCCTCCATCCCCAACTTCTTCCTTGGAGTCTTTGTTGTTGATGGTGTTGAGGTGCGAGTGCTCCTAGTAGACATAGGAGTATCCTTGCTTCAAGTAAATCCTTGAGAAGAGTGAACATCCTCTACAAAACGAGCTCTCTTCTTCTCTTGTGCCAAAAGCTCCAAATTAAGACCCTTGGAGTTTGAGCACTCTCCCTTCTCATACTTGCTCTCAACTACATCTATGGATGCTATCCCCTTACCTTTGTTGGGATTAGGAGCCACTTGGGTTTCACTACCTCCCTCTTTCCCTCTATTGGCTCTCTCATAACCCCTTCCTCCATGGTAAGTGGAATTTGGGCAATTCCTTTGGATATGGCCTCTTCATCCACAACCAAAACAATTTCTATCATTGAAATTTTTGGCTGGCTGGCCTCCTCTATATGGATAGTTTCCATAACTCCTAGGCCCTCTCCCTACATTTTGATCCACCTCTCTCTTCTCCCATAGTTGCACCACATTGATCTTGAGATCCGCAAGTTGTTCTGTGATGGTTTGAAGTGGATCTTTTGGTGGAGATGCAACAATTGGAGCAACCACTACTTATGGTTGAACACCTGGCCACCAAAGTATCAGAAGTTCCACCATACTTGTAGCCTTGAGGAGGATGCACAACCTCCTTCACCACCAAATCACTCTCATCCCCTTCCAAACTCTCCTCTATACGAATTGTAATCTTGATAGCTTCAACCTTGGAAGAAGGTTTCTCATATCTCACCTTGCTTCTGATTTGTGGTCTCAACCCTCCCACAAAATTCTTGGTGAGCATGGCCCCTATGCCAATCATTGTAGTCTCCACATCATCCCCACCCTTCCTCAACACTATGCGAATCTGGACTCTAACTTTTCCACTCTTTCCACATAGACTCTCACTTTCTCTCCATCTCCTTGCTTGAGAAATGTAACCTCACTCATCAATCTCTCATAACTCTCATCAAGAAGAAAGTTCTCAATGAGTGCTGAAGTCAAAGTCTCCCAAGACTCCTCTTCTCCATCTCTCCTCTCTCTCTTTTGGTATTCTGACTCATACCATGTAAGTGCTGCATCCTCAAAGAAATCTGGTAATAATGAGGCCCACTCATTCTTCCTCCTCTCATTTTTTACTATGCAATCTCTCTTGAAGTCTCTCACAAAGTTCCTCAATTTTCTCCATCCTTGCCAAAGAAAACCGGAAGTTTCCCCATCTTAACCTCTCACTATCTTTCTTTTTTCTCAATTTTTCTTTTTCTCTTTTCTTTTCTCTCACTCTATAACTAATAGAGTATATACATGACTAACACCATTTGAGAATAATCCACCCTAGGGAACACAAAAGGTTCAGGTTGCTCCAAGATTTCTATAGCAATATCAAATCCTAGAGTGCATATTAATTGAACCCTCATGGACAGTTTATACATAAGTTGAAAGATTATCTCCATCACTAATCTTGAGAACTAGCTGATGAAGGTGGTAGTATTTCTGTAGTTGTACTGAGACTCTCTCCAAGATCCTTCACCAAAGTTTCCAAAATTTCTTTTACTCCACTACACTCATGTCCTTTTGGAAGTCCTTCAACTCCACAAACCTCACACAACTCCTTGGTCTTAGATCTTCGCCCTCCCAAACTTGGTAAAGAAGGTCCAACATGCAAACCCAAGTCAAGTAAGCCTCTCCTTTCCCTCAATCTCTTGCTCTCAAAGGTCAATGGACATGAACTTGCCTTATGTCCCTTCTCTCCACATAGAAAACACTTAGACTCACTCTTTCCTCCAAGTGGTGTAGGTTTTTGGATCCTCTCAACACTCTCTTCAAATTCTATTGTAAACTCTCTTTTTCTCAAATCCACCCCTACAATCACCTCAAACCCTTGGGGAACCTTGCATAATCTCAATTTCCACTCTTGATGACCCTCCATCTTCCCAAGATGAATCTAAACACTCAAACATGCTTTTTGTTGATCTCAAACTCCTCATGCATGAGATCTCCACTCTGTAGAATTGACCCTTCCTCACAATGTCACTCAAATCTCCCAACCAGTACGTCACAGTCCCCTGAAATTTTTCACACTTGATAACAACTCTAGGGCGTCACTCCCTGCAAAATTTCAGATCTTTTTATTGAGCCATTTGGCCTAGACACCTTTCTATTCAGCACACATATGTCAGATTTGGATTCAAAACCACCCCCTCACTTTAAAAACTCATAACTACCTGCGCAAGAACGATCTCTCTCTAATTTTTGTGGCAGCAGGTAGGATACAATGCATTGAATTTTCTTGGAAATTTTTAGGATAATTTATTGAAAATTGAAGAAATGGCAGACTCAGTACAATTTTCCAGAGAGCATGCAGTTGCGGGAGCACTTTATCCTATCAACTTTCAAAAATTCTAGCCCAGTGCGCATAGTAGCTCTCACAATAATTTCAAGTGTGCTAATTGAAAGATAACCCAATATATCATGTGTAGAAATTTCAAGTCCAAATCTCAAACTTGAGATTTTGCACAAAATCACCTTGATCTCCAAAATCTACAATCCACCTCACACAATCTCTCCAATTCCTCTCATGTGTACAAGATGTACAAAATTACCTCAAAGACATCATTATGAACCATAGGGTATACAAATGGATCTTGGTTCTCTAACATAAGTTCAACCCTCTCCTCTCCTAATGTTCTCTCCAAGTGAGCTCTCATAGCCTCCTTCTGCCTAATGTAGAATTGAACGCGGAACATTATCTTGCCTTCTAGAGAGATCCCGGCAATAGAACCAAAAATTTGAGCCAGCCTGTCTCTCACTCAGGATGAACCTCTGGTGGCTATTATGGTAGCGCACCATGGACTAAGAAAGCAAGGAACCCCAACTCCATCATACTCTTCCAAGACTAACACTCCAAGACTCAAGACATTGCTCACTAGAGAACTCAATGAGAGAGATAGTTGCAAATAAAAGGATGATGAGTACCTCCTCACCCCTTGTTTATATACTTGTGAAATAGTTACGTACCAAAATTACTAATTACCGTAGTAACTCAAGTTACTAGACTAAAAGTCAAGTAAAGTCAAAAAGTAGAAAGGAATATCCATTCACATGGGCATATTCCCCTAAGCATGTGGTCTTATCTTGACCCAACCACTAAGTCATGGATTCCTTCACATGGGCTATCCTTGGACTAAAGAAGAATCCAAAACAAAAAGGCTTGCGGGCCCAAGAGTTCTCAACTCTTTCCTCAAAGCCAAACACCTAGAAATAATACCAAGTCAACACACTAAAGTCCAAAATAGTGGTGCTCATCTTTTCTACTTCCTCTAAAGTAAAGTCCCCTCTATCTTAGCTATGACTAACTTTAGCTAACCATGACTAATATAGAACCATCCTTTATCTCTATATAAATAATATCTCTTAAGTACTTGTAATACCAAGCTAAATATCACAATACCACACACATGCACAAATGTTTGTTACAGAACCAAATTAGAGGAAACCATGCGAGAGTCACAACACTTGGAGGAAGCCATGCAGTTGGCCAAACATTTTGATTCCTTGGTGGCAACAACTTGGTCTTGATCTCAACCTCCATAGAGACTACCAATACACTAAACACAATTGGAGGAACCAGCACCTATGGAGATTGATGTCATTCAAAGAAGACCACTTGGCACGGCAGATAGAGAGAAATTGCAACAAAATGGTGGTTGTTTTTATTGTTGCCAATTGGGGCATCACATTGCTGAATGTCTACTCAAGAATGGATGACCTCAACAAGTTGCCCAAGTGGAGGTTGTGGAGCGGAATGATCAGGGAAATGAGGAATCCCAATAGGAGATTTCAAGCCACCTACTGGGAGCTTGATTAGTTCTAATGGGATTGAAGGCTTGACCTATGCAAGTTTGCTTCACTTGCAAGGTACAATATCTAATCGTGGTTGTAGGATTTTGGTTGATTTGGGAAGTTCAAAAAAATTGCATGTTTATGCAAGTAGCAAAGGAATTGGGTATTCCTATCAAGCCAGTGTTTGGAAGTAGTTTGATGATGGCGGATTTCGCACCTCACATCCTATTACCTTCAAGATTGGGAAGGAGTATTTGGAGTGTATGAGGTTTGTAGTGGCACCTCTACACTATGATATCATTTTGGGTCTACCTTGGCTTGAATGTCATAAGGTTCAATTCGATTGGACCTAACAACAAATTCAAGTGCAACACCAAGGTAGGAATTTCCGATTAGGTTGTCTGGCACCTCTGAGTAAGACATCTAAAAATATTCAGTCCCAAGATGGGAACTTTGTTGAGAAGGTAGCCATAGAGAAAATCTAGAAGGGAGATGAGTCCCAAGATGGGAACTTTGCTAGGAAAGCAACCATAGAGCAAGCTTGGAAGAGAGATGAGTCCCTAGAAGGGAAGTTTGTTAATGAAGCTGCCATAGAGCAAGGTTTGGAGGAAGATAAGTCTGTATTCGCGGTGTAGATCAAGCCTATTGCACAAGAACAATTTTTGGAGGACCAAGAGTCTCATCAAGCAATGGTTGATTGGATTGTTAAGGAGTTTGCAGAAGTGTTTGCAGATGATCTGCCAAAGGGATTACCCTCCGATTGAGGCATGCCCTTCAAGGTTGAGTTATTGACAAGGAGTACTCCAGTGAGTAGACCAATCTATCGGCTCTCACCAAAGGAGTTGGAGGAGTTGAAAACAATACTTACATAGTTGTTGGAGAAAGACTTCATACAACATAGTACCTCTCCTTGGGGAGCACCGGTACTATTTGTTCCAAAGAAGGATGGAGCGTGCTACTTTTCCAAGTTGGATCTTCATAGCGGCTATTGGAAAATTCCTATTGATAGAGAGGATCTGCAAAAGATTGCCTTTTGTACAAGGTATGTGCATTTTGAGTGGAGAGTTGTACCTTTTGGACTCACTAATGCTCCAGCAGTCTTCATGGATCAGATGCATTGGGTGTTGGATGGACTATTGGATTGGTCCATGGTGGTGTTCTTGGATGATATCTTAATCTATAGCAAGATAGAAGTAGAACACGTGGATCATATGCGAGAAGTCCTAAGACGACTACAACAATGGAAATTTTACTACAAGAAGTTGAAGTGTACCTTTTGGCAAAAGGAGGTTACCTTCTTGGGTAATAAGATCTCATCAGAGGGGATCAAGATAAAAGAAGAGAAGATCAAGGCCATTACTGATTGGCCTACCCCAAAGGATGCTACAGAAGTATGAGCATTCAATGGATTGGCCAGTTTTTACCAATGGTTCATCCACTATTATGCTCATGTGGCTACACCATTGACTGACCTCTTGGGAAAGAACTCGAGCTTCCAGTGGACTACCAAGCATGAAGAAGCATTCCAGAAGTTAAAGCATATGGTGTCTTCAAGACCCATTCTTCAACCATATGATCCTCAACTACCTTGTATGGTTGATTTTGATGCTTCTAACTTTGCAATTGGAGTTGTGTTGCAACAAAAATTTCCAGATGGACTACATTCTATTGCCTTTGTGTCTTGCCAACTAAATATAGCTGAAAGAAATTACTCTACTCAAGATCAGGAACAACTTGCAATGGTATATGCCACCAAGGTATGGAGGCATTATCTCTTGGGGAAACAAGTGATCATGCAAACTGATCACAAGCCATTGTTGCAGACCTTACACTTGGAACACATGAAGAGTCAACATCATCGATGAGAGGAGCAAATCCCACTATATGACATCAAACTTGAGTACAAACCAGGTTGGTTCCATGTCATTCCTGATGCTTTATCATGATGACCTGATTTGAAGTCTCTTTCTCTCATCACAATGGCAATTTCAACGGTATCAGTTGACTCCAAGGTCCAAAACAAGTTTTAGTTAGCTCTACACCAAGATCCATTCTTCCCAATAGTACATGGTTACCTTACGGCATGCGATAAGGTGTATAACACCTTCTTCATCAAGGAGGGCCTTTTATTCCATGAGGACCGGATTTATGTTCTAGCTAAAGGTGATCTTCGACTTGTGCGTCTTCAAGAAGCCCATGATTTACCCATTGTTGGTCACATGGATGTGGACAAGACCTTGGGTACCCTCCAACATCAATGGTGGTAGCCCAACATGACACAAGATGTTCGAGAATTTGTCCGATTGTGTGAGAGTTGCCAACGTAACAAGGCGAGCAACGAGAAGCCAAGTGGACTCCTTTAACCACTCGCCGTTCTATCCGCTTGCTGGGAGCATGTGAGCTTGGATCTCATCACATCCTTGCCAAAGACAGAACAAGGACACACCGCAATCGTGGTGTTTGTGGATAAGCTTAGTAAGCAAATCCACTTGGCACCAACCTGTGATACTGTGGATGCTCCAACCTTAGCACAAATCTACTTTGACAATATCTTCAAGCATCATGGGATGCCATGTGTACTTATCTCCGACCGTGATCCTTGATTTACCAAGAAGTTTTAGCAAGCACTCTTTCAAATCCTCGGCACCAAGCTTGCTTTTTCCACAGCCTATCATCCTCAAACTGATGGACAAACCAAACGTGCAAATTGTACATTAGAGGATATGTTGCGTGCCTTTGTTAGTGTCCACTATACCAATTGGGATGAATGTCTTGCAGCTACAGAATTTGCCTAAACAATTCCAAATAGGCAAGCACCAGATTTTCTCCTTTCTTTCTCAATTTTTGCCAAGATCCACTTGTTCCAGATTCATTTCTTGCTCCTCCTCCATCTCAAGTTCCTCATACTTCCACATTCTTGACCACTATATCCCAATCTCTCCAACAAGCCAAGTCTCACCTCCTTGTTGCTCAAAATCGCCAAAAACAATATGCAGACCACCATAGTTGTGATCTCACCTTTGAAGTCGGTGATAAAGTCATGTTATCCTCTAGTAACCTCCCTCTCTCACTTGGTACCCAAGTTTGTAAACTTGCCCCTAATTGGATAAGACCCTTTGATATCATCCAAATTGTCTCTCTTGTTGCTTATCAACTTGCCATGCCTTGTCACATGCGTATCCATCCTGTCTTTCATATTTCCAAGTTGAAACCCTTTGATCCTAACCCCTCTTCCTTTTCCTCTTGAGTCCAACCTCCACCTCTTCCTGTCCCTATCAATGATCATGAGGAGTACAAAGTTGATCGTATCCTTGCACTTCGCCATATTCAACGAGGTTGTCACTAACATATTGAGTACAAGGTCCTTTGGAAAGGGTATCCCCTTCATGATGCTATATAGGAACCTCTTTCTCATCTCTAGAATGCATAGATGGCCATCTAGGAATTTGAAGTTTCACAGGCGTCGAGGACGTCACCAACTAGCAGAGGGGGAATATGTAAAAATATGGAGTTTAGCGACAAAGTTAGTCATACATACAAAGTAACACATTAGACAAATTAGCCTAGAATATTTCAGAAGTATCTAGGAAGCTTCTTGGGAAGCTTCTTGGCTAGCTTAGCTTGCACCTCAAGTAAGTAGCTTCTAGAAACTTCCAAATAGCTTGCACGCCAGGTAGGCGGCTTCTAGAAGGAAGCTTCTTGAGAAGCTTCTCAAGGGCCTTGTATGCTACCTATAAATACCAAATTCAAAGCTCATGCTAGGAATTTAGATTTTTTACTCATTCAAGTGTCCCAATGTGAGTTTCCATCCTCCTATTTCTCTCCTCGGATTTGGTCTTTTACAATTCCTTTAGCTCCTCACTTCAAGCTTTCATCAGTGCTTTGTCCAACAGATGCCATGGAGAAAGGTTTGATGTCCATGATCTCCTATGACAAGGCAATGGGAAGTCTTATTCTTTTGATGATTTGCACTAGGCCTAATGTTGCTCTAGCTATGAGAAAAACTAGCTGATACATGCCAAATCCAAAGAAGATACATTGGGAAGCTATGAAGTGGATCCTCAAGTATCTCAAGGGTATGTTTGTTTTTGGCCTTGTATTCAATGCTAAATTACATAATGCCAAATCACTTATTGGCTATATAGATGCTAATTATGGACAAGATCTAGATGGGAGGAAATCTACAATTTGGTATGTGTTCACACTTAGGGGTCAATGTATAAGTTGGAGATCTATATTGCAAAAGTGCATAGCTCAATCCACTGTAGAAGTTGAGTATGTAGTGGTAGCAAAAGCAACAAAGGAAGCAATTTGGTTTGACAAGCTTATCATTTAGATATGGGATTGACACATGACACTATGAATCTTCATTGAGATAGCCAGAGTGATCTACATCTAGCTATAAATCAGGTGATGGACAATAAAGTGAAGCACATTGATATCATGTATCATTTTCTCAAACAGGCTATGTCTGACAAACCAATTGAGCTAGTCAAGATTGACGGTAAAGTCAATTCTGCTGATGCTTTTACCAAAGTGATTTCCTAGAGAGTTTTATGAGACATTGTGCCAAATTGTAGGTTTTGAATATGGGCACAAGCATAATAGACTAGCAATTCTTTTATCTCTATAAATGACTTTACTCTATCATGTTTAGGCTACGGCTTAGTTCTAATTAACTCTAGTTTATAGGGAACTATGTTAGGTTTTGTTCTAGGACTTCTCACAAAGTAATCATATAGGTTATAGAGGTTAAGGACCCCAAGATATGAGTCAAGGAGGACATTGTTAGGACTTAACTCAAGTCTTGAGTAACTTTGGTTAGTTAGACTAGGGTTGGACTACTATATAAGAGAATTGGTAGAAACTCTCTATGACACATTAGTTTCATAATCAAGATAGCTACTGATATATTCTTATGGATATAGCCTCAATAAGGTGAACCACATATTTTCTTGTGTTGACTATGGTCCATACATTTCTTATGTATAACTGAATTGGACCTACAATCCTTGTTGGTATGGTGAATATTGATGAAGGCATCGAGCATATCCTCCAAGGTGCAATTTTTTTATTTGGTTTGTCCATCAGTTTAAGGATGATAGGCCCTGGAGTATAACATCCTTTTGTACATGTGTGATACATTAGTTTGGAATTCTGAGTACTTGAGAGAATTATTTATATAGAGTTAAAGAATGGTTCTATATTAGTCATGATTAGCTAAAGTAAGTCATCATTAAAATAGAGAGAACCTTAATTTAGAGGAAGTGGAAAAGATGAACATCTCTATTTTGGATTCTAGTGTATTGACTTGGTATTGTTCCTAAGTGTTTGGCTTTGAGGAAAGAGTTGAGAACTCTTGGACTCACAAGCTTTATTGTTTCAAATTGTTCTATAGTCCAAGGATAGCCAATGTGAAGGAATCCTTAACTTAATGATTGTGTCAAGATTAGACCAGATGCTTAAGAGAATATTCCCATAAGTATGGATATTCTTTTATAATTTTGACTTTCTTTCTTAGTCTAATAACTTGAGTTACTCTAATAATTAGTAACTTTGGTGTGTAACTACTTTACAAGTATATAAACTAAGGGTGAGGAGGTTCTCATTATCCTTTCATTTGCAATTATCTCTATCTCATTGGGTTCTCTAGTGAGTATGGTTTGAGTCTTGGAGTGTTAGCCTTGGAAGAGTATGATAGAGTTGGGGTTCTTTACCTTCTTAGTCCATAGTGTGCTACCATAATAGCCATCAAAGATTCATTCATCTTGAGTGAAAGAAAGGCTGGCTCACATTTTTGGTTCCATTATTGGACCTCTCTAGAAGGCAAGATAATGTTTTGCATATAGTTCTATATTAGACAGAAGGACGCTATGAGAGCTCACTTGGAGAGAACATTAGGGGAGGACAGTGCTAAATGTATCAGAAAACTTGGACCCATTTTCATACCCTATAGTTCATTATGATGTTTTTGAGATGATACTATACACATGAGAGGATTTGGAAAGATTATGTGAGGTGGATTGTAGATTTTGAGGATTATAGTGATTTTGTGCAAAATCTCAAGTTTAAGATCTGGACCTGAAATTTTCACAAAGGATAGCTTGGATTATATGTTAGATGAGACACTTGAAATTATTGCAAGGGCTACTACATGCATTGAGCTAGAATTTTTGGAAAGTGGTAGGGTAAATTGTTCTTGCAAATTGCACACTCTAGAATTTTGTATAGAGTTTGCCATTTTTTCATTTTGCATCGGATTGTTTTGAAACTTTTCAAGAGAATTAAAGTGCATAGTGTTTACCTTTTGACCTAAGAATTAGAGAGAGATTGTTCTTTCACAGGAAGTTATGACTTTTAAAATAAGTGAGTGGTTTTTAAGACCAAATCTGAAATATGTGTGTTAAATAGAAAAGTGTCTAGGCCAAATGGCTAGATGAAAACATTTGAAATTTTTCACAGAATCACAAGTTGAGAACGTGATTAAGTGTGAAAAATTCTAGAGGATTGTGACATGCCAATTGAGATAATTTAGTGATGTTGTGAGGAGAGGTTAATTCTGGATAGTTGAGATCTCATGCATGAGTGTGAGAGCAACCAAAAGCATATTTAAGTGTTTAGACTCATCTTAGCAACATGGAGGGTCACCAAGAGTGGAAGTTGAGGCTATGCAAGGTTCTCTAAGTGTATGAGGTGATTGTAGGAGTGGATTTGAGGAAAACAGAGTTTAAAATAGAATTTGAAGAGAGTGTTGAGAGGATCCAAAAACATACATTACTTGGAGGAAAGAGTGATTTTAATGGTTTTTTATACAAGAGAAGGGATATAAGGTATGTTCATGACCTTTAACCTTTGAAAGCAAGAGATTGAGGGAAAGAAGAGGCTTACTTGACTTGGGATTGTTTTTTGGACCTTCTTCACTAAGATTTGGAGTGAGGAGATCCAAGCCAAGGAGTTGTGTGAGGTTTGTGGAGTGGAAGGATGTAATACTCAGAGGACAAGAGAAGAGAGAAAACACAAATTGCAAACTCAAACATTTGATGCCCCAAGGGAGCACCTTCTCTTTATTATATAGACAAAGAGGATCTCCTCCAAGGAATCTCCACCATAGGATTAGGGACATAGATAGGTGACATGTCAGCAAGCTCCACCCTTGGATTACTTACTTGGATGGGTGACCTGTCTGGTCTAGGTCCTATCTGGTTGGTCAAACTAGCTTTGACCAGAGGGAATCTTTTAGGGAATCTTCCTGTAGGAATCTCAGAATCACGTGAGTAAGGTACCATTGGAAAGCTCTCGACGAGACAAAGCAAGTGGGAGGGTAGTCCAGACTTTCTTTTGCTGGGGGGAATCTGCACATTTTCGAGGCCTAATTCATCCGTTTAGGCCTCCGAAATTGCCTTCAAAGATTTTAGGCATATTTTGGTTCCTACTCTATTAGTAGAAGTCCCCTTTTGGTGATACCTCTTTCTGATCTGTTTAGTCCATCATGTGGTTTGGTAACATCCTTCCAGATGTTACCAAACCAATTCTCACCTTTAAATCATATGTCTAGCTATTGGTTCTAAGGTTCTCAAGTCTATTTCGGTTTCTGCCCTATTAGTAGAAGTACTCTTTTGGTGATACTTCTATTTGATCTATTTTGACCATCATGTATAACATCATTCTAGATGTTACCAAACCAAAATTTCACATCTAGATCATATGGCTAACCCTTGGTATTACAGACCTCCCTCCTTTTAAAACGTAACGTCCTCATGCAATTGTTGCTCAAATGCTTGCACCAACACCGGTGCATGTGCCAAATTGGCAGCGGGTTCCCAGGTTGCTTCATAGAGGGGGTAACCTTTCCATTGTACTAGATATTCCACCCGTGGATGGCAAGTACCACGCATGCGCTTTTGGGGAATCCGCTCCACTTCATATTCCTCTGTGCCATCAATGACTGTCGGACAAGGTTGAATGTCCTGTGTGGAAGGACCTTGGCCTGATTGGGGAGCATATCTACGTAATAGGGAGACATGGAACACTGGATGGATCTTCATGTGTGGTGGTAGCTCAAGGTGATAGGCCACAGCGCCGATGCAACAAAGAATCAAGAAAGGCCCAATAAAACGAGGTCTTAGCTTACAAGATCCAACTAATGTAAGGTTGGTTGTTGATAGCCACACTTGATCCCCAACATTGAACTCCATGTGCCTACAGTGTGCATCAACATACTGCTTTTGTCAATTTTGCGCAATCTGTAACCTGTGATGGCGCTCTCCACACCTTGTTGAATTCTAGAAAAAAATGTGTCGACTGCATCCACCTTGGTAGTCACTGGACGGATCTTCATCAAGCTAGAAGGTGTGAAGGGATGCTCACCATACATGAGGAAGAACGGAGTGACTTGGGTGGAGGCATTCACTGAATTGTTGTAACCAAATTCCACCAACGGTAGTAGGGTGTCCCACCTGTCTTGCTCTTCTAAGGTGAAGCCGCGTAACATGTCTTTAATCGTGCGATTAGCCCGCTCTATTTGGCCATCTGTTTGTGGGTGGTAAGCTGTAGACATAGCCAACTTGGTTTTGAAGAAACCAAAGAGTGTTTGCCAAAACAAATTGGTGAATTGGGTGCCTCTATTGGTGATGAGTACTCTAGACAAGCCATGGTAAGCAAAGACTGCATCTAAGTATAGTTGAGCTAGTTGTGGAGCGGTCACCTCCTTGGTGGTAGGGCATACATGAATCATTTTTCTGAGCCGGTCCACAAAGACCTGTAACACCCATTTGTGCATGTGTGTGGTATTGTGATATTTAGCTTGGTATTACAAGTACTTAAGAGATATTATTTATATAGAGATAAAGGATGGTTCTATATTAGTCATGGTTAGCTAAAGTTAGTCATAGCTAAGATAGATGGGACCTTACTTTAGAGGAAGTAGAAAAGATGAGCACCACTATTTTGGATTTTAGTGTGTTGACTTGGTATTATTTCTAGGTGTTTGGCTTTGGGGAAAGAGTTGAGAACTCTTGGGCCCGCAAGCCTTTTTGTTTTGGATTCTTCTTTAGTCCAAGGATAGCCCATGTGAAGGAATCCTTGCTTTAGTGGTTGGGTCAAGATAAGGGGAATATGCCCATGTGAATGGATATTCCTTTCTACTTTTTGACTTTACTTGACTTTTAGTCTAGTAACTTGAGTTACTACGGTAATTAGTAACTTTGGTACGTAACTATTTCACAAGTATATAAACAAGGTGTGAGGAGGTACTCATCATCCTTTCATTTGCAACTATCTCTCTCTCATTGAGTTCTCTAGTGAGCAATGTCTTGAGTCTTGGAGTGTTAGCCTTGGAGGAGTATGATGGAGTTGGGGTTCCTTGCCTTCTTAGTCCATGGTGCGCTACCATAATAGCCATCAGAGGTTCATCCTGAGTGAGAGACAGGCCGGCTCACATTTTTGGTTCCGTTGCCGGGACCTCTCTAGAAGGCAAGATAATGTTCCGCGTCCAATTCTACATTAGGCAGAAGGAGGCTATGAGAGCTCACTTGGAGAGAACATTAGGAGAGGAGAGGGCTGAACTTATGTTAGAGAACCAAGATCCATTTGTATACCCTGTAGTTCATTATGATGTCTTTGAGGTGATTTTGTACATCTTGTACACATGAGAGGAATTGGAGAGATTGTGTGAGGTGGATTGCAGATTTTGGGGATTAAGGTGATTTTGGGCAAAATCTCAAGTTTGAGATCTGGACTCGAGATTTCTACACATGATAGCTTGGGTTATCTTTCAGTTAGCACACTTGAAATTATTGAGAGAGCTTCTATGCGCACTGGGCTAGAATTTTTGAAAGTTGATAGGGTAAAGTGCTCCCGCAACTGCATGCTCTCTGGAAAATTGTACAGAGTCTGCCATTTCTTCAATTTTCAGTGAATTGTCCTGAAAATTTCCAAGAAAATTCAGTGCATTGTATCCTACCTGCTGCCACAAAAATTAGAGAGAGATCATTTTTGCGCAGGGCGTGATGAGTTTTTGAAGTGAGGGGGGTGGTTTTCAGACCAAATCTGAAATATGGGTGCTGAATAGAAAGGTGTCTAGGCCAAATGGCTCAATGAAAAGATCTGAAATTTTGCAGGGAGGGACGCCCTGGAGTTGTGATCAAGTGTGCAAAATTTCAGAGGACTGTGACGTATTGGTTGGGAGATTTGAATGACATTGTGAGGAAGGGTCAATTCTGCAGAGTGGAGATCTCATGCATGAGAAGTTTGAGATCAACAAAAAGCATGTTTGAGTGTTTAGATTCATCTTGGGGAACATGGAGAGTCATCAAGAGTGGAAATTGAGATTATGCAAGGTTCCCCAAGGGTTTGAGGTGATTGTAGGGGTGGATTTGAGGAAAAGAGAGTTTACAATAGAATTTGAAGAGAGTGTTGAGAGGATCCAAAAACCTACACCACTTGGAGGAAAGAGTGAGTCTAAGTGCTTTCTATGTGGAGAGAAGGGACATAAGGCAAGTTCATGTCCATTGACCTTTGAGAGCAAGAGATTGAGGGAAAGGAGAGGCTTACTTGACTTGGGTTTGCATGTTGGACCTTCTTCACCAAGATTGGGAGGGAGAAGATCTAAGACCAAAGAGTTGTGTGAGGTTTGTGGAGTTGAAGGACTTCCAAAAGGACATGAGTGTAGTGGAGTAAAAGCACTTTTGGAAACTTTGGTGAAGGATCTTGGAGAGAGTCTTAGTACAGCTACAGAAATACTACCACCTTCATCAGCTAGTTCTCAAGATTAGTGATGGAGATAATCTTTCAACTTATGGATAAACTATCCATGAGAGTTAGATTAATATGCACTCTAGGATTTGATGTTGCTATAGAAATCTTGGAGCAACCTGAACCTTTTGTGTTCCCTAGAGTGGATTATTCTCAGATGGTGTTAGTCATGTATATACTCTATTAGTAATAGAGTGAGAGAAAAGAAAAGAGGAAAAAAAAATAAAATTTGAGAGAAAAGAAAGATAGTGAGGGGTTAAGATGGGGAAACTTCCGGTTTTCTTTGGCAAGGATGGAGAAGATGTGGAGGCCTTTGTGAGAGACTTCAAGAGAGCTTGCATAGGAAACAATGAGAGGAGGAAGAATGAGTGGGCCTCATTATTACCAGATTTCTTTGAGGATGCAGCACTTACATGGTATGAGTCAGAATACCAAAAGAGAGAGAGGAGAGAGGGGGAAGAGGAGTCTTGGGAGACTTTGACTTCAGCACTCATTGAGAACTTTCTTCCTGATGAGAGTTATGAGAGATTGATGAGTGAGGTTACATTTCTCAAGCAAGGAGATGGAGAGAAAGTGAGAGTCTATGTGGAAAGAGTGGAAAAATTGGAGTCCAGATTTCGCATAGTGTTGAGGAAGGGTGGGGATGATGTGGAGACTACAATGATTGGCATAGGGGCCATGCTCACCAAGAATTTTGTGGGAGGATTGAGACCACAAATTAGAAGCAAGGTGAGATATGAGAAACCTTCTTCCAAGGTTGAAGCTATCAAGATCGCAATTCGTATGGAGGAGAGTTTGGAAGGGGATGAAAGTGATTTGGTGGTGAAGGAGGTTGTGCATCCTCCTCAAGGCTACAAGTATGGTGGAACTTCTGATACTTTGGTGACAAGGGTTGCACCACAAGTAGTAGTTGCTCCAGTTCTTGCACCTCCACCAAAAGACCCACTCCAAACCATCACAGAACAACTTGCGGATCTCAAGATCAATGTGGTGCAATTATGGGAGAAGAGAGAGGTGGATCAGAATGTAGGGAGAGGGCCTAGGAGTTATGGAAACCATCCATATAGAGGAGGCCAACCAGCCAACAATTTCAATGATAGAAATTGTTTTGGTTGTGGGGGAAGAGGCCATATCCAAAGGAATTGCCCAAATTCCACTTACCATGGAGGAAGGGGTTATGAGGGAGCCAATAGAGGGAAAGAGGGAGGTAGTGAAACCCAAGTGGCTCCTAATCCCAACAAAGGTAAGGGGATAGCATCCATAGATGTGGTTGAGAGCAAGTATGAGAAAGGAGAGTGCTCAAACTCCAAGGGTCCTAATTTGGAGCTTTTGGCACAAGAGAAGAAGAGAGCTCGTTTTGCAGAGGATGTTCACTCTTCTAAAGGATTTACTTCAAGCAAGGATACTCCTATGTCTACTAGGAGCACTCGCACCTCAACACCATCAACAACAAAGACTCCAAGGAAGAAGTTGGGGATGGAGGACTTCTTGATCTCCAAGCAACAATGGAACTACAATGTGTTGGAGGATGTTGGTAGTCACAAGGCTAACATCACAGTGGGCCAATTAATTGCTTTGAACCCTACCTTGAGAAAGGAGCTTAGAGGTGGTTTGAGTTCTACAAGGAGCAAGAAGAAGAAGAAGGCAAAAGTTCCAATATCAATGGGGGTGGTGGATGCCAAGCCAGCACCATGGGAAGCTTGTGAATATGCCTCCAAGATTGATGTGAGAGTGAATGGTCACAACATCAAGGATGCATTGGTTGATGGAGGATCAGCAGTGAATGCCATGTCAGAAAGGTTGATGAAGAAGTTGGGTATGATACCCTCAAGAGCTTCAACATTTGTGGTGAGCATGGCAAACAAGCAACAAGTTCGACCAGTAGGAGTGATGGATAAGGTGGTAGTTTCAGTTATGGGAGTTCAAAATCTCATGACTTTCCAAGTCTTGAAGGATTCAAGCTATGACTTACTTCTTGGGAGGCCATGGTTGAGAGCAGCACGCACAACTGATCGATGGCACAAAGGGTACTTAAGGATTGGGCCATCAAACCATAGAGTCACTGTTCCTGTGACTAACACCACCAACACTTCACATTCAGATACCCCATCTTCTGATTATTGGGAATCTGATTCTGAAGGAGGAGCTTCAGGTGTGGACACAAGCATGGAAGAGGAGACTTCCACGGAGGAGGATGAATCTGAATCTGATTCAGATGTGTATCCTTTGTGTGCTATGGATTTTGCACCTAAGCCAGAGGTTTTGAAGGACCCAGATAAATCACCATTGACACTTGAGGAGGTAGAGAGAAGGTTATCTACCCTCAAGTATGGCCCAAATGTTACCAAGGAGGAGAAGGTGAGATTTGAGGAGGTTTTCCGCAAGTTCATCCATGTGTTTGCTTTTAGTTACAAGGATTTGAAGGAAGTCACCTTGGAGGAGCACAAGATAGAGGTGGAGTCACATGCAAGACCAATCCGCCAAAAGCAACATCGCATTAGCCCACCAATATCTTTGGTTGTGAAGGAGGAGATTGATAAGCTCAAGGAGGCTGGATTTATCTTTGAGGTGGAGAATTCAGAATGGGTGTCTCCAATTGTCATTGTGAAGAAAAAGAATGGCAAGCTTCGGGTATGTGTGGATTACAAGAAGCTCAATGCTGTTACCAAGAAGGACTACTACCCATTGCCATTCATTGATGAGATCTTGGAGGAGGTTGCAGGTCATGAGAGGTACAGTTTTGGAGATGGTTATAGTGGATATAACCAAATCAAGATTGCACCAGAGCATCAACAACTCACCACATTCACCACACCTTGGGGAACTTACGCTTTCAAGGTCATGCCTTTTGGGCTTTGCAATGCTCCAGCCACATTCCAACGGTTCATGAACAAGGTATTTGAACCTTTCATTGGGAAATTTGTGAGAGATTTCATTGATGACTTTTGTGTCTATGGGAGCAAGGAGGAGCACTTTGAGCACCTAATCAAAGTCTTGCAACGCTTGGATGAGGCAAATGCATCACTCAACCCAGAGAAGTGCATTTTTGGATGTGAAGAAGGTCTACTTTTGGGGCACATCATCTCCAAGGATGGAATAGCAGTTGATCCTGAGAAGGTGAGGAAAATCTCAGACCTTCCATTCCCTTCAAGCTTGACAAAGTTACGCCAATTCTTGGGAATGGTTGGGTACTATAGGAGGTTCATCTTCTCATTTTCCAACAAGGCTTATGCATTGACCATCTACATGAAGAAGGGTGTAGATTACATGGTGATTTTGGAAGACAAGGAGGCTCTCAAAGCTTTTGAGGAGCTCAAGCAATCCCTTGTTGTAGCTCCAATTCTTGCTAAACCTGATTGGAGTAAGCCTTTCATCCTCTACACTGATGCTTCTAATGTAGCTATAGGATGCACTCTTAGTCAATTAGACCAAGATGGGCATGATCATCCAATAGCTTATGCTAGTAGGCAGATGGTTTCAGCAGAGAAGAACTACTCTGTCACAGAGAGAGAAGGGTTGGCAGTGATCTTTGGTCTCAAGAAGTTTAGACACTACTTGATTGGAGGGAATGCCACAATTGTCACGGATCACAAGGCTTTGAAGTACATCTTCAACAAGCCTAATGTTGAAGGGAGACTAGCAAGGTGGATGATTCTCTTGTCTGAGTATGACTACACAATTGAGGATAGGCCAGGAAAGAAACATGCAAATGCTGATTTGTTATCTAGAGCCTATGATCATGATGGAGATGAGCCAGTAGATGATTCCTTCCCGGATGAGGAGCTCATGACAATCTCAGTCACTCAAGAGGTTCCAATGGAGTACAAGGAGATTGTGGATTTTGTGACAAGAGGTAACTATCCAGAAGGGATGCATGCTAGGGAGAGGAAGGCCCTTGCAGCAAGATCTAGACCTTACACAATGGTGGATGATATTCTTTTTCACCAAGGAGCAGATGGTCTACTTCGAAGAGCAGTGGGTAAGGAAGAGTCTATCCTACTCATAAAGGAGTTTCATGAAGGTTTAGTATGTGGAGGACACTTTGCAGGAAAGGTGACTGCTTTCAAGATTCTAGATGCATGTTACCATTGGAGAGGGATTTTCAAGGATTGTCTTGATTATTGCAAAACTTGTCATGTTTGTCAAGCTTTTGCTAGAAAGTCTACATCCACTCCACCACTTAGATCAATTCCATTGCTAGGACCCTTTGAGAAGTGGGGAATTGATTTTGTAGGACCTCTCAATAGAACCCCAAGGAACAATCGGTACATTGTGGTAGTTACTGATTACCTTACCAAGTGGGTTGAGGCTAGACCATTGAGGGACAAGAATGAAGATGAAGTGGGTAGATTTCTTTATGAACGCATTATCACTAGGTTTGGATGCCCTTTGGAGTTGGTTTCTGATAGAGGAGGAGAGTTTACAGGAAGCATTACTACAGCCATGCTACGACATTTCTCTATCACACATAGAGTAACTACATCCTATAAGCCAAATTCCAATGGCTTGGCAGAGAGAACCAATCAGACCTTGTGCATGATGTTGGCCAAAGATGCAGAAATGGAGGGGGCTAAACATCATTGGGACAAGAGGATTCATGCAGTTTTGTGGGAGTATAGGACAACCATGAAGACTTCCACTGGATATTCTCCATTCCAATTGGTGTATGGTATTGAGTCTACCTTACCTATTCACTTTGATCTTCCTACCTTCCAAAGCATTCATAGGAGATTGAAGAAAGCACAAGGAAGTGATGCAGAGAAGTCAAGGAAGGATCAACTCATGGAGTTGGAAGAGGCAAGAGCAGTTGCTATGGTTCGAGTGGAGCAAGCCCAAAGGAAACAAAAGGAGAGCTATGACAAGAGGCAAGGCAAGAAGAAGGTGGAGCCTTTCAAAGAAGGTGATTGGGTAATGTTGTTTGATTCCATTCGATTCAAGAGAGTACAAAAGAAGTTTTTGCCTAAGTACTTTGGACCTTTCATAGTAGAGAAGGTGTGGGGAAATTACACTTATGATCTCAAGGAGTTGGGAGGAAGACACTTTGATAGGATTAACCATGATAAGTTGAAGATGTACCATAGAAGGTAGAGAGACCTTCACTTTGAGGACAAAGTGAAAACTTAGTCCGGGGGTAAATGTAACACCCATTTGTGCATGTGTGTGGTATTGTGATATTTAGCTTGGTATTACAAGTAGTTAAGAGATATTATTTATATAGAGATAAAGGATGGTTCTATATTAGTCATGGTTAGCTAAAGTTAGTCATAGCTAAGATAGATGGGACCTTACTTTAGAGGAAGTAGAAAAGATGAGCACCACTATTTTGGATTTTAGTGTGTTGACTTGGTATTATTCCTAGGTGTTTGGCTTTGGGGAAAGAGTTGAGAACTCTTGGGCCCGCAAGCCTTTTTGTTTTGGATTCTTCTTTAGTCCAAGGATAGCCCATGTGAAGGAATCCTTGCTTTAGTGGTTGGGTCAAGATAAGGGGAATATGCCCATGTGAATGGATATTCCTTTCTACTTTTTGACTTTACTTGACTTTTAGTCTAGTAACTTGAGTTACTACGGTAATTAGTAACTTTGGTACGTAACTATTTCACAAGTATATAAACAAGGTGTGAGGAGGTACTCATCATCCTTTCATTTGCAACTATCTCTCTCTCATTGAGTTCTCTAGTGAGCAATGTCTTGAGTCTTGGAGTGTTAGCCTTGGAGGAGTATGATGGAGTTGGGGTTCCTTGCCTTCTTAGTCCATGGTGCGCTACCATAATAGCCATCAGAGGTTCATCCTGAGTGAGAGACAGGCCGGCTCACAGACCACAATGGAGTCAAACCCTAAGGTGGTCTTGGGTAATTCACAGACGAGATCCATACTTACTTGTTCCCAATGTTGGGTAGGAGTGGGGAGAGGTTGAAGGAGCCATGCAGGAGTTTGATTAGAAGCTTTGTTTTGTTGACAAAGTAGGTAGCTACACACATAGTCCATCACATCGTTGCTCATCTTGGGCCAATAGTAATGGCGCTTGATTGCATCCAAGGTCTTGTCCACTCCGACATGAGCTGCAATGGCCGAATCATGACATTCCGCTAGAATGGTGGTGCGTAATTCTGGGACATTTGGGATCCACAATCTGCCCTCCCAAAAGGTGAGTCCTTGGGTGCTGGTGACACCTTTGGATGATTGCGCTTCTACAATCTGTGGACAGTTTTTGTAGCAACTAGAATCTCTTGCCAGAATTTAGGGTTAATCTTAACCTCTGCCACCAAGTTGTTGGGCATTGGCATGCGGGTGAATGCATCTGCAAGTTGCCTCTTACCTTCCACGTAGGTGATTATCATGTTGAAGCGTTGTTGCCACTCTGCCCACCAAATTTGGCAACGAGATATATCCTTCTGCGTCTCAAGGTAGACTAGAGGTTTGTGGTCTATCTCTACTACAAATGCCTTCTCGCCCAGGTAGTGCTTCCAATGCTTGGTTGCTAGAATGATGGCCAACTCTTCTCGTTCTGTGGTGTGGTAGTTGCACTCTACCGGTAACAACTTTCAAGAGAAATATGCAATTGGATGCCATCCGTCATGCCATTCTTGTTGTAGGACTGCTCCTATTGCTACGCCTGATGCATCTGTAGCCAACTTGATTGGACATTTTGGGTCATACCACTTCAAGATTGGTGCATGTAGCAAGGCGGCCTTCAATTCTTGAAAGGCCAACTCTTGTGCAGTTCCCCATGTCCACTTCTTCCCCTTGCCAAGTAGTGCCATTAAAGGCTGTGCAACCTTGGAGAAGTCCTTGACAAATCTACGATAGAATCCCGTCAATCCCAAGAAGCTCTTAAGTTGAGTCTGATCTTTTGGGGCACTCCATTTTTTAATGACCTCTATTTTATCTGTCAATACTTGAATGCTCTCTACACTTACTCTATGCCCTAAGTAGTCTACTTCAGACTTGCCAAACTCACACTTTGAGATTTTGGCAACTGATTTTGCCTTAGAATCTGGAGGACCTCTTGTAGATGCTATTTGTGTTCTGTCATCATGCTACTATATACTAAGATATCATCCAAGAAGACAATAACAGACTTATCCAAGTATGGATGAAATATGTCATTCATTAGGCTCATGAAAGAGTCAGGCGCATTGGTGAGGCCAAAAGGCATCACAAGATACTCAAAGTGGCCATACTTGGTTTGAAAGGCAGTTTTGTACACATCCTCCTCTGCAATTTGGATTTGATTGTAACCGCTTTGCAAGTCCAGTTTAGTGAAGTCTCTCGCTCCATGGAGTTGATCAAACAGGTCATCTATGCAAGGTAAGGGGTATTTGTTCTTCATTGTTTGCTGATTGAGACCCCGATAGTCAATGCACATGCGCACTGTACCATCCTTCTTCTTCACAAACAAGACAGGGGCTCCATATGGTGATATGCTAGGTTGGATGAACCCTTTTTATAGCATCTCCTTAATTTGAGTCTTACACTCCTCCAACTCATGAGGTGATAGGCGATATGGGGCCTTACAAGGAGGTGTCTTCCCCGGGAGTGTCTCTATTTTGTGATCTACTCGCCTTTTAGGTGGTAATCTTGAAGGTAGATCATTGGGAAAGACATCTTGAAACTCATCCACCACATCCTTCAATTTCTCAGGGATTTGTCCAGCAAGTTGTGCACTCTGGACTTCTCTTATTAGACCCATAAAACATCTATCGGTCTTACAGACAGTTGTCGTCCTTACAACATATAGAGGCAATTTCTGCCTATGTGATTTTTCTTTGACCCCAATGATTGACCATTGGTGGGTTCTCACTACTTTCTTCCTCCAATCCACCATTAGGTTGTACTGCTCAATTCATGGTATGCCTAAAATTGCATTATAACGGGCTAACTATATCACTCGCCACTCAATTGCTTCCTAATATTCTCCTACAGAGAGGGTTACCCGTCTAGGTAATGATTCAATCCTCTTTGTTTGCCCATTTGGTAACTCTACTTCTTCACTTCCATCTCTCTCTAGATCCATTCGCAATCTTATTGCAACAGAGCAAGACAATAAATTCTCTGTTGCTCTCGGATCTATTAATACTCTCACTTGATTACCTTCTAGGATTCCATTCACAACAATCAATTGTGAGGTTGCCTTTCGGGATCTTTGCACATTATTCTTCTTCCTTCCCTTGCTTCTCTGCTTCCTTATTGAGCCAGTAAGGCCGCAAGGTACATTTACTGGCGATCTTTGTTTTCCGAAGTGGTTTCCACCTCCTCCTCTTCAATGTGCCTCTCCATGTTGTTCAAAGATCACCTGTATGAAGGCCGAGGGCCTCTAGGGAAATGAGTGCAACAATTGGTAGATATTTGCCCAATACGGCCACAATTGTAACAACAGCGTTGTTCTCCTCGAGTCCCTTCTCCTCGTGGGACTCCATCTCTTTGTTCTTCTACCCGTCCCCGCTCCCCTTGAAGCGGCCGTGCTCCTCAATCCCGGAATCGAAGGTTGCCCAATTCCATCGGTACTGGTCCTCCCATGTGTGGCATTTCTGCCCAATAATGTTGAGGTGGAACTACTCCTTCACCTCTACCTAATGCTCCTGCTATTCTCTGTGCACAAGCAATAGCTTCAAATACCGTGCGAGGGTTTTACACCATGACTTCTTGGCGAATCCACTCTTTCAACCCTCGTTTGAAATTGTCGAGAGCCTCTACTGGACTCATGTTGGTAATTGTGACTTGTAGATCCAGAAATGCCTCCACATACTCTTGTACGCTATTCTTCTATCTCAATCCCCATAGTCGGGTTTGAGCCATCTGCACAAAATCCACCGATTGGAAATTCTTCAACAGTCCTTCTTGCATTGCTGTCCATGTGACCTCCCTTCTCTCTGCCAGGATGGATCGTTCCCAAGCATCATACCATGTGAGGGCTTTATTGGTCAAGTACCCACATGCAAACACGCTTGCAGCATGCTCTATGATCTCCGTTGAGAACAATCAAAAATATTGATTCATTCTCGAGATCCAATTTTCCACTACTCCCATCGTACGCTGCCCCTTGTAAGGCTTGATGTTGCAGGTCTTTGTCATCCAGAGTAGCAATGTGGCTTCATCGTTGATAGGGTTTGTAGGCACGGGTGCCTCTCCAAGTAGTTCAATCACAGGTACTGGGTTTTGAGACGGCTCTTCTTCTTGCATGGCTTGATCGTTCTTGAGGATTTGCGCTTGACTTTGTAATGTCTCCATGGTCATCTTAATCTCTTGAAATTCATTCAACATCCATTGCATTCCTTGCACCAGCTCTTGCAACTGCGGATCCATGGTTCCTGCAACACCCAATTGCTAACGTCTACTTCAATACAGAGTCAATATAATCACTCTGGAAGACGCACAAACTATGGGAACTACCATTCGGACCTCAGAAGCTATCACTCGTTGATAATACTCCTCACCAAAATTCCTAACCACAAAATCTCTAAACATCACTTTCGGCCTCACTACATAACGGATTTCTACTTGAGTGTTGAAAGGGAGAGGATTTAGGACATTCATATCCATATTATCATAAAAGAATGTAGATTGTCAAATCCCACTCTCTGTCATATATCACCACAGGTAGAATCACCAAGTTTGGTGAGTTCATCACTTTGTCCATGAATTCCGCACCAAAGTGATAAACTAGCGATACTCTCATCTGCTCATGCTGGATGTACATAACCTTGATGTGGAATGGATTTGAGAATGGAAAGCTAGGTGTAGGAAATTGTCCCCCCGGCGCATCCATCCCATCCGCTCTCTAAAGTCCTTCCTAAGTCTAGCGATTACTCTATGTTCTCCACCTCAAATTACTTAGTTTTAGTAGTTCGTGCTATTCCAAGAGGGGTGATCCACTCTCTTGGACTAGAACACTTGCTTTGATACCATTGTAATACTCCGAGGACAAGAGAAGAAAGAAAACACAGATTGCACACTCAAACATTTGATGCCCCAAGGGAGCACCTTCTCTTTATTATATAGACAAAGAGGATCTCCTCCAAGGAATCTCCACCATAGGATTAGGGACACAGATAGGTGACATGTCAGCAAGCTCCACCCTTGGATTACTTACTTGGATGGGTGACTTGTCTGGTCTAGGTCCTATCTGGTTGGTCAAACCAGCTTTGACCGGAGGGAATCTTTTAGGGAATCTTCCTGTAGGAATCTCAGAATCACGTGAGTAAGGTACCATTGGAAAGCTCTCGACGAGACAAAGCAAGTGGGAGGGAAGGCCAGACTTTCTTTTGCTGGGGGGGATCCGCACATTTTTGAGGCCTAATTTATCCGTTTAGGCCTCCGAAATTGCCTTCAAAGATTTTAGGCATATTTCGGTTCCTACTCTATTCGTAAAAGTCCCCTTTTGGTGATACCTCTTTCTGATCTGTTTAGTCCATCATGTGTAACATCCTTCCAGATGTTACCAAACAAATTCTCACCTTTAAATCATATGTCTAGCTATTGGTTCTAAGGTTCTCAAGTCTATTTCGGTTTCTGCCCTATTAGTAGAAGTACTCTTTTGGTGATACTTCTATTTGATCTATTTTGACCATCATGTATAACATCATTCTAGATGTTACCAAATCAAATTTCATATCTAGATCATATTGCTAACCCTTGGTATTACAAAGGACTTCCAAAAGGACATGAGTGTAGTGGAGTAACAACAATTTTGGAAACTTTGGTGAAAGATCTTGGAGAGAGTTGTAGCATAACTAAAGAGGAACTATTACCTTTATCAACTAGTTTTCAAGATTAGTGATGGAGATAATCTTTCAACTTACGAATAAACTATCCATGAGGGTTTGATTAATATGCATTCTAGGATTTGGTGTTACTATCTGAACCTTTTTTGTTCCTTAGGGTAGATTACTCTCAAATGGTGTTGGTTATATATATAATTTATTAGTTATAAAGTGAGATAAAACAAAAGAAATTGAGAGAAAAGAGAAAGATAGTGAGGATCTAAGATGGGGAAACTTCCAGTTTTCTTTGGCAAGGATGGAGAAGATGTGGAGGTCTTTGTGAGAGACTTCAAGAGATCTTTCATAGGAAACAATGAGAGGAGGAAGAATGAGTGGGTCTTATTATTACTAGATTTCTTTGAGGATGCTGCACTTACATGGTATGAGTCAAAATACCAAAAAAAAAAGATAGGCAAGAAGAGTCTTGGGAGAGTTTGACTTCAGTACTCATTGAGAAATTTCTTCTAAATGAAAGTTATAGATATTGATGAGTGAAGTTGCTTTCCTCAAACAAGGAGATGGAAAGAAAGTGAGAGTCTATGTAGAAAGAGTGGAGAAGTTAAACTCCAGATTTTGCATAGTGTTGAGGAAGGATGGAGATGATGTAGAGACTACTATGATTGGCTTAAGAACCATGCTCACCAAGAATTTTGTAGGAGGTTCAAGTGGGTAAGGTGAGATATGAGAAACCTTCTTCCAAGGTTGAAGCTATCAAGATTGCAATTTGTATGGAGGAGAGTTTGGAAGGAGATGAGAGTGATTTGGTGGTGAAGAAGGTTTTGTATCCTCTCAAGGCTACAAGTATGGTAGAACTTTTGATACTTTGATGGCAAGGGTTGCACTACAAGTAGTAGTTGCTCCAGTTCTTGCACCTCTACCAAAAGATCCACTTCAAACCATCACATAACAACTTGTGGATCTCAAGATCAATGTAGTGCAACTATAGGAAAAGAGAAAAGTAATTCAGAATGTGAGAAGATGGCCTAGGAGTTATGGAAGATATCCATATAGAAGAAGCTAACCAACCCATTTCAATGATAGAAATTGTTTTGGTTGTGGAGGAAGAGATCACATCCAAAGGAATTGCCCAAATTCCACCTACTATGGAGGAAGGGGTTATGAGGAAGCCTTTAGAAGGAAAGAGGGAGGTAGTGAAAACCAAGTGACTCCTTATCCAGACAAAGGTAAGAGGATAGCATCCATAAATGTGGTTGAAAGCACGTATGAAAAGGGGGAGTGCTCAAACTCCAAAGGTTTTAATTTGGAGCTTTTGGCACAAGGGAAGAAGAGAGCTCATTTTGCAGAAGATGTATACTTTTCTCAAGGATTTAGTCCTAGCAAGGAGACTCTTATGACTACAAGGAGCACTTGCACTAGCACCTCAACACCATCAACATACAAAGACTCCAAGGAAGAAGTTGGGGATGGAGGACTTCTTGATCTCAAAGTAACAATGGAATTTAATGTGTTGGAGGATGTTGGTAGTCACAAGGCTAACATCATATTGGGTCAATTGATTACTTTGAATTCTACTTTGAGAAAAGATCTTATAGGTGATTTAAGTTCTACAAGGAGCAAGAGGAAGAAGAAAGAAAAATCTCCAATATCTAAGGGGGTGGTGGATGCCAAACCAATACTATGGGAGGCTTATGAATATGCACCTAAGATTGATATGAGTGAATGGTCACAACATCAAGGATGCACTTGTCGATGGAGGATCTATAATGAATGCCATATTAGAGAGGTTGATGAAGAAGTTGGGTGTGATACCCTCTAGACCTCAACATTTTTTGTGAGCATGGCAAACAAGCAACAAGTTCAACCAATATGGATGATAGATAAGGTGGGAGTTCAAAATCTCATGACTTTTCTAGTCTTGAAGGATTCAAGCTATGATTTGTTTCTTGTGGAGATATGGTTGAGAGCAACATGCACAACTAATCAACAACACAAAGGGTACTTAAGGATTGGGCCATCAAACCATAGAGCTATATTTCTTATGACTAACACCACCAACACTTCATATTTAGATAGACCATCTTTTGATTATTGGGAATCAGGTTTAGAAGAAGGAGCTTCAAGTGTGGACACAAGCATGGAGGAAGAGATTTCCACAAAGGAGGATGAATCTGAATCTGACTCAAATGTGTATCTCTTGTAGGCTATGGATTTTACACTTAAAGTAGAGGTTTTGAAAGACCCAAATAAATCACCATTGACACTTGATAAGATAGAGAGGAGGTTATCTACCCTCAAGTATGTTCCAAATGTTACAAAAGAGGAGAAAGGTGAGATTTTTGGAGATTTTCCATTAGTTCATCTATGTGTTTACTTTCAATTACAAGGACCTAAAGGACGTCACTTTGGAGGAGCACAAGATAGAGATGGATTCACATACAAGACCAGTCCTCCAAAAGCAATGTTGCATTAGCCCACCAATAACTTTGTTTGTGAAGGAAGAGATTGATAAGCTCAAGGAGGTTGGATTTAACTTTGAGGTGGAGAATTCAAAAAAGATGTCTCCAATTGTGATTATGAAGAAAAAGAATAGCAAGCTTTGGGTATGTGTGGATTACAAGAAGCTCAATGTTATTACTAAGGACTATTACCCTTTGCTATTCATTCATGAGATCTTGGAGGAGGTTGCAGGTTATAAGAAGTACAATTTTGGAGATGGTTATAGTGAGTACAACCAAATCAAGATTGCACCAAAGTATCAACAACTCACCACATTCACCACACCTTTGGGGACTTATACTTTCAAGGTAATACCTTTTGGTCTTTGCAATACTCTAGTCACATTTCAACAGTTCATGAACAAGGTGTTTGAATTTTTCATTGGGAAATTTATGAGAGACTTCATTGATGACTTTTGTGTCTATGGGAGCAAGGAGGAGCACTTTGAGCACTTGATCAAGGTCTTGCAATGCTTGGATGAAGCAAATGCATCACTCAACCCAAAGAAGTGAATTTTTAGTGGTGAAGAAGCTCTTCTTTTAGGGCACATCATCTACAAGGATGGAATAATAATTGATCCTAAGAAGGTGAGGAAAATCTCAGACCTTCCATTCCCTTCAAGCTTGACAAAGTTACACCAATTCTTGGGGATGGTTGGGTATTATATGAGGTTTATTTTTTCATTTTCTAACAAAGCTTATGCATTGACAATTTATATGAAGAAGTGTGTAGAATACATGGTTATTTTGGAGGATAAGAAGGCTCTCAAAGCTTTTGAGGAGCTCAAGCAATCCCTTGTTGTAGCTCCAATTCTGGCTAAACCTGAATGGAGAAAGCCTTTCATCCTCTACATTAATGCTTCCAATGAAGCTATAAGATGAACTCTTAGTCAATTAGATCAAGATTACCATGATCATCCAATATCTTATGGTAGTAAATAGATGGTTTCAGCAGAAAAGAACTACTCAGTCATTGAGAGAGAATGACCCTTCTCTCTCAATGACTTTGGTCTCAAGAAATTTAGACACTACTTGATTGGAGAGAAATCTACCATTGTCATGGATTACAAGGTTTTGAAATACATATTTGACAAGCCTAATGTGGAAGGGAGGTGTAAAAAACCAAGACCAAGGAGAGAAATAGGAGAATGGAAGATCACATTGGGATACTTGAATTTAGGAAAACTCCAAATGCCCAGTATGAGCTTTGGCTTTGGTATTTATAGGGAACATACAAGGCTCTTGAGAAGCTTCCTTCAACCACTTTCTTAGAGTGAAACCCAAGTTAACCCGTAACCTTCTCAAGAAGCTTCTTTCTAGAAGCCGCCTACTTGGCATGCAAGCTAAGATAGTTGGAAGCTTCTAAAAGCTTCCTTCTAGAAGCTACCTACTTGAAGTGCAAGTTAAGTTAGCTAGTAAGCTTCCCAAGAATCTTCCTAGACACTTCTAGAGTATTCTAGGCTAATTTGGCTTACTCTCTACTTCATTAGCCTTACTAATTGTGTTGCTAAACTCCATATTGTTACATATTCCTCAATGAAGCTTCAAACTCTTGGATGGCCGTTTGTGCATTCTGGAGGTAAGAAAGAGGTTCTTATGTGGCATCATGAAGGGGATACCCTTTCCAAAGGGGATACCCTTTCCAAAGGACCTTGTACTATGTATATTATCTGTATTCTCATTGAATGTGGCGACACACAAAGATACGATCAACTCTCTACTCCTCATGATCATTGATAGGGACGGAGGAGGAGGAGGAGGTTAGACACAAGAGGAAAAAGAAGATGGGTTAGAAACAAAGGGTTTCAACTTGGAAATATGAAAGATAGGGTGGATGTGCATATGACAAGGTAAAGCAAGTTGATAAGCAACAAGAGAGATGATTTGGGTGATATCAAAGGGTTCTATCCAATTAGGGGCGAGTTTACAAAATCAGGTATCAAGCGGGAGAGGTAGGTTTCTAGAGGATAGCATGACTTTATCACCAATTTTAAAGGTTAGATCACAACGATGGTGGTCTGCATATTGTTTCTAACAATTCTGAGCAACAAGGAGGTGAGATTTGGCTTGTTGGAGGGATTGAGATATGGTGGTTAAGAAGGTTGAAGTATGAGGGACATGAGATGGAAGAGGAGCAAGAAAGGAATTTGGAACAAGTGGATCTTGGCCAAAATTAAGAAAGAAAGAAGAAAATCTGGTTCTTGCCTGCTTGGAATTATTATAAGTAAATTCTACAACTGTAAGACATTAATCCCAATTGGTATGGTGAACATTGCCAAAAGGCACAAAGCATATCCTCCAAGGTGAAATTTGTGCATTCTATTTGCCCATCAATTTGAGGATGATAGATTGTGGATAAAATAAGCTTGGTGCCGAGTATGTGGAAGAGTGCTTGCCAAAAATTTCCAATGAAGCAAGGATCATGATCGAAGATGAGTACACATGGCATCCCATGATGCTTGAATACATTACTGAAGTAGATCTACGCTAATGTTAGAGCATTCATAGTATCAAAGGTTGGTGCCAAATGGATTTTCTTACTAAGCTTATCCACAAACACCACAATCGCTATATGACCTTGCTTTGTCTTAGGTAAGGATGTGATGATATCCAAGCTCACATGTTCCCATCAAGTAGATGGAATGGGAAGTGGTTGACAAAGTCCACTTGGTTTCTAATTGTTGGCCTTGCTGCATTGGCAGCTCTCACACAATTAGACAAACTCTTGAACATCTTGTGTCATGTTGGGCCACCACCATTGGCGTTGAAGGTTACCCAAGGTCTTTTCCACAGCCATGTGACCAGCAATTGGTAAGTCATGGGCTTCTTGGAGGCACACAAGCCAGAGATCACCATTGCCTGGAACATAAATCTGATTCTCACAAAATAGAAGGTCTTCCTTGTAGGAGAAGGTGTTATGCTCCTTGTTGCATGTTGTGAGACAACCTTGTACTATCAGAAAAATGGATCTTGTTGTAGAGCTATCCTAAACTCAGTTTGGACTTTGGAGTCAACTAATACTATCGTAATTGCCGCCATGATGGAAGGAAGAGACTTCAAATTAGGTCATCATGATAGGGCATCAAGGATGACATGGAACCAAGCAAGTTTATACTCAAGTTTGATATCAAACAACTATAGTTGTTCTTCTCATCAATGATGGCAACTCTTCATGTGTTCCAAATGTTTGTAAGGACTTGTGATCAATTTGCATGACCACTTGTTTCTCCAAGAGATAATGTCTCCATACCTTGGTGTCATATACCATTGCTAGTTGTTCTTGATCTTGAGAAGAGTAATTCTTTTTCACTATATTTAGTATGTGAGACACAAAGGCAATGGGATGCAATCCATCTATGAATTCTTGTTGCAACACGGCTCCAATTGCAAAGTTAGAAGCATCAAAATCAACCATATATGGTAGTTGAGGATCATATGGTTGAAAAATTGGTCTTAAAGACACCATATGTTTCAGCTTTTGGAATGCTTCCTTGTCCTTGTTGGTCCATTGAAAGCTCAAGTTCTTCCCCAAGAGATTGGTCAATGGTGCGGCCACATGAGCATTATAGTGGATGAACCGTTGGTAAAAACTGGCCAATCCATTGAATGTGCATACTTCTATAGTATCCTTTTGGGAGTAGGCCAATCAATAATGGCCTTGATTTTTTCTTCTTCCATCTTGATCCCCTCTGATGAGATCTTATGACCTAAGAAGGTAACCTCCTTATGCCAAAAGGCACATTTTGACTTCTTGCAGTAAAATTTCCATTGTTGTAGTCGTCTTAGGACTTCTTGCACATGATTCATGTGTTTTACCTCTATCTTACCATAGATTAAGATATCATCCAAGAACACCACCACGGACCGATCCAATAGTTCATCCAGCACCCAATGCATCTGATTCATGAAGATCGTTGGAGCATTAGTGAGTCCAAAAGGTAGAACTCTCCACTCGAAATGCCCATCCCTTGTGCAAAAGGCAATCTTTTGCACATTCTCTTTATCAATAGGATTTTGCCAATAGCCGTTGCAAAGATCCAACTTGGAAAAGTAGTGTGCTCCACTTAGTTGATCAAGCAAGTCATCAATCCAAGGTAAGGGATATGCATTCTTCACGGTTTGCTTATTGAGCCCACGATAATCAATACAAAAATGAAGTCCTCCATCCTTCTTTGGAACAAATAGTACTGGTGCTCCCCAAGGAGAGGTACTATGTTGTATGAAGTCCTTCTCCAACAACTCTATAAGTGTTTTCCGCAACTTCATCCAACTCCTTTGGTGAGAGCCGATAGATTAGTCTACTCACTGGAGTACTCCTTGGCAATAACTTGATCTTGAAGGGCATACCTTGATCGGAGTGTAATCTCTTTGGCAGATCATCTGGAAACATGTCCGCAAACTCCTGAACTATCCAATCAACCATTGCTTGATGAGGCTCTTGGCCCTCCTTAGATTGTTCTTGTGCAATCTGCTTGATCCACACCGTGAATACAGACTTATCTTCCTCTAAAGCTTGCTCTATGGCTACTTCCCTTCTAGGGACTAATCTCTCGTCTAAGCTTGCTCTATGGTTGCCTTCTTGGTAAACTTCCCATCTTGGGACTCATCTTTCTTCAAGGTTTGCTCTATGGCTACCTTATTGACAAACTTCCGATCTTGGAACTGACTATTCTTAGGTGTCTTACTCAGAGGTGCTAGACAACCTAGTCAGAAATTCCTACCTTGGTGTTGTACTTGAATTTGTTGTCAATTCCAATTAAATTGAACCTTATGACGTTCAAGCCAAGGTAGACCTAGAATAATATTATAGTGTAAAGATGCCACTACAAACCTCATACACTCTAAATACTCATTCCCAATCTTGAAGGTAATAGGATGTGAGGTTTAGGAATGCAAAACCTTGTCTACCATCCGCCATCATCAATCTACTTCCAATCACTAGCTTGATAGGAATACCCAATTCCTTTGCTACTTGCATAGACATGCAATTCTCTAAACTTCCAGAATCAACCAAAATCCTACAACTCCAATTAGATATCGTACCTTGCAAGTGAAGCAAACTTGTATAGGTCTAGCCTTCAATCCCATTGGAACTAATCAAGCTCCCAATAGGCGGCTCAAAATCTCCTATTGGGATTCTTTGTTTCCCTCATCATTCTATTCCACAAACTCCATTTGGGTAACTTGTCAAGATCACCCATTCCTAAGTGGACATTCAACAATGCAATGTCCAACTTGGTGACAATAACAACAACTTCTATTTTGTTGCAATCTTTCTCTATTTGCTGTACCAAGTGGTCTCCATTGGATAGCATCAATCTCCATTGGTACCGATTCTTCCACTTGTGCATAGTGTACTAGTAGGTTTTGTGTAGATTGAGGTCGAGACCAAAATGTCACAACCAAGGAATCAAAACGCTCAGCCAATTTCATGGCTTCTTCTATGTTTTGTGGCTCCTACATGGTCACCTCCAATTTGGTTTGTGACTTCAATCCTTGCACAAATTGATCCAAAACTTCACTTTCTTGGATATTTGGAATTTGCATGATGATGTTCTAAAATTTTTTGTTGTAACTCCTTATTGAGCCAATTTGCTTCAACTCCGCCAATTTATCTCATGTGGCTTGGGTGGCATTTATAGTTTGAAATCGACCAAGTATTGCATCCTTGAATTCTACCCATGTCAAAATTGGTGCAACAATCTATCATTTAGCTTGCTCCACATGGAATCACCACCAAAGTTTTGCCACACCATCCAATAGGCTAGAAGCCAAGAGAATTTGTTTCCGCTCATCTTGAAGATTGGTGGCTTCAAAGTAAAGTTTGCAGTCAAACCCAAAATTCTCCACTATGCATGGAAGATTCTTACCTTCAAACACCTTGGGTTCCAGAAATCAAATGTAATCTTCTCTATCTTGAATTGGTGCTCTCTCTCTATATGTTCTTGTCGTTGTTTGTCTTGTTCATCCAACAATCAAGTAAGATGCTCGATTTGTTGTTGTATTGCAAGGATAATGTTTGATATTACCGCCATAGCTACTACTCTATTCCACTACTCTCAAATTATCTAATTGATTAACACATAGATACAACACATCCACTATTCTCCACGTCCACCGTTCTCCATAAGGTACTATCGGAAGTATCAAGGGTTCCTCAAACACGGTGATCATATGCAAAAAATCATGCCCAAAGCGCGAGGTGATGAATTGTGTGAAATGATGCTTGGGTAATATTTGGACATAAAAATCCCAATGGTTTGGCGGAAGTGGATTTGGTGGTCCATAAATTCCATCCATCCCATTCTTGCTTTGATACTAATGTAAAAGACCAAGACTGAGGAGAGAAATAGGAGAATGGAAGCTCACATTGGTATGCTTGAATGAGGGAAAACTCCAAATGCCTAGCATGAGCTTTGGCTTTGTTATGTATAGGTAGCATACAAAGCCCTTGAGAAGGTTCTCAAGAAGCTTCCTCAAGCCGCTCTGTGCAAGCCAAGTTAACTAGGAAGCTTCTCAAGAAGCTTCCTTCTAGAAGCCGCCTACTTGGCGTGCAAGCTAAGCTAATTAGAAGCTTCTAGAAGCTACCTGCTTAGGGCACAAGTTAACTAGTTGGGAAGCTTCCCAAGAAGCTTTCTAGATGCTTCTAGAATATTCAAGGCTAATTTTGCTTATTCTCTACTTTGTTAGCTTTACTAACTACATTGCTAAACTCCATATTGTTACACTTGACTTGGGTTTGCATGTTGGACCTTCTTCACCAAGATTGGGAAGGAGAAGATCTAAGACCAAAGAGTTGTGTGAGGTTTGTAGAGTGGAAGGACTTCCAAAAGGACATGAATGTATTGGAGTAAAAACACTTTTGGAGACTTTGGTGAAGGATCTTGGAGAGAGTCTTCATATAGCTACAAAAATACTACCACTTTCATCAGCTAGTTCTCAAGATTAGTGACAGAGATAATCTTTCAAGTTATGGATAAACTATCCATGAGCACTACTAGGAGCACTCACACCTCAACACCATCAACAACAAAGAATCCAAGGAAGAAGTTGGGGATGGAGGACTTCTTGATCTCAAAGCAAAAATGGAACTACAATGGGTTGGAGGATATTAGTAGTCACAAGGCTAACATCACAATGGGCCAATTGATTGCTTTGAATCCTACTTTGAGAAAGGAGCTTAGAGGTGGTTTGAGTTCTACAAGGAGCAAGAGGAAGAAGAAGACAAAAGTTCTAGTATCAATGGGAGTAGTGGATGCCAAACAAGCATCATGAGAGGCTTATAAATATGCCTCCAAGATTGATGTGAGAGTAAATGGTCACAACATCAAGGATGCATTGGTTGATGGAGGATCAGCAATGAATGCCATGTAAGAAAGGCTGATGAAGAAGTTGGGTATGATACACTCAAGACCTTCAACATTCATGGTGAGCATGGCAAACAAGCAACAAGTTTGACCAATAGGAGTGATAGATAAAGTGGTAGTTTCAGTTATGAGAGTTCAAAATCTCATGAGTTTCCAAGTCTTGAAGGATTCTTCCAAGTCTTCAAGCTATGACTTACTTCTTGGGAGGCCATGGTTGAGGGCAGCCCGCATGACTGATCGATGGCACAAAGGGTACTTGAGGATTGGGCCATCAAACCATAGAGTAACAGTTCCTATGACTAACACCACCAACACTTCACATTTAGATACACCATCTTCTGATTATTGGGAATCAGATTCTAAAGAAGGAGCTTCAAGTGCGGACAAAGCATGGAGGAGGAGACTTCCATGGAGGAGGATAAATCTGAATCGGATTCAGATGTGTATCCCTTGTGTGCTATGGATTTTTCATCTAAGCTAGAGGTTTTGAAGGACCCAGATAAATCACCATTGACAATTCAGGAGGTAGAGAGAAGGTTAGCTACACTCAAGTATGGCCCAAATGTTACCCAGGAGGAGAAGGTGAGATTTGAGGAGATTTTCAGCAAGTCATCCATGTTTTTGCTTTCAGTTACAAGGATTTGAAGGAAGTCACCTTGGACGAGCACAAGATAGAGGTGGAGTCACATGCATGACCAATCCGCCAAAGCAATGTTGCATCAGACCACCATATCTTTGGTTGTGAAGGAGGAGATTGATTAGCTCAAGGAGGCTAGATTTATCTTTGAGGTGGAGAATTCAGAATGGGTGTCTCCGATTGTGATTGTGAAGAAAAAGAATGGCAAGCTTTGAGTATGTACGGATTACAAGAAGCTCAATGTTGTTACCAAGAAGGACTACAACCCATTACCATTCATTGATGAGATCTTGGAGGAGGTTGCAAGTCATGAGAGGTATAGTTTTGGGGATGGTTATAGTGGATATAACCAAATGGGCTACTTCAAAGAGCATTGGGTAAGGAATAGTCTATCTTACTCATAAAGGAGTTTCATGAAGGTTGAGTATGTGGAGAACACTTTGCAGGAAAGGTGACTACTTTCAAGATTCTAGATGCAACTTACCATTGGAGAGAGATTTTCAAGGATTGTCTTGATTATTGCAAAACTTGTCATGTTTGTCAAGCTTTTGCTAGAAATTCTACATCCACTCCACCACAAGATCAATTCCATTTTCTAGGACCTTTTGAGAAGTAGTGAATTGATTTTGTAGGTCCTCTCAATAGAATTCCAAGGGACAATTAGTACATTGTGGTAGTTACTAATTACCTTACCAAGTGGATTGAGGCTAGACCATTGAGGGACAAGAATGAAGATGAAGTTGGTAGATTTCTTTATGAATGCATTATCACTAGGTTTTGATGCCCTTTGGAGTTGGTTTTTGATAGAGGAAGAGAGTTTACAAGAAGCATCACTACATCCATGCTACAACATTTCTCTATCACACATAGAGGAACTATATCCTATAAGCCAAATTCCAATAGCTTGGCAGAGAGAACCAATCAAACCTTGTGCATGATGTTGGCAAAAGATGCATAAATGGAGGGGGCTAAACATCATTGAGACAAGAGGATTCATGTGGTTTTGTGGGAGTATAGGACAACCATGAAGACTTTCACCGGATATTCTCTATTCCAATTGGTATATGGTATTGAGTCTACCCTACCTATTCACTTTGATCTTCCTACCTTCCAAAGCATTCATAGGAGATTGAAGAAAGCACAAGGAGGTGATGAAGAGAAGTCAAAGGAAGGAACAACTCATGGAGTTGGAAGAGGCAAGAGTAATTACTATGGTTCAAGTGGAGCAAGCTTAAAGGAAAAAAAAAGGAGAACTAAAACAAGAGGCAATGCAAGAAGAAGGTAGAGCCTTTCAAAGAAGGTGATAGAGTAATGTTGTTTGATTATATTCAATTCAAGAAAGTACAAAAGAATTTTTTGCCTAAGTACTTTGGACCTTTTATAGTGGAGAAGGTGTGGGGCAATTACACATATGATCTCAAGGAGTTGGGGAGAAGACACTTTGATAGGATTAACCATGATTATTTGAAGATGTATCATAGAAGGTAGAGAGACCTTCACTTTGAGGACAAAGTGAAAACTTAGTCCGGGGGTAAATATAACACCCATTTGTGCATGTTTGTGGTATTGTGATATTTATCTTCGTATTATAAGTACTTGAGAGATATTATTTATATAGAGATAAAGGATGGTTTTACATTAATCATGATTAGCTAAATTTAGTCATAGCTAAATAGAGTGGACCTTACCTTAGAGGAAGTGGAAAAGATGAGCACCACTATTTTGGATTCTAGTGTGTTGACTTGGTATTATTCCTAGGTGTTTGGCTTTGAAGAAAGAGTTGAGAACTCTTGGGCCCGCAAGCCTTTTTGTTTTGGATTCTTCTATAGTCCAAGGATAGCCCATGTGAAAGAATCCTTGACTTAGTGGTTGGGTCAAGATAAGATCACATGTTTAGTGGAATATGCCCATGTGGATGGATATTCCTTATACTTTTTGACTTTACTTGACTTTTAGCCTAGTAACTTGAGTTACTCCAGGTTTTTGTAACATTGGTGTAACAAGGGGTAAGGAAGTACTCATCATCCTTTCATTTGCAATTATCTCTCTCTCATTGAGTTCTTTAGTGAGCAATGTCTTGAGTCTTGGAGTGTTAGCCTTGGAGCAGTATGATGGTGTTGGGATTCCTTGCCTTCTTAGTCCATGGTGTGCTACCATAATAGCCATCAAAGGTTTTTCTTGAGTGAGTTACAGGCCGGCTCAAAGTGCACAATTGTGCATATGATTATTCCAAGAAAAACCATCACATCCTTCTAACACAAGGACTCCAGATGGAAAAACCTCACACACTCTCAAGATAGTATGGCCCACAAAAACATCAAGTGTTGTTGGTGCTTTTTTGTTCTAGATATACATAGTCACTTTCTATCATGCAATTGACAGATCAAGGGTTTATAACCTCCTCCTCAAATGGTAGCATAAAGTAAGGTATCCTTATGCTGAGCAATTGCCAAGTTCTCAAAGGCCATCGGCATCACTTCCCAAAAGATCTCTGCCAATTGAGAACATGCGCTCATCCATACATTTGAATCATCCAAGTCCAACACTATAGTAGCATCTTGAGGAATGGCTATAGGTAAATCTAGATCTTGTCCATAGAGTAGAAAGTAAGGATAGAAGGATGCTAAGGAGGCTTGCCGGCTGAACCAATAGCCCATGGCTAACCAAGGTAACTGGAGATCCTAATCTCCCAAGTGGCCTTTCTTCAAACCATACTTCCACAATCCTCTCTTCACTATTTGAACCACTCTCTCTATTAAGCCATCTACCTGAGGGTGATCTTGGGAGATAGTACAATGATCAATCAAAGCCTTGTCACACAAGACCTAAAACTCTTCCATGAATTGTATACCTTGATCAATCAAAACCTCAATTGGTGCACCAAAATGATTGAGAACCCAATCTAGGAACAAGTAAGTCGTCCCTTCACTAGACTTGTCAAGAAATGCCACTAACTTAATCCACTTGGAAAAGTGCTCTACCATCACCAAAACATACCGATGATGTCTCACAGTCAATGATAAAGGTCCAATGAAGTCCAAACTCCAATAATAACCCAACCTCATGAAAGGTAATGTGTAATACTCCAAGGACAAGAGAACTCTCCAAGAGAGTTACACAAGAGAAAACACAAGTTTCACACTCAATCCTACAATCTCCCAAAGGAGCACCTTCTCTTTATTGTATAGAAAAGAGGATCCTCTCAAAGGAAGCTCCACCTTTGGATCAAATACATGGATTGGTGACTTTTCAATGAACTTCATCCTTGGATTAGTTGTTTGGATAGGTGACATGTCAGTTCTTGTCCTATCTAGTTGGTCAAACTGGTTTGACCAAAGGGAAGTTTTAGGGAATCTTCTTGTATGGAGCTCAAAATCACATAGTGAGGTACCATTGGAAAGCTCTTCACAAGATGAATCATAGGGGAGAGAAGGTAAGCCTTTTGTCCTTAAGGGAAAAAATCTTTCTATTTTCAAGGCCTAATTCATATGTTTAGGCTTCCAAAATTGGCTCTAAGGTTTTCATGCTATGTTTGGCTTCTGCCATATTAGTAGAAGTACTCTTTTTGTGATACCTTTGTCTAATCTACCTAGCTTGTTGTACACAAATTCCTTCTAGATATTACCAAGCCAATTTAACCTCTAGATAAGATGTCTAGTTGCTTGTATTACAAACCTCCCCCTTTTAAGATGCACATCCTCGTTGTGAAGTTGTTGCTCAAAATATTGAACTAACACTGGTGCATTGGTCAAGTTGGTTGCTAGCTCTCATATTGCCTCATACAATGAGTACCCTTTCTAATGGACCAGGTATTCCACATGCAAATGGCAAGTACCATGGATGCATTTTTGGAGAATGCGTTTGACTTCATACTCCTCCGCCTCCTCAACCAAGGTTGGACAATGTCAACTTTCTTGGATGGAAAAGAAGTGGGGTATCTAGGGAGAATATTGGCATAATAAGGAAACATGAAACACTGGGTGGATCTTCATATGTGGCAATAGCTCAAGGTGATAGGTCATGGTGCCGATGCGACAAAGGATGGAGAAATGTCCAATAAAGCAAGGTCTGAGCTTATGAGGACCAACTAACTTGAGTTTGGTGGTTGACAGCTAGACTTGATCTCCCACATTGAACTCCATTTGTTGGCATTGTGTATCTACATTTTGCTTTTGCTGATTTTGGGCGATCTGCAACTTGTGCTTGGCGTGCTCTACCCCATGTTGGATTTTAGAAACAAAAGTGTTGATAACATCAACCTTGGTAGCCACCGGATGGACCGTCATCAAGCTTGAAGGTGTGAAAGGATGCTCTCCCTACATGAGGAAGAACAATTTGACTTGTGTGGAGGCATTCACTGAATTGTTATAAGCAAATTGCACCAATGGGAGTAAGGTGTCCCAACTCTCTTGCTTATCCAAAGTAAAGCCTTGAAGCATGTCTTCAATAGTGCAATTTTCACTCTCTATTTTTCCATCGGTCTATGGATGGTAAGTTGTGGCATAGCCAATTTGGTTTTGAAGAACCCAAAGAGTGTATTGACTCCAAAACAAACTAGTGAATTGAGTGTCTCTATCTATGATGAGCACTCAAGACAAACCATGATGGGAAAATACTACATCTTAGTACAATTGAGCTAGTTGTGGAGCAGTCACATCCTTGGTGGTAGGACATACATGAATCATTTTGCTAAGTTGGTCGACAAAGACTACAATGGAACCAAACCCAAAGGTGGTCTTGGGCAATTCACAAACCAGATCCATGCTTACCTGTTCCCAACATTGTGTAGGAGTAAGGAGAGGTTAGAGGAGTCATTGTGGGAGCTTGATTAGAAGCCTTATTTTGTTGAAAAATTAGGTAGCTCCAAACATATTTCATCACATTGTTGTTCATCTTAGACCAATAGTAATAATGTTTGATTGCATCCAAGGTCTTGTCCATTCCAACATGACTTGCAATGGCAGAATCATGACATTCTACTAGGATGGTTGTTCTTATATCTGTATCATCTGGGATCCACAACCTGCCATCACGGAAGGTGAGTCCTTGGGTGTTGGTGATGCCTTTGGATGATTGAGCATCTACAATCTATGGATTAGTCTTTGTAGCAGCAAACATCCTAGGCCAGAATTTAGAGTTCATCATGATTTCCACCACCAAATTGTTTGCCATTGGCATTTGTTTGAACACATCTGCAAGTTGCTTCTTGCCTTCCACATATCTGATTGTCATGTTGAATTGTTATCTCCACTTTGCCCATCAAATCTATCGATGAGAAATATCTTTTTGTGTCTTGAGGTAGACTAGAGGTTTGTGATCCGTCTCTACTACAAATGACTTCTCACCCACATAGTGCTTCCAATGCTTGGTTGCAAGGACAATAGCCAGCTCTTCTCATTTGGTGGTATGATAGTTGCATTCTACCGGTAGCAACTTACAAGAGAAATATGCAATTGAGTGCCATCCATCCTGCCATAGGACTGCTCCTATTGCTAGACTTGATGCATGTGTTGCCATCTTGATTGGACATTTTAGGTCATCTCATTTCAAGATTAGTGCATGTAGTAATATGTCTTTCAACTCCTAAAAGACTAATTCTTGTGTGTCTCCCCATATCCACCTCTTTCTCTTCTCCAACAGTGATGGTAAAGGTTGTGCAATCTTAGAGAAGGCCTTGACAAATTGAGGATAAAACCCCATCAATCCCAAGAAACTCTTGAGTTGAGTTTGATCTTTTGGAGTACTCCATTTTTGAATGACCTCTATTTAATCTATAAACACTTGGATACCCTTTGCACTTACTATATGCCCTAAGTAGTCTACTTCAGATTTTCAAAACTTGTACTTTGAGATTTTGGCGTACAATTGATTCTGTCACAAAATTTGGAGGATTTCTTGCAGATATTGCTTATGCTCTATCATCTACCTACTATAGACTAAGATGTCATCAAGAAAAATGATAATAGATTTATCCAAGTGTGGACAAAATATGTCATTCATCAAACTCATGAAAGTGGTTGGAGCATTGGTGAGGCCAAATGGTATCACCAAGTACTCAAACTGACCATACCTTGTTCGAAAGGCCATTTTGTGTATGTCTTCTTTTGCAATCTTGATTTGGTTGTAACCGCTCCACAAATCAAGTTTGGTGAAGTGCTTTGCCCCATTGACTTGATCAAACAAGTCATCTATACAAGGTAATGGATATTGTTCTTCACCATTTGTTGATTCAATCCCTAGGTAGTCAATGCACATGCATATTATTTTGTCCTTCTTCACAAACAATATAGAGCCCCATATGGTGATACGTTGGGTTGGATAAACCCCTTCTGCAACATATCCTCAGTTTGAGCCTTACACTCCTTTAACTCATGAGGTGATAGTTGATATGGGGCCTTACAAGGAGGTATCTTCCCAAGAAGTATCTCAATTTTATGATCTACTCTCCTTTTTGGTAGTAAACCTACGGGTATTTCATCCGGAAAGACATCTTGAAACTCATTGACCACATATTTTAATTTCTCAAGAATTTGTCCATTATGTTGGACACTCTGGTCTTTCTTTTATTAAACCCTTGAAGCATCTATCTATCTTACCAATAGATGTGGTCTTGATAGCATACAAAGGCAACTCTTGCCTTTGTGATCTTCCTTTAATCCCAAAGATCTTCCATTGACTAGTTTTCACTACTTTCTTTCTCCAATCCACAATGGAATTGTAGTGCTCTATCCACGGTATACCTAAGATTGCATCATAAAAAGCTAGTTGTATCACTTACCACTTGATTGCTTCTTGATACCCTCTTATAAAGAGTATAACCTTTTTTGGTAACAACTCAATCTTCTTTGTCTGACCATTAGGTAACTCTACTTTGTCCTTCTCATACTTCTCTAGTTCCATTCCCAACCTTATTGCAACAAGGAAAACAAGAAATTATCTATTGCCATGGGGTCTATCAACACTTTCATCGGATTGCCTTCTAGTACTCTATTAACAACAATTAACTGTTTGTTTATCTCCCTCCTTCTTTGCACACTCGTCCTCTTCCTCCTCCCCCCGCTTTTACTCTTCTTCACCAAGCCAGTAAGGCCATAAGGTACATTTATTAGTGATCTTTGTTTTCCAATGTGGTTTCCATATCTTCCTCTTTAATTTGCCTCTCCATGTAGTTCAGAGGTTGCTTGTATGGAGGCCAAGTGCCTCTAAGATGACAAGCATGGCAATTGATGGCTATGTTCACAATTTGGCCACAATTGTAACATTATTGTTGTTCTACTTGAGCCCTTTCTCCCCATGGGACTCCTTCTCTCCTTTCTTCAACCCATCCCCATTTTCCTTAGAGAGGTCTTGCTCCTCTATCTTGGAACCAAATGTTGCCCAATTCCATAGGAATTGGTCCACCAAAATGGTGTGTCTTGGCCCAATATTTTTGCATTGGTGCTATTGCACCTCCTCCAAGTGTTCTTGCTATTCTTTGGGCATAGGTAATGGCTTCAAAAATAGTACAAGGATGTTTCACTACTACTTCTTGGAAAATCCACTCTTTAAATCCTCTCTTGAAATTTTCAAGAGCTTTGGCTGGACTCATATTGGTTATCACAACCTGTAGATCCAAAAATGCCTCCACAAGCTCTTGTATGTTATTCTTTTGCTTCAACCCCAGAGTTTGGTTCGGGCCATTTGCACGTAATCCACAGATTGGAAATTCTTGAGCAGCCCTTCTTTCATTGTTGTCCAAGTGACCTCTCTTCCTTTTACCAATAATGATCATTCCCAAATATCATACCATGTGAAGGCTTTATCAATCAAGTACCCGCACACAAACACACTTGTAGAATGATTAGTGATCTCCAATGTGAACAATAAAAGGTATCAATTCATTCTTGAAATCTAATTTTCCACTACCCTCATGGAACATTGTCCCTTTTAAGGCTTGATGTTGCATGTCTTTTTCATTTGTAGCAACAATGTGGCTTGGTTGTTGATTGGAATCAATATCATTGGCATGCATAACTCTCCAAGTACTTCAATTGCTATTGCTAGTTGTTGAGATAGCTCCACTTCTTGCATTACTTGATCATTCTTGATATTTTGTATTTGATTTTGCAATTCCTCCATGGTCATCTTGATTTCTTGAAACTTGTTCAACATCCTCTACATTCCTTGCATCAACTCTTGCAACTACAAATCCATGATTCTTGCACACAATTGATATTCAATTGCTACTTCCTACTTCAATAAAGGGTTAAAATGATCACTTAGGAGGATGCACAAACTATGGGGACTACCATTGGGACCTTAGAGGCTATCATTTGTTGATAATATTCCGCACCAAAATTGCAGACTACAAAATCCCTAAACATCACTTTTGGTCTAACTACATAATGGATTTCTACTTGTGTGTTGAAAGGGTGAGGATTCAGTACATTCAGATCCATAACATCATAATAGAATATAGGTTGTCAAATCTCACTCTTTTTCATATACCAGCATAGGTACAATCATTGGGTTTGGTGAATTCATCACTCTGTCCATGAATTCTACTCCAAAGTGATAAACTAGATATACTCTCATTTTCTCATGTTAGATGTACATAATCTTGAGGTGGAATGGATTCAAGAATGGGAAACTAGGTGGAGGAAATTGTCCTCCCAATACATCCATCCCATCCGTTCTTTAAAGCACTTCCTACGGTGCAACATAGTGCAATTGCTTTGTTTAGCAATTGCATTATGTTTTCTACCTCAAATTACTTAATTTCAATAGCTCGTGCTCTTCTAAGAGGGGTGATCCATTCTCTTGGATTAAAAAACCCACTCTAATACCATTGTAGCATTCCAAGGACAAGAGAACTCTCCAAGAGAGTTACAAGAGAGAAAACACAAGTTTCACACTCAATCCTCCAATGCCCGCAAGGAGCACCTTCTCTTTATTATATAGCAAAGAGGATCCTCTCAAAGGAAGCTCCACCCTTGGATCAGATACATGGATTTGTGACTTGTCAATGAGCTCCATCCTTGGATTAGTTGTTTGGATGGGTGACATGTCAGTCCTTGTCCTATCTAGTTGGTCAAATGGGTTTGACCAAAGGGAATCTTTAGGGAATCTTCTTGTAGGGAGCTCAGAATTGCATGCATGAGGTACCATTGGAAATCTATTGATGAGATCATAGGTGAAGAAGTAAAGCCTTTTCTTCCTAAGGGACATATGTGTTCCATGTTTGAGGCCTAATTCATCCGTTTAGGCTTCCAAAATTAACTCTAAAGTTTTTAGGCTATTTTTGGTTTCTACACTATTAGTAGAAGTACCTTTTGGTGACACCTCTATCTGATCTACCTAGCCCATTGTAAAAAACATCCTTCTAGATATTACCAAGCCAATTTTCACCTCTAGTTGCTTGTATTACATAATGGGTTTGTGACCAAGTTAGAGCATCATTCAATGCTCTAACTTGGTCACAAACCACACATCTGATAACAGACTACTGTACATTGGTTTGCATACCATGCCACCAATAATGACTCTAGAGTAAGCTATATGTATGCTTTACTCCAAAAGGTCCTAGCTCCTCATGAGCATGACAGACCAACTGTGGTCTCTAAGAAAGAAGTGGTACTACTCTCACTCTACCATCCTCCCATACATGAAGAAGGTGTTTCCCCTCCAATCTGAACCGCTTAGCTTGGTGAAGGACATAGTCTCTCTCCTTGGCCTCAATTGTGCTACCCAAAACACTAGTGTAAAGATAGTCCATCACTAAGACATCATCATGAATGTCTTGTTGAGTTGTACCACTATTCGCACTCTCTAGATATGTGACCTCAATAACTCCTCCTGGATGCACTAAGAGAGATACCATCAAAGCCTTAGAAAATATATAGAAAGGTAGATACATGCCAACCTGGCATGTACCACCATCTTCTCATCTCTCTCACCATGCTAACATGCTCCAGTTTGATCCTGTTGGCTAGGACATGGATTTCTACTCAATCCATTTGCATCATGGTTCAACACTTCAAGTCTATGAATAATTATGAAATCATACTCTTGTAAATTCTATCGGAGTCCATTATGCAAGCTTCCTTAAAAGCTTGCTGGACTCCATCAACCACTTCAATGGCTAATGATCAATGATGAGAGCAAAGGCATTACCAAACAAGTAACATAAAAAATGTGCTACTACCCATATTGCTATTAAGCACTCTCTTTCATATGAACTATACTTTGCCTCTGCTGAATTGTTGGAGCAACTAGCATAGGCCACCACAAACTTGCTCCCCTCATCATCATGTTGGGTGAGCATTGCTCCAAGCTCCAACATACTCCAATTGGTGTGAACTTGAAATGTTCATCCTCTGATCAGTCTCCTCAAAATAGGAGTAGATGTCAACGTCTCCTTGAGCTCTCCAAAAGCTCTCTCCTACTCATCTCCCCAACACCACTCATGTGTAAGCTTGGTAAGCCTTGTCAAGGCCTTGGCAATGCTACTAAATCCTCTAACATAGCGGCAATAGAAGTTTGCCAACCCAATGAATGCTTACACTCTGCTCATATCTATAAGCCAAGGAATACACGCAATAACTTCCACCTTGGTCTTATGGATACAAAGTCCTCCAAGGTAGATAGTGTGACCCAAATACTCAACCTGCTTGTGGAATAACCTATGCTTTCTAGGATATATTTTGATTCCATGAGATCTCAACCTCTCAAACACTCCATAATAGTACTATAAACCAAAATATCATCAATATAGCACCAAGTAATTTTTAATCTAGCTAAGATCATGTCCATGACCCTTTGGAACTCAGTAAGAGCATTCTTTAACCCAAATGGTAAGAACCTCTACTAACATAACACATCCTTGCCATGAGAATCAATAGCTCAAATGCTATCTTGGACCTATCGTCTTCCCTAATTGGAAACTAATGATATCTCGCTTGAAGATCCAAAGTACTAGAGATCTTTGCATGCCCAATCACATCAAAGATCTCCTCCGGTGTAGACATGGCATACCAATCAGCTCTAGTCTACTGGTTGATAGGATGGTAATCTCCACACATCTGCCTATCTGTGTAGTTGCCATGCATATCCTTCTTAATTGGCATCACTATAGCTGATGCATATTCTCCATGTGAAATCTCTATCAATTTAGCCTCGAAAAGGTCTACTCTAACTTTGAATCAATGCTCTCTCATGTTACTATGTAGATATGGATGTCAAAAAAATGGTGTATTGCTAGTTAGCTCAATCCTAATACCAAATCCTTTCAAAGCATCCAAATCCTTCATATTGACGGTAAAATAACCTGTGTAGCTCCTCAAGAACCTCCAAACTCTCTGGGTTTGGCTCCCAAGTATCCTTTGTAACTATCATAAGAGTGGAAGACATATTGACTAGCTACTACATTGGGCCCTTAAATGCAGTATAGTCATGCCAAACCATTAGAGGTCCCAACCTTAGTGTGAAAAACTCCCTCCACTCTGACTGCAAGCTCCATATGTCCTCTAGCTGCATCCCAAGTAGACCAAAGGTGACCACGTTCACCTAGATGGACTCCAAATAGACCACTCTCCTTAGTAGCCACTGGATGTGTCCCAAGAATACCATGTCCACTCAGTCTATTGCCCTCCAACATGTGCCTAAATCATCTTGATAGGCAAAGAGCTCACAAGTGTCCAAGTGGTGATGCCTATCAAGTGGATCATATGTTTCTCTACCAAGCCAAGGCTCACAATCTAGGTCAAATAGTTCAAGTCCATAGCCGACCTAACACTTGAAGCTTGGATGCCTCTAACACTACTAGAACAATGGTTATACCAATGTGAAAAGCCATCATACGCTTTCTCTCATTGGCGTTGGACTACACTAACTATTATAACTATGAGTCCCAAATAGTCTAGGACCTCCCTCTCTAAAAGCATGGGAGCTTGGGAAACTCATGAATGTAGCAAAAGTGGCTTGGGACTGTCCAACTAGGTTCACCACTACCATAGGTGACCTATCAGCCACTACCACTCTTTGAGACTGACACCTAACATCCAAGATGTCATCAACAATGATATGGTCTAATCGTTGAATCCCATCATAAGTGTGTTGTAGAACCTCTCTAGGTAAGAGGTTTGTCCACCAAAGATGAAGACAGTGAGCTCATGATCTCACTCCGACTACATCTAACAATGTGGCAAGTCCCATCCCAGAATGGACCTGATGTGTACTTGCCATCACCTTGGTGTAGAATCATCCATCAAAGGGATCTTCTCCAAAATGTAAGCTGGAGAAACAAATTGATGAACTTGGAGATATCATAGTATCCGTAATATCTACCAAAACATACCAAAATGGGGATCTTAAAGACCCAAACCTCGGCCACCACTTGTATGCCCCTAGCATGGCCATCCAAAAATCACCAAATGAATGGGACCATGTCTCTTGAGATCTCACCTCTAGCAAGAAATTGTATGCTAGAAGGGTCTTCTGGTGTAATATTTTGAGGATAGTAGAGAAACACAAAGGAGAAAACACAAGTTTCACACACAAACTCCCATGCCTCAAAGGAGCACCTTGGCTCTATTATATAGCAAAGCAGAGGCACTCAACAAAAGCCTAACCCTTGGATCAGATACATGGATTTGTGACATGTCATTGATCTCCACTCTCATATTAGATGCACGTTGGATGTACATGACCTTGATGTGAAATGGATTCAAGAATGGAAAATGAGGTGCAAGAAATTGTCCTCCAAGAGCCTCCATCTTATTGTCTCTTTAAAACACTCCTAACCTATCAATTGCTTTGTGCTTTTTTTTTCCTCCTCAAAATTACTCAATTTCAATAGCTCATGTTCTTCCAAGAGGGTTGATCCACTCTCTTGGATTGAAACACTTGCTCTAATATCATTGTAGTAGAAATCTAGTACTAAGGATAGTAGAGAAATATAGAAGAGAAAACATAAGTTTCACACTCAAACTTTGATGCTCCAAAGAAGCACCTTGGTTTTATTATATAGAAAAGTAGAGACACTCAATAGAAGCCTAACCCTTTGATCAGATATATGGATTTGTGATATGTCATTGATCTCCATCCTTAGATGAAATGCATGCATGCGTGACATGTCAGACCTGGTCCAATCTGGTTGGTCAAACCAATTTTGACCAAAGGGAATCTTCTTATAGGGATTCTCCAAATTATATGGGTGAGGTACTATTGGAAAGTGCTTGATGAGACAAATGGGAGGAAGGAAAGCTAGCATTTTCTTTCCTAGGGGGAAATTGTACATTTTTTGAGCCTAATCTATCCATTTTTTATCCATCTTGAAATTACCTCTAAAGATTTCAAGCATATTTTGGTTTTTGCCCTATTAGTAAAAGTACCCTTTTGGAGATAATTATTTTTGATCTATTTAGTCTATCATGTATAACATCCTTCCATATGTTATCAAACCAAATTTCACCTTTAGATCATATGTCTAGCTATTGGTTCTAAGGTTTTCAAGTTTATTTTGGATTTTGCCCTATTAGTAAAAGTACTCTTTTGGTGATATCTCTATCTGATATATTTAGCCTATCATATATAACATCCTTCTAAATTTTACCAAACCATATTCACCTCTAGATCATATGTCTAGCTATTGGTATTACATCTGGTAACCCTTGATGGCTAACATTGGTAATAACTCAAGATACCAATAGGCCAAGTGTGGCACATGATGTAGAGAGACTTGCCTAGCAATCTCATCTCTCTCCACATACAAGTACCTTTGTACTAGTGTACCCGCCTATAGTTCCACAACTAGTCCAGTGTTAATCCCACCAAATAACTTCAATAGACATACTCCCTTTATTGGATACTACCAAGCAAGGAGTGTGGTATCCAAATGTGTCAAGGTAATTGACTATTGAGGCTCATCCTCACACTAGTCTCCTGATGGTACAAAGGCTCCACTCCAAGCCTAATGCATCAATTGACCACATGTTATTGCAATGCCTCCTCTGAACTCCACAAAGGAACATCCAAGGTGGATGGAATGATCCTACTCATACTCCAAATCCGAGTGATCTCCTTTGGTATTGGAGTATCTTCTGCATGGGCATTCCCCTCCAATAAATCACTAGGCCAAGTAACAAAACAATTGAAAGCTGAAACTGATGCTACCATGGTCCTTGATTGTAGTGAGCCAAGACTACCATTACTAAAGCATACTAGTAAGCGACATACCTATCCTTCACATGACTGCTCACTTGGTCTATAAAGGTTGTTTCTTCCCTCTTTTTGTGCAAATATACATTGCTACACAACATACATTGTTGTTAACATTATACACAATAGAAGCACAACTCACATATAAGTCATACATAGATTCTAAAGTGCGATAATAATCAGATTGTTTACCACTCAAATCAATCAAACTCAGATCAATACTTGATCTGATCCTCAACAACTTGCCAAAAATAGTGCATTGATTACAGTCAAGCCACACCCACTCTAGCTAAGAGACTCCAGGTGACGCTTGCCGGCTTTTTGTCCACTCTAGCCAAGAACTCGAAGGCTCAACATTAGAGAAGTGAGCTCTCTGGAGCTGCACTCCCAAGGTATACCCCTGATTTCGACCTAGGTCTCTTCCCAACGGTCCCGCTGATGGCACACCCAATGGTGCGGACGGTGCAAGTGACAATGGGCCCCGCCATGAAGTCAGTACCCTAAACCTGAAATCTGACCGTCCGAAAGTAATCTATGAGTAACTACCAAAATGCCTCTAACTACTATCACTGGAACTCCAGTGTTTGAGCATCTAGATGCAACACTACAAATGGTGTGACAGATGTCGTGCGTATATATATCATTACACAACATACATCGCTGTCAACATCATACACAATAGAAGCACAACTCACACATTAGTCATACATAGACTCTAAAGTGCCACAATCGCCCCCTAGCTGGCAGTTAGGTCCCTCTAACTCCAGATAGCCATCTACTCTAAGTATATGGTATACCCTATGATGGGCAAAGATCAGGAGGCCATGTGCTATGGAGCCCCATTGTTAGTTGTCTGTCTGCAATCTATACCATATAAAGAATGAACTAGCTATAGGTCAAGTACATCTAGGACATAACCACTGTCTTTGAGGAACCACTGTGAGGGGAGGAGTCATACATGCCATATGCCATCCTCTCAAACAGCTATCACACACTAACATAGTAGCAGCTTCACCAGAAGAGCCACATAATATACACCTCAAGCCTGCACGTACAAGTGCTAAGCTTGGGTCCATAGTACCATCAATGTTTGGGAGGTGGCAGGGCATACAATTGCGTAGATGATCCTTCTAAATAACACCATCATGTCCTTCAAACACAAGGACTCTACATGGCAAAACCTCACGCACTCTCAAGGTAGTGCGGCCTGTAGAAACATCAAGTGTCATTGGTGTTGTTTGTTGTAGATATACATAGTCTCCTGGGTGAAATTGACGGATCAAGGGTCTATAATCTCCTCCTCAAATGGTAGCATAGCGTAAAGTATCTCTATGCTAAGCAATTGCCAAGTTCTCAAAGGCCATCGGCATCACTCTTTGAAAGATCTCTACCCGTTGAGAACGTGCGCTCATCAATACATCTGGGTCATCCAAGTCCAAAACTACAATAACATCTTGATGAATGGCTGCAAGTAAATCTAGATCTTGTCCATAGAGTAGAAAGCACAGATAGAAGGATGCTAAGGAGGCTTGCCATTGTCATGTTGTGATTTGCGTAGCCTATAAAAAGTGACTTATCATAGTTTATCTCCACGTTAGTGGGGTAGGTTGCATGCTAGATCCGACGGATGAGATGTTGCCATGTGAGCCATCTATGTACATGTATGTGATTGGCCACATGGGTTACAATCTTATCATGTTTGAGGGCTTTGATGAATAAAGATGAGGGCGAGTAGAGAGACGGGTGTGTTTTAGTTTGGAGAGTCTCGAGGAGAGAAGGAAGTTGGGAGAGAGTTGTAGCAAAGAGCAAGTGTTAGAGCATCAGAGGAAGCATTCGAGCATGAGATGTCCCATGCTCCTGATCTGCCACTTGCAAATCCTTTTCTCATCAGGCTTCAGATTTTACACCTTAACGACTTACGGGATTGGTTGGTAGCACGTTTCGGGGTGGTGTTTGTGGAGTCGATGATGGGAAACCCAGATCCTATAGTCCTTCCGGTGCTTACTTATGAGAATGTCTAGGACTTGACAATTTATGTTCTTCTATAGTTGGGGAATGCCTAAAATTTTGCTCATAAGCTTCAAGGTGGAGTTGTGGGGTCCATTTGTCAAAAAGTAAAAAGAGTAAAGGACAAAGGTGCAAGAACTTGGGTCTCAAGAGGGAAGTTGGGAGTTTTTCAACCATTGAGGGAGTTTGGTGAGGCCATTTGAGCAATGGAGGACATGGTTAGAAAGAAGGGATGACATGCTACAATTTTCAGAGAGGAATCACGCAATTTGAGCTGAGAATGAGAGGGATATGATCAATTGAGTGAAGGGGGGTTGAATTCATACCCAAGAGCACAAAGTGGTCAATTGAGGGAGCTTCTTGAGACTTTTTTACTATCTGTCAGTGGAATTGGAGATTAAAAAATGTTATTACAATACTGAGAATAATAAATTCTAGTTTTGGGTCAATCTTGAATCAGATCCAATTGATTGAAGTTGAAGCTTATGGGATGTAAGGTGTTGGAGAAGAGCTAATGATCAGGTTTGGAGTTTTGGTCACTCCCCAAGTTTCAGTTCAAATTTCCTCATGAAAATTTCCAGAGTTGTTGATGGATAGGTTTAGCTTCTTTTTGTGAAGGTTCCATGTAAATTTTTTTAATAGAGAAATCAGGATCTTGGATCAAGTATACCTGGGTCTGTAGAGCTCATAAGTTAGCCCAGCTCAGGAATTGATCCACATCTAAAGACTGGAGTTGGATTAGGCTACGAAAATTTGCAGGAGGTTAGAGAAAAACACAACCAACTACTATGGAAAATTTGGGTGGTTCTAGATCTGTGCAGAGTGAGATCTGATGCAAAACATCTTGCTAAAAATACTGTCATAAGCTCGGTAGAGCAAATTTTCCTTTCATCTTGATTGGATATCAAGTCTCATGTCTTGTGACTATGATTGAGAGTTTCAGGTTGCCAGAGTGTTTTTTAGGATCAAATGTATTTCTGAATCAGAAATCTGGGGAAAATTTGCCAAGAACCAGGAGCAAACCCTAAAAAGAAGATTTCAAAATTAGGGTGAAGTCAAAAAAAACCCTAGCCAACTTTGAGAGATTTTCAGGAGAGCTTTAGTAATCTGATTGAAGTGTATTTTATATCATTGAAAATCTTATCTTACAGGCTTTCCATTGAATCCTAGATCACTTGAATCCAAGCTATGTAGAAATAGTTACTTGCATATGAGCTGCACAGAGCTCTCCCCATCAAAAAGACATAGAAAATCCACACATGAGGTAGGAATTTGTTGAGATTTGAAGTACAGATGGGAGGAGGCTTGGAGTACAGGTTGGAATGAGCTTGATGACAGAGCATGAAGGCTCTAAAGCTCTTTCCCGACAAAAAGTACAAAGAGTTGTTGCCTTTTCTTGTGATTAGATCCTCTCTGTACTTGTATGCTTGTTTGTATGCCCAGTTAGCTTGGATTGGTGTGCGGGCGTTGCGCTCAGATTATTTGCTTCTAGGAGTGTTGTGTATTTCTCCTTGGTTATGTTGGAAGTGATGACCAGCAGACCAGGAGTGCGTGTTGTGATGATAGGTCAAGTTGCCTGGTACTATCCTTCTCGATAGCAAGAATATTAGTCATGAGAAAGGAGGGTTCCGGCAATAAGGGTCACACGTGTGCTTTGTCGATTCATTACGGGTTTACCTCTAGCCTCTGATCTATAGTCTCCACAGCTAGGCACCTTGTGTGTTCCCAGAGAGAGAAAAGGAAAGTATGATACCGTCTGAACCGACAGCCCATGGCCAACCAAGGTAATTGGAGATCCCAATCTCCCAAGTGGCCTCTCTGCAAACCATACTTTTGCAATCCTCTCTTCATCGTCTGAACCACTCTCTTTGCTAAGCCATCTGCCTCAGGGTGATCTTGGGAGGTAGAACAGCAATCAATCAAAGCCTTGTCACACAAGACTTGAAACTCCCCCAAGAACTCTATACCTTAATCAATCAAAACCTCATCTGGTACACCAAAATGACTAAGAACTCGATCCAGGAACGAGTAAGCCGTCCCTTCACTAGGCTTGTTAGGAAGTGCCACCAACTCAATCCACTTGGAGAAGTGCTCCACCATCACCAAAACATATCGATGATGTCTCACAATTAGCAGTAAAGGTCCAGCAAAGTCCAAACTCCAACGGTAACCCAATTCCATGATAGGTAATGGGTGTAATTGTGGCGTAGGAGCATTGAATGATGCTCTAACTCGGTCACAAACCACACATCTAGCAACAAATTGCTGTACCTTTGTCTGCATATCGTGCCACCAGTAATGACTCTAGAGTAAGCTATACGTACGCTTTACTCCAAAATGTCCTAGCTCCTCATGAGCATGACGGACCAACTGTGGTCTCTGAGATGGAAGTGGTACTACTTGCACTCTACCATCCTCCCATACACGCAAAAGATGTCTACCCTCCAATCTGAACCGTCTGGCTTGCTGAAGAACACGGTCTTTCTCCTTGGCCCCCACTGTGCCACCCACAACGCTAATGTGAAGATAGTCCATCACTAAGACATCATCATGAATGTCTTGTTGAACTGTACCAATATCTTCACTCTTTGGATCTATGACCTCAATAACCTCTCATGTATGCACTGAGAGAGATACCACCAAAGCCTCTGCAAATATACACAAAAAGGCTGATGCATGCCAACCTGGCACCATCTCCCATCTGTCTTACCATGCCAACGTGCTCCGGTCTGTAACACTCATTTCTGCATGTGTGTGGTATTGTGATATTTACCTTGGTATTACAAGTACTTAAGAGATATTATTTATATAGAGATAAAGGATGGTTCTATATTAGTCATGGTTAGCTTAAGTTAGTCATAGTTAAGATAGAGGGGACCTTACTTTAGAGGAAGTAGAAAAGATGAGCACCACTATTTTGGATTTTAGTGCGTTGACTTGGTATTATTCCTAACTGTTTGGCTTTGAGGAAAGAGTTGAGAACTCTTGGGCCCATCTCATGCATGAAGAGTTTGAGAGCAATAAAAAGCATGTTTGAGTGTTTAGATTCATCTTGGGAACATGGAGGGTCACCAAGAGTGGAAATTGAGACTATGCAAGGTTCCCCAAGGGTTTGAGGTGATTGTAGAGGTGGATTTGAGGAAAAGAGGGTTTACAATAGAATTTGAAGAGAGTGTTGAGAGGATCCAAAAACCTATACCGCTTGGAGGAAAGAGTGAGTCTAAATGCTTTTTATGTGGAGAGAAGGGACATAAAGCAAGTTCATGTCCATTGACTTTTGAGATCAAGAGATTGAGAGAAAAGAGAGGTTTACTTGACTTGGGTTTGCATGTTGGACCATCTTCACCAAGATTGGGAGGGAGAAGATCTAAGACCAAGGAGTTGTGTGAGGTTTGTGGAGTTGAAGGACTTCCAAAAGGACATGAGTGAAGTGGAGTAAAAGCACTTTTGGAGTTTTTGGTGAAGGATCTTGGAGAGAGTCTAAGTGCATCTATAGAAATACTACCACCTTCATCAGCTAGGTCTTAAGATTAGTGATGGAGATAATCAGCAGGGGGCTTGATTCGCTATGTCAGTAAGCATAGCGAATCCAGGGCCGTACAGCGTAAAAGAGAAAGCAGCTTTAAATTTTAATGAATTTCGTTCAACTTATGGATAAACTATCCATGAGAGTTCAATTAATATGCACTATAGGATTTGATATTGCTATAGAAATCTTGGAGCAACCTGAACCTTTTGTGTTCCCTAGAGTGGATTATTCTCAAATGGTGTTAGTCATGTATATACTCTATTAGTAACAAAGTGAGAGAAAAAAAAAATTGAGAGAAAAGAAAGATAGTGAGGGGTTAAAATGGGGAAACTTTTGGTTTTCTTTGGCAAGGATGGAGAAGATGTAGAGGTCTTTGTAAAAGATTTCAAGAGAGCTTGCATAGGAAACAATGAGAGGAGGAAGAATGAGTGGGCCTCATTATTACCAGATTTCTTTGAGGATGCAGCACTTACATGGTATGAGTCAGAATACCAAAAGAGAGAGAGGAGAGATGGGGAAGAGGAGTCTTGGGAGACTTTGACTTCAGCACTCATTGAGAACTTTATTCCAGATGAGAGTTATGAGAGATTGATGAGTGAGGTTACCTTTCTCAAACAAGGAGATGGAGATAAAGTGAGAGTCTATGTGGAAAGAGTGGAAAAGTTAGAGTCCAAATTTCACATAGTGTTGAGGAAGGGTGGGGATGATGTGGAGACTACAATGATTGGCATAGGGCCATGCTCACCAAGAATTTTGTGGAGGATTGAAACCACAAATTAGAAGCAAGGTGAGATATGAGAAACCTTCTTCCAAGGTTGAAGCTATCAAGATCGCAATTCGTATGGAGGAGAGTTTGGAAGGGGATGAGAGTGATTTGGTGGTGAAGGAGGTTGTGCATCCTCCTCAAGGCTACAAGTATGGTGGAACTTCTGATACTTTGGTGACAAGGGTTGCACCACAAGTAGTAGTTGCTCCAATTCTTGCACCTTCACCAAAAGATCCACTTCAAACCATCATAGAACAACTTGGGGATCTCAATATCAATGTGGTGCAACTATGGGAGAAGAGAGAGGGGGATCAGAATGTAGGGAGAGGGCCTAGGAGTTATGGAAACTATCCATATAGTGGAGGCCAACCAACCAACAATTTCAGTGATAGAAATTGTTTTGGTTGTGGAGGAAGAGGCCATTTCCAAAGGAATTGCCTAAATTCAACTTACCATGGAGGAAGGGGTTATGAGTGAGCCAATAGAGGGAAAGAGGGAGGTAGTGAAACCCAAGTGACTCCTAATCCAAACAAAGGTAAGGGGATAGCATCCATATGTGGTTGATGTGGTTGAGAGCAAGTATGAGAAGGGACAGTGCTCTATGAGCCGGCCTGTCTCTCACTCAAGATGAACCTCTAATGGCTATTATGGTAGCGCACCATGGACTAAGAAGGCAAGGAACTCCAACTCCATCATACTCCTCCAAGGCTAACACTCCAAGACTCAAGACATTGCTCACTAAAGAACTCAATGAGAGAGAGATAGTTGCAAATGAAAGGATGATGAGTACCTCCTCACCCCTTGTTTATATACTTGTGAAATAGTTACATACCAAAGTTACTAATTACCATAGTAACTCAAGTTACTAGACTAAAAGTCAAGTAAAGTCAAAAAGTAGAAAGGAATATCCATTCACATGGGTATATTCCCCTAAGCATGTGGTCTTATCTTGACCAAACCATTAAGTCAAGGATTCCTTCACATGAGCTATCCTTGGACTAAAGAAGAATCCAAAACAAAAAGGCTTGCGGGCCCAAGAGTTCTCAACTCTTTCTTCAAAGCCAAACACCTAGGAATAATACCAAGTCAACACACTAAAGTCCAAAATAGTGGTACTCATCTTTTCTACTTCCTCTCAAGTAAGGTCCCCTCTATCTTAGCTATGACTAACTTAAGCTAACCATGACTAATATAGAACCATCCTTTATCTCTATATAAATAATATCTCTTAAGTACTTGTAATACCAAGCTAAATATCACAATATCACACACATGCATAAATGGGTGTTACATTTACCCCCGGACTAAGTTTTCACTTTGTCCTCAAAGTGAAGGTCTCTCTTCCTTCTATGGTACATCTTCAACTTATCATAGTTAATCCTATCAAAGTGTCTTCTTCCCAACTCCTTGAGATCATATGTGTAATTGCCCCACACCTTCTCCACTATGAAAGGTTCAAAGTACTTAGGCAAAAACTTCTTTGCACTCTCTTGAATCAAATGGAATCAAACAACATTACCCAATCACCTTCCTTGAAAGGCTCCACCTTCTTCTTGTCTTGGCTCTTGTCATAGCTCTCCTTTTGTTTCCTTTGGGCTCGCTCCACTTGAACCATAGCAACTGCTCTTGCCTCTTCCAACTCCATGAGTTGATCCTTCCTTGACTTCTCTACATCACCTCCTTGTGCTTTCTTCAATCTCCTATGAATGCTTTGGAAGGTAGGAAGATCAAAGTGAATAGGTAAGGTAGACTCAATACCATACACCAATTGAAATGGAGAATATCTGGTGGAAGTCTTCATGGTTGTCCTTTACTCCCACAAAACTGCATGAATCCTCTTGTCCCAATGATGTTTAGCCCCCTCTATTTTTGCATCTTTGGCCAACATCATGCTCAAGGTCTGATTGGTTCTCTCTACCAAGCCACTGGAATTTGGCTTATAGGATGTAGTTACTCTATGTGTGATAGAGAAATGTTGTAGCATGGCTGTAGTAATGCTTCCTGTAAACTCTCCTCCTCTATCAGAAACCAACTCCAAAGGGCATCCAAACCTAGTGATAATGCATTCATAAAGAAATCTACCCACTTCATCTTCATTCTTGTCCCTCAATGGTCTAGCCTCAACCCACTTGGTAAGGTGATCAGTAACTACCACAATGTACCAATTGTTCATTGGGGTTCTATTGAGAGGACCTACAAAATCAATTCCCCACTTCTCAAAAGGTCCTAGCAATGGAATTGATCTAAGTGGTGGAGTGGATGTAGACTTCCTAGCAAAAGCTTGACAAACATGACAAGTTTTGCAATAATCAATACAATCCTTGAAAATCCTTCTCCTATGGTAACCGGCATCTAGAATCTTGAAAGCAGTCACCTTTCCTGCAAAATGTCTTCCATATACTAAACCTTCATGAAACTCCTTTATGAGTAGGATAGACTCATCCTTACCCATTTCTCTTTGAAGTAGACCATCTGCTCCTTGGTGAAAAAGAATATCCTCCACCATCGTGTAAGGTCTAGATCTTGCTGCAAGGGCCTTTCTCTCCCTAGCATGCATCCCTTCTGGATAGTTACTTCTTGTCACAAAATCCACAATCTCCTTATACTCCATTGGAACCTCTTGAGTGATTGAGATTTTCATGAGCTCCTCATCCAGGAAGGAATCATCCACTGGCTCATCTCCATCATGATCATAGGCTCTAGATAACAAATCAACATTTGCATGTTTCTTTCCTGGCCTATCCTCGATGGTGTAGTCATACTCAGACAAGAGTATCATCCACCTTACTAGTCTCCCTTCAACATTAGGCTTGTTGAAGATGTACTTCAAAGCCTTGTGATCCGTGACAATGGTGGCTTTCCCTCCAATCAAGTAGTGTCTAAACTTCTTGAGACCAAAGATCATTGCCAACCGTTCTCTCTCCATGACAGAGTAGTTCTTCTCTGTTGAAACCATCTGCCTACTAGCATAAGCTATTGGATGATGATGCCCATCTCTCTCTCCGTGACAGAGTAGTTCTTCTCTGCTTAAACCATCTGCCTACTAGCATAAGCTATTGGATGATCATGCCCATCTTGGTCTAATTGACTAAGAGTGCATCCTATAGCTACATAAGAAGCATCAATGTAGAGGATGAAAGGCTTACTCCAATCAGGTTTAGCAAGAATTGGAGCTACAACAAGGGATTGCTTGAGCTCCTCAAAAGCTTTGAGAGCCTCCTTGTCCTCCAAAATCACCATGTAATCTACACCCTTCTTCATGTAGATGGTCAATGCATAAGCCTTGTTAGAAAATGAGAAGATGAACCTGCTATAGTATCCAACCATCCCCAAGAATTGGCGTAACTTTGTCAAGCTTGAAGGGAATGGAAGGTCTGAGATTTTCCTCACCTTCTCAAGATCAACTGTTATTCCATCCTTGGAGATGATGTGCTCCAAAAGTAGACCTTCTTCACATCCAAAAATGCACTTCTCTTGGTTGAGTGATGCATTTGCCTCATCCAAGCGTTGCAAGACTTTGATTAGGTGCTCAAAGTGCTCCTCCTTGCTCCCATAGACACAAAAGTCATCAATGAAGTCTCTCATAAATTTCTCAATGAAAGGTTCAAATACCTTGATCATGAACCATTGGAATGTGGCTGGAGCATTGCAAAGCCCAAAAGGCATGACCTTGAAAGCGTAAGTTCCCCAAGGTGTGGTGAATGTGGTGAGTTGTTGATGCTCTGGTGCAATCTTGATTTGGTTATATCCACTATAACCATCTCCAAAATTGTACCTCTCATGACCTGCAACCTCCTCCAAGATTTCATGAATGAATGGCAATGGGTAGTAGTCCTTCTTGGTAACAACATTGAGCTTCTTGTAATCTACATATACCCGAAGCTTGCCATTGTTTTTCTTCACAATGACAATTGGATACACCCATTCTGAATTCTCTACCTCAAAAATAAACCCGGCCTCCTTGAGCTTATCAATCTCCTCCTTCACAACCAAAGATATTGGTGGGCTAATGCGACGTTGCTTTTGGCGGATTGGTCTTGCATGTGACTCCACCTCTATCTTTTGCTCCTCCAAGGTGACTTCCTTCAAATCCCTGTAACTAAAAGCAAACACATGGATGAACTTGCGGAAAATCTCCTCAAATCTCACCTTCTCCTCCTTGGTAACATTTGGACCATACTTGAGGGTAGATAACCTTCTCTCTACCTCCTCAAGTGTCAATGGTGATTTATCTGGGTCCTTCAAAACTTCTGGCTTAGGTGAAAAATCCATAGTACACAAAGGATACACATTTGAATCAGATTCCGATTCATCCTTCTCCGTGGAGGTCTCCTCTTCCATGCTTGTGTCCACACCTGAAGCTCCTTCTTCAGAATCTGATTCCCAATAATCAGAAGATGGTGTATCCGAATGTGAAGTGTTGGTGGTGTTAGTCACATGAACTGAGACTCTATGGTTTGATGGCCCAATCCTCAAGTACACTTTGTGCCTTTGATCAGTTGTGCTTGCTGCTCTCAACCATGGCCTCCCAAGAAGTAAGTCATAGCTTGAATCCTTCAAGACTTGGAAATTCATGAGATTTTGAACTCCCATAACTGAAACTACCACTTTATCCATCACCCCTACCAGTCAAACTTGTTGCTTGTTTGCCATGCTCACCACAAATGTTGAAGGTCTTGAGGGTATCATACCCAATTTCTTCATCAACCTTTCTGACATGGCATTTACTGCTGATCCTCCATCAACCAATGCATCCTTGATGTTGTGACCATTCACTCTCACATCAATCTTGGAGGCATATTCACAAGCCTCTCATGGTGTTGGCTTGGCATCCACCACCCCCATTGATACTAGAACTTTTGCCTTCTTCTTCCTCTTGCTCCTTGTAGAACTCAAACCACCTCTAAGCTCCTTTCTCAATGTAGGGTTCAAAGCAATCAATTGGCCCACTGTGATGTTAGCCTTGTGACTACCAACATCCTCCAACACATTGTAGTTCCATTGTTGCTTTGAAATCAAGAAATCCTCCATCCCCAACTTCTTCCTTGGAGTCTTTATTGTTGATAGTGTTGAGGTGCAAGTGCTCCTAGTAGACATAGGAGTATCCTTGCTTGGAGTAAATCCTTGAGAAGAGTGAACATCCTTTGCAAAACGAGTTCTCTTCTTCTCTTGTGCCAAAAGCTCCAAATTAAGACTCTTGGAGTTTGAGCACTCTCCCTTCTCATACTTGCTCTCCACCACATCTATAGATGCCATCTCCTTATCTTTGTTTGGATTAGGAGCCACTTGGGTTTCACTACCACCCTCTTTCCCTCTATTGGCTCCCTCATAACCCCTTCCTCCATGGTAAGTGGAATTTGGGCAATTCCTTTGGATATGGCCTCTTCCTCCACAACCAAAACAATTTCTATCATTGAAATTGTTGGCTGGTTGAACTCCTCTATATGGATAGTTTCCATAACTCCTAGGCCCTCTCCCTACATTCTGATCCACCTCTCTCTTCTCCCATAGTTGCACCACATTGATCTTGAGATCCGCAAGTTGTTTTGTGATGGTTTGAGGTGGATCCTTTGGTGGAGGTGCAAGAATTGGAGCAACTACTACTTGTGGTGCAACCCTTGTCACCAAAGTATCAGAAGTTCCACCATACTTGTAGCCTTGAGGAGTATGCACAACCTCCTTCACCACCAAATCACTCTCATCCTCTTCCAAACTCTCCTCCATACAAATTGTGATCTTGATAGCTTCAACCTTGGAAGAAGGTTTCTCATATCTCACCTTGCTTCTAATTTGTGGTCTCAACCCTCCCACAAAATTCTTGGTGAGCATGGCCCTATGCCAATCATTGTAGTCTCCACATCATCCCCACCCTTCCTCAACACAATGCAAAATCTGGACTCTAACTTTTCCACTCTTTCCACATAGACTCTCACTTTCTCTCCTTCTCCTTGCTTGAGAAATGTAACCTCACTCATCAATCTCTCATAATTCTCATCAGAAAGAAAGTTCTCAATGAGTGCTGAAGTCAAAGTCTCCCAAGACTCCTCTTCCCCATCTCTCCTCTCTCTCTTTTGGTATTCTGACTCATACCATGTAAGTGCTGCATCCTCAAAGAAATCTGGTAATAATGAGGCCCATTCATTCTTCCTCCTCTCATTGTTTCCTATGCAAGCTCTCTTGAAGTCTCTCACAAAGGCCTCCACATCTTCTCCATCCTTGCCAAAGAAAACCGAAGTTTCCCCATCTTAACCTCTCACTATCTTTCTCTTCTCTCAATTTTTCTTTTTCTCTTTCTTTTCTCTCACTCTATAACTAATAGAGTATATACATGACTAACACCATTTGAGAGTAGTCCACCCTAGGGAACACAAAAGGTTTAGGTTGCTCCAAGATTTCTATAGCAACATCAAATCCTAGAGTGCATATTAATTGAACCCTCATGGATAGTTTATCCATAAGTTGAAAGATTATCTCCATCACTAATCTTGAGAACTAACTGATGAAGGTGGTAGTATTTCTGTAGTTGTACTAAGACTCTCTCCAAGATCCTTCACCAAAGTCTCCAAAAGTGATTTTACTCCACTACACTCATGTCCTTTTGGAAGTCCTTCAACTCCACAAACCTCACACAACTCCTTGGTCTTAGATCTTCTCCCTCCCAATCTTGGTGAAGAAGGTCTAACATGCAAACCCAAATCAAGTAAGCCTCTCCTTTCCCTCAATCTCTTGCTCTCAAAGGTCAATGGACATGAACTTGCGTTATGTCCCTTCTCTCCACACAAAAAGCACTTAGACTCACTCTTTCCTCCAAGTGGTGTAGGTTTTTGGATCCTCTCAACACTCTCTTCAAATTCTATTGTAAACTCTCTTTTCCTCAAATCCATCTCTACAATCACCTCAAACCCTTGGGGAACCTTGCATAATCTCAATTTCCACTCTTGATGACCGTCCATGTTCCCAAGATGAATCTAAACACTCAAACATGCTTTTTGTTGATCTCAACCTCCTCATGCATGAGATCTCCACTCTGCAGAATTGACCCTTCCTCACAATATTACTCAAATCTCCCAACCAGTATGTCACAATCCTCTGAACTTTTTCACACTTGATCATAACTCTAGGGCGTCACTCCTCGCAAAATTTCAGATCTTTTCATTGAGCCATTTGGCAAGACACCTTTCTATTCAGCACACATATTTCAGATTTGGTTTGAAAACCACCCCCTTCACTTCAAAAACTCATAACTCCTTGCGCAAGAATGATCTCTCTCTAATTTTTGTGTCAACAGGTAGGATACAATGCACTGAATTTCTTGGAAATTTTCAGGACAATTCACTGAAAATTGAAGAAATGGCAGACTCTATACAATTTTCTAGAGAGCATGCAGTTGCGGGAGCACTTTACCCTATCAACTTTCAAAAATTCTAGCCCAGTGCGCATAGTAGCTCTCACAATAATTTTAAATGTGCTAACTGAAAGATAATCAAAGCTATCATGTGTAGAAATTTCAAGTCCAGATCTCAAACTTGAGATTTTGCCCAAAATCACCTTAATCCCCAAAATCTACAATCCACCTCACACAATCTCTCCAATTCCTCTCATGTGTACAAGATATACAAAATCACCTCAAAGACATCATAATGAACTACAAGGTATACAAATGGATCTTGGTTCTCTAACATAAGTTCAACCCTCTCTTCTCCTAATGTTCTCTCCAAGTGAGCTCTCATAGCCTCCTTCTGCCTAATGTAGAATTGAATGCGGAACATTATCTTGCCTTCTAGAGAGATCCTGGCAATAAAACCAAAAATGTGAGCCGGCCTGTCTCTCACTCAGGATGAAACTCTAATGGCTATTATGGTAGCGCACCATGGACTAAGAAGGCAAGGAACCCCAACTCCATCATACTCCTCCAAGGCTAACACTCCAAGACTCAAGATATTGCTCACTAGAGAACTCAATGAGAGTTGCGGTTGCGGGAGCACTTTACCCTATCAACTTTCAAAAATTCTAGCCCAGTGCGCAAAGTAGCTCTCATATTAATTTCAAGTGTGCTAACTGAAAGATAACCCAAGCTATCATGTGTAGAAATTTCAAGTCCAGATCTCAAACTTGAGATTTTGCCCAAAATCACCTTAATCCCCAAAATCTGCAATCCACCTCACACAATCTCTCCAATTCCTCTCATGTGTACAAGATGTACAAAATCACCTCAAAGACATCATAATGAACTATAGGGTATATAAATGGATCTTGGTTCTCTAACATAAGTTCAGCCCTCTCCTCTCCTAATGTCCTCTTCAAGTGAGCTCTCATAGCCTCCTTCTGCCTAATGTAGAATTGGACGAGGAACATTATCTTGTCGTCTAGAGAGGTCCTAGCAACGGAACCAAAAATGTGAGCCGGCCTGTCTCTCACTCAAGATGAACCTCTGATGGCTATTATGGTAGCGCACCATGGACTAAGACAGCAACGAACCACAACTCCATCATACTCCTCCAAGACTAACACTTCAAGACATTGCTCACTAGAGAACTCAATGAGAGAGAGATAGTTGCAAATGAAAGGATGATGAGTACCTCATCACCCCTTGTTTATATACTTGTGAAATAATTACGTACCAAAGTTACTAATTACCATAGTAACTCAAGTTACTAGACTAAAAGTCAAGTAAAGTCAAAAAGTAGAAAGGAATATCCATTCACATGGGCATATTCCCCTAAGCATGTGGTCTTATCTTGACCCAACCACTAAGTCAAGGATTCTTCCACATGGGCTATCCTTGGACTAAAGAAGAATCCAAAACAAAAAGGCTTGCGGGCCCAAGAGTTCTCAACTCTTTCCTCAAAGCCAAACACCTAGGAATAATACCAAGTCAACACAATAAAATCCAAAATAGTGGTGCTCATCTTTTCTACTTCCTCTAAAGTAAAGTCCCTTCTATCTTAGTTATGACTAACTTTAGCTAACCATGACTAATATAGAACCATCATTTATCTCTATATAAATAATATCTCTTAAGTACTTGTAATACCAAGCTAAATATCACAATACCACACACATGCATAAATGGGTGTTACAACTCAAACTCCAAGGGTCTTAATTTGGAGCTTTTGGCACAAGAAAAGAAGAGAGCTCATTTTGCAAAGGATGTTCACTCTTCTCAAGGATTTATTCCAAGAAAGGATACTCCTATGTCTACTAGGAGCACTCGCACCTCAACACCATCAACAACAAAGACTCCAAGGAAGAAGTTGGGGATGGAGGACTTCTTGATCTCAAAGCAACAATGGAACTACAATGTGTTGGATGATGTTGGTAGTCACAAGGCTAACATCATAGTGGGCCAATTGATTGCTTTGAACCCTACCTTGAGAAAGGAGCTTAGAGGTGGTTTGAGTTCTACAAGGAGCAAGAGGAAGAAGAAGGAAAAAGCTATAGTATCAATGAGGGTGGTGGATGCCAAGCCAACACCATGGGAGGCTTGTGAATATGCCTCCAAGATTGATGTGAGAGTGAATGGTCACAACATCAAAGATGCACTTGTTGATGGAGGATCAGCATTGAATGCCATGTTAGAAAGGTTGATGAAGAAGTTGGGTATGATACACTCAAGACCTTCAACATTTGTGGTGAGCATGGAAAACAAGCAACAAGTTCCACCAATAGGGGTGACGGATAAAGTGGTAGTTTGAGTTATGGAAGCTCAAAATCTCATGACTTTCCAAGTCTTGAAGGATTCAAGCTATTACTTACTTCTTGGGAGGCCATGGTTGAGAGCAACATGCACAACTGATTGACGGCACAAAGCGTACTTGAGGATTGGACCATCAAACCATAGATTCACAGTTCCTATGACTAACACCACCAATACTTCACATTCGGATACACCATCTTCTGATTATTGGGAATTAGATTCTGAAGAAGGAGCTTCAGGTGTGGACACAAGCATGGAAGAGGAGACTTCCACGGAGGAGGATGAATCTGAATCTGATTAAGATGTGTATCCTTTGTGTGCTATGGATTTTTCACCTAAGCCAGAGGTTTTAAAGGACCCAAATAAATCACCATTGACACTTGAGGAGGTAGAGAGAAGGTTATCTACCCTCAAGTATGGCCCAAATGTTACCAAGGAGGAGAAAGTGAGATTTGAGGAGATTTTCCACAAATTCATCCATGTTTTTGCTTTCAGTTACAAGGATTTGAAGGAAGTCACCTTGGAGGAGCACAAGATAGAGGTGGAGTCACATGCAAGACCAATCTGCCAAAAGCAATGTCTCATTAGCCCACCAATATCTTTGGTTGTGAAAGAGGAGATTGATAAGCTCAAGGAGGCTAGATTTATCTTTGAGGTAGAGAATTCAGAATGGGTGTCTCCAATTGTCATTATGACAAAAAAGAATGGCAAGCTTTGGGCAAACCTCCATGCTGTTACCAAGAAGGACTACTACCCATTGCCATTCATTGATGAGATCTTGGAGGAGGTTGTAGGTCATGAGAGGTACAATTTTGGAGATGGTTATAGTGGATATAACCAAATCAAGATTGCACTAGAGCATCAACAACTCACCACATTTACCACACCTTGGGGAACTTACGCTTTCAAGGTCATGCCTTTTGGGCTTTGCAATGCTCCAGCCACATTCCAACGGTTCATGAACAAGGTATTTGAACCTTTCATTGGGAAATTTGTGAGAGACTTCATTGATGACTTTTGTGTCTATGGGAGCAAGGAGGAGCATTTTGAGCACCTAATCAAAGTCTTGCAACGCTTGGATGAGGCAAATGCATCACTCAACCAAGAGAAGTGCATTTTTGGATGTGAAGAAGGTCTACTTTTGGAGCACATCATCTCCAAGGATGGAATAACAGTTGATCTTGAGAAGGTGAGGAAAATCTCAGACCTTCCATTCCCTTCAAGCTTGACAAAGTTACGCCAATTCTTGGGGATGGTTGGATACTATAGCAGGTTCATCTTCTCATTTTCTAACAAGGCTTATGCATTGACCATCTACATGAAGAAGGGTGTAGATTACAAGATGATTTTGGAGGACAAGAAGGCTCTCAAAGCTTTTGAGGAGCTCAAGCAATCCCTTGTTGTAGCTCCAATTCTTGCTAACCCTTATTGGAGTAAGCCTTTCATCCTTTACACTGATGCTTCTAATGTAGCTATAGGATGCACTCTTAGTCAATTAGACCAAGATGGGTATGATCATCCAATAGTTTATACTAGTAGGCAGATGGTTTCAGCAGAGAAGAACTACTCTGTCACGGATAGAGAAGGGTTGGCAGTGGTCTTTGGTCTCAAGAAGTTTAGACACTACTTGATTGGAGGGAAAGCCACCATTGTCACGGATCACAAGGCTTTGAAGTACATCTTCAACAAGCCTAATGTTGAAGGGAGACTAGCAAGGTGGATGATACTCTTGTCTGAGTATGACTACACCATCGAGGATAGGCCAAGAAATAAACATGCAAATGCTGATTTGTTATCTAGAGCCTATGATCATGATGGAGATGAGCCAGTGGATAATTCCTTCTCGGATGAGGAGCTCATGAAAATCTCAATCACTCAAGAGGTTCCAATGGAGTACAAGGAGATTGTGGATTTTGTGACAAGAAGTAACTATCCAGAAGGGATGCATGCTAGGGAGAGGAAGGCCCTTGCAGCAAGATCTAGACCTTACACAATGGTGGAGGATATTCTTTTTCACCAAGGAGCATATGGTCTACTTTGAAGAGCAATGGGTAAGGAAGAGTCTATCCTACTCATAAAGGAGTTTCATGAAGGTTTTGTATATGGAGGACACTTTGCAGGAAAGGTGACTGCTTTCAAGTTCTAGATGCAGGTTACCATTGGAGACGGATTTTCAAGGATTGTCTTGATTATTGCAAAACTTGTCATATTTGTCAAGCTTTTGCTAGAAAGTCTACATCAAATCCACCACTTAGATCAATTCTATTGCTATGACCTTTTGAGAAGTGGGGAATTGATTTGGTAGGTCCTCTCAATAGAACCCCAAGGAACAATTGGTACATTGTGGTAGTTACTGATTACCTTACTAAGTGGGTTGAGGCTAGACCATTGAGGGACAAGAAGATGAAGTGGGTAGATTTCCTTATGAACGCATTATCACTAGGTTTGGGTGCCCTTTGGAGTTGGTTTCTGATAGAGGAGGAGAGTTTATAGGAAGAATTACTACAGCTATGCTATGACATTTCTCTATCACACATAGAGTAACTACATCCAATAAGCCAAATTCCAATGGCTTGGCAGAGAGAACCAATCAGACCTTGTGCATGATGTTAGCCAAAGATGCAGAAATGGAAGGGGCTAAACATCATTGGAACAAGAGGATTCATGCAATTTTGTGGGAGTATAGGACAACCATGAAGACTTCCATCAAATATTCTCCATTTTAATTGGTATATGGTATTGATTCTACCTTACCTATTCACTTTGATCTTCCTACCTTCCAAAGCATTCATAGGAGATTGAAGAAAGCACAAGGAGGTGATGCAGAGAAGTCAAGGAAGGATCAACTCATGGAGTTGGAAGAGGCAAGAGCAATTGCTATGGTTCAAGTGGAGGAACCCCAAAGGAAACAAAAGGAGAGCTATGACAAGAGCCAAGACAAGAAGAAGGTAGAGCCTTTCAAGGAAGGTGATTGGGTAATGTTTTTTGATTCCATCTGATTCAAGAGAGTGCAAAAGAAGTTTTTGCCTAAGTACTTTGGACCTTTCATAGTGAAGAAGATGTGGGGCAATTACACCTATGATCTCAAGGAGTTAGGAGGAAGACACTTTGATAGGATTAACTATGATAAGTTGAAGATGTACCATAGAAGGTAGAGAGACCTTCACTTTGAGGACAAAGTGAAAACTTAGTCCGGGGGTAAATGTAACACCCATTTGTGCATGTGTGTGGTATTGTGATATTTAGCTTGGTATTACAAGTAGTTAAGAGATATTATTTATATAGAGATAAAGGATGGTTCTATTAGTCATGGTTAGCTTAAGTTAGTCATAGCTAAGATAGAGGGGACCTTACTTTAGAGGAAGTAGAAAAGATGAGCACCACTATTTTGGACTTTAGTGTGTTGACTTGGTATTATTCCTAGGTGTTTGGCTTTGAGGAAAGAGTTGAGAACTCTTGGGCCCGCTAGCCTTTTTGTTTTGGATTCTTCTTTAGTCCAAGGATAGCCCATGTGAACGAATCCTTGACTTAATGGTTGGATCAAGATAAGACCACATGCTTAGGGGAATATGCCCATGTAAATGGATATTCCTTTCTACTTTTTGACTTTACTTGACTTTTAGTCTAGTAACTTGAGTTACTATGGTAATAAGTAACTTTGGTACGTAAATATTTCACAAGTATATAAACAAGGGGTGAGGAGGTACTCATCATCCTTTCATTTGCAACTATCTTTCTCTCATTGAGTTCTCTAGTGAGCAATGTCTTGAGTCTTGGAGTGTTAGCCTTGGAGGAGTATGATGGAGTTGGGGTCCCTTGCCTTCTTAGTCCATGGTGCGCTACCATAATAGCCATCAGAGGTTCATCTTGAGTGAGAGACAAGCCAGCTCACATTCCATCTTGTCCTTGGAAACCAACATGGCGGGTGCACTCTACTACTCTCCTGAAGAAGTAACAACTATGGATGAGGTCTCCCTATCAAATCCAGATGTCACCACTCTCTCCTCTACTATGTTGAGCTCAATACGCTTAGCCAAACCAAAGATCACTGCCAAAATAGGCAAAGTAGCCTATAACAACGTAGCATCACGAACTCTACGTTGCAATTCATTGTAACATATCCCAAACCAAAACTGGACGGCTTGGGCTTCAATAACTCCTTGAGTAAAATTGATCACCCATCTCATGCAAGTGTATGCCTCGCATATGCTCTTTCAAACCTTTCATTGGAACTCTTGCAAGCTCCTCAACTTGTCAATCCGCACTCCCTAGTAGTTTTACCTCAAACACTAGAAGAACTCCACCATAGGGTTAAACTTGATACTACACCACCTCTTGTAGTAGTACGTCCACTTGTACTAGCACCATCTCCAAGAGATCGACCAATGCTATTAGAGCTAAAACTCATGGGTACTTGTGATTTACCCTTAAAAATTGAGTCTAAAGTAATGAAGACATAGTTTGGAGACCAATATTGTCTCCATAGCTCTATCTCCTCCAAATGAGCTCTCTTGAAATTTTGGTAGTTGTCCATTGGCGGACCTTCCAAGTGCTGAAGCAACCTCTTCCATGCCATGAAGGGTGTGAACAAAGTAGGGTTCCACATTTGTTGCAAATCACACCAATTATCAAACTCTTGGATGAAATCATCCAAATCAATAGTACCCACTATACCAAAGTAATTTTGTGCTTTTGGAGGCCACATGAATCTCATTCATGTCCCACAACAACGGTGCAGACACTCCAAGTGCACTCTCAACTGAATCAACTCTAGTGCCAAACTCCATCTTAGAGTCAATCTCCTCCCTCATTAGGACCTAAGATACAAGTTGATATCAAGTGTCACTTTGAGTAAACCCATTGTGTACTACAATGCTATCTCTTCTGAAAAAGAACTCCGTCATGACAAAGTAACCAGAAATTGCACCCGCAACCGTACCAAGTGCCAACACCATCAACCAAACGTCACCCATTAATGTAACTCTAACTACAACAACTATACTAAGGGAAAGGGCAACTTGTAGCTTGCCATAACAACATGCACTCTCATGGTCTGCAAGTTATCACTTCTTGCTTCATTGGAGAGAAACATAGGTAGTCTGATTGGTCATCACTCTAGCCTCACTATTGAGAGCACACCAGAGCACCAACGCTCTAAAGTCAAGGCACCTCACACAAACATGATGCACAAATAGGAGGCAAAGAATAGAGTGGTCCAATCACAAGAAATTTAAACCAAACCCTCTATCTCATAAATCAACACTAGATTGACTTTGCCACCATTTGGCATTTGACATAATAGGAATTATCTACTTCCTAAGCTACCAAGATCACCAAGAATGATCTCTCCTAGCCAAAGCTCCAGGTGTATATATAATAATGGAATACTCACTAGGATAACAAGTGAGGTGGACTAGTTGGCTAGGGCAATAGTCTATGAACCAAAGATCTAGGGGTCAAACCTTATTGCGGACAATCTAGTAGGGTGTGCAGATTTTGCCAAACAATGACCAAAAACTACTCTAAACTAGCTAACCTCACGCCAACAAGCTGGCTTGTTAGCCCTATGCCTCAAAGCCTCTAGTGACCTAAGTGAACTAAGAGAACCTAAGTGACAATTGCTGCATTTTAAAAGTATACCCCCTTGGTCTCCAACCTTAATGGTCCCACTAACGGCACATCCGATGGTACAAATGGTGCAAGTGAAAATGGGCACTACCATGTAGTCAATACTTTGAACACAAAATTTGACCATCAACAAGTAGACTATGAGTAACTACCAAAATACTCCTAACTACCAACACTACTACTCCAGAATCCGAGTTATCTAGATGCAACACTACAAATGGTAGAACATTAGTGGGCATACATAAAAAATTTATGGAGAAAAATCAGGAGCTATGTACCAAATGACATGACACGGTAGAACATTAGTGTGCATACATAAAAATTTATGGAGTGAAATCAAGAGTTATATAATGAACATGTAAAACTTCTTAAATTATAAATTAACTTGGTAAAAAGCATGGTTGATAAGGGAATGCAAAATTGTATGTGACAATTTGTAAATACATGGGTACATCTTGTAATTACTTAGGTTAATGATATAACTCATATTAGAAAGATAACTTTAGGAATAAATTTTGGAAGACAGTACACAATAAACAACATTAACACTCTCATGAAAATTTTGTCGTCAAAGTTTCAGAGGTCAGTCATTTGCATTTCTTTCTTCTTACTTCATGCGTAAAGAGGTGAGGTGATTAAAGTGTAACTCACAGAATTATTAGGTTCTTCATTTTCAAATTGGAAAATAAGTATTAAAGAGAAAAAATGACTAGAAACATATTTTGCTCGGCAATTACCAAAGAAAATGCAAAGAAAAACAGAACAAAACATCTAACAAGGCTCTCGCTATTGAGACGTTTCGTCCGTTTAGCATGTACTGGTAATGAAGTAACGCAAATGAATGAGGATATGGTGGTACAACATGGGGTTTCAAAAACAGTTCTGACGGATGTCTACATGATAAAAAACAAACTTCATAACTATTTTTAGTGAACTTTGTAAGGAGATGAGGTGCTAATAAATGAACAACTCGTAAATTATTTTACGATATATCACATGCAATTTGCATTCATTTATAAAAATCAAGCACTATATTAAGGACGTTTAGGATTGCTATGGTGAAATAAATGATTGTCAAAAGAGATGATATGGCTTCTTGAGAGTGTTGCCATATTTTTTTGGTGGGTCATTCTTAGAGTGGGATTTATGAAATTTTTTGGCGGATCCAAAATGCCACTCTCAACTATTCAAATTCAAATCAACCATTTGCAAATGCAAATGCTTTGTTTAAATGCTCCTATCAGTAAACAAAACCTGTGGGCTTTGAAGTTTTGCATTGGTGTAGTGGTTCATTTCCATAGATTAGTGAGGCAAGGGAGATATGCAAGTGATGGAAAATGATTCGCATTCTCTTGTGGTAAACAAGAAATCAATTGAAGTTTGAGGAATTTTATTCTAAAAGAGCAACAACAATTTAGCAAAAGAAAATCAAGAACCTAACTGCAATGCAAGCTCACATTTGGATGCAAAATCAACGAGAGCCATCGAATGGCTACAGGTGCCATCAAGCGGTTACGAGCAATGACGAGCGGACTAACAACAGCAACAAGTGGCTTCGGGCACCAACAGTGGCTACGGGCGGTGATGACCAACAACGAGCAGCGACCAACAACCACTACCACCGAACTAACAACCACGAGCAACGATGTGTCAAATCCCATTTAATCTTAAATTAACATATTACACTAGGCAACAACCGACATAGACCATATTCACCCTAAACCAAGCATTTTATTAGCCCTAATATGTATTTAATGTGTTATGGTGTGACAACAGAAAATTCAATATCATTTATTTTTACGAATCAACTCTTATAGAATTTACTAATAATAAAAGTTTACTAATAAGGAACTTGACCGAAACTCTATAGTGGCACTCTTTTCTCCTCCGCCCGCCCCATACCAATTTAGTCAACGTTTAGTAATAATTTGTATGAAAACATACTGAACATGAAGTAATAATCTATATGAAAATATATCGAACTTCGCCAAACTATTTATGAAACCCACTAGTGCATAAAAGCTATTCATGACACTCTAGAGAAGAGATGCAATGACATCATGGCAGAATCATAGTCGGGACTTTATGCTTGTTCCATAACAACTAGGACAGATTGAGATCAGCGGGGATGTCATCTAAGTTGCCATATTAAACCGAAATAAATAGAAATAAACCGCGGCAAACGAATTTGTCGCATATTATGAGCTCACGCACATTTATGGTGCTTTGTCAGAACGAGTTGAAGAAAGCAAGTTCACGAGCAAGAAGACGACATGTGTGGAACGCAGCATCAGGTGGTGGTGTAAGAGTGTGTGTCATGCATGCGGTCTGGCCAATCCAAGATTGAGAAAGGAAGTAGAATTTCCAGGATCAGAAACAAAAAGCACGTCAGTTTTGTCAGACGAAACGACTAAGACACAAAACCACTTTGACCACGAGAAGAGGTGTTGGTGATGTAAGCTGCGCTACGAGCAATGATGAGGCTTCCGCTATAACTATTTCCACATGGGGTCTTCCCATCCTTCGCTTTTCTACGCGGTCGCCTTCCTTTCTCTAACTATTTCTGAGTAGGTGGACATGGGAATGGGGTTAGAAGAATTGAAGAAGAATTGCCATTGCGGGCGTTGACGAAGTTGTAAAAGTTGCACCCGCATGTCAAACTTGAATGCCTCGATGATACCACAGCAAATTCTGACAAGTGAGGTAAGAAATAGGTCGTTCAGTCTGACACATGTGAGGAGATAAGTTCCAGGAGATGTATGTTTGTTCCTCGCAAAAGACATGGCATGCACATCAGCGACGCGGTAGAAGAAGATACACCGGTAGAAGGTTTGGCTCCTGGAATTATAGAACTGCGGTTTCAAGGCTCCATCAGTTTTGGGAATGAGGATTCTCTTCCTTCTCCAAGCTTCTTCCGGGTGTGTATATAAACATGTTAACGTGGACATACTTATACAATGGGACGATAAGAAAACCAACTCAGCTGCTCATGGTGGAAAGAAAGAAAGGGGAGAGGTCGTGCTTGCGTTACCTGGAGTGTACTTTTGTAGTGCCTGCGATCAGTGTGTATCGACCCAAATGAATGTGATAATGCAGTTGGCATGCAGTCCAAAGACGACCTTCAAATTTGATGTCAAATCATAAGATCAAATTTCTAGGTGGTAAGCGACTCCACTGCACTATTCAGAAGAAAAGCACGGTGAGCAGATTCCATTGACAATATCTACTACACTTGTATGACGACTTGTAGCGAAGTCATTTGCGGTGCAGGGTCATGGGTCAAGGTCTGCTAGCATATCGCTCTTTAAGACAAACCTTCCACCTCTACTGATTTGAACAAGAAGTATGCTTTCCATCAACCTTTTTTTTTTAAATTAATTTTTAAAAGGCGACCGCTTAGGAAAAACAAAGGACGGGAAGACCCCATCAAGCCGTACAAGGGAGAGACAAAAAAGGTAACATGGGGTTAAGCCACAACATAGTCTATATGAGAAATCTGCCCTACCGCACCTAAGATATCCGAGCTATGCAAGTCGTACGGTCTACACACAACTGGAGCATCCGAAGAAACATCAACTATTGTGATTGCTCTCCTATGGATTGCACCAGCCACTGCCCCCTGGAGACCAATGAACACACGCTGTCTACAATATGTTACAAAGTATGAGAGTGAAAGTGGTACCCCTTGATGCCTAACATGATAAGCACTCGCGCACTCCTTGACAAATGTGTCAAATGCCGTGTCCATCGCTCCATATAACTCCAAGGCCAGAGGAACAAAGAGGTGACCTCGCTGCATGCCCCTATACTTGGAGACCTTGCAACCTGCTGTTGCACTCGCCTCCCATCCAAGGGGATGGGTAATCACTCCCTCCGAGATTGTATCCCGCGTAGGGTCCGTAACCACGACATTTGCTACTGTCACCTAATCATCTCAGACCAAGTATAAGTCTTCTAATAGTGTTATAACACGTTTCTTCTTTCATGTTAGTGTAAACAAGTCCCCTACCAAGTGAACAACCTGCTCCCTACGGAGTCTACAAGGAAAGATAGAACCATATTAGGTCCTTTATGTCATTCTGATCCATTTTCTGTTTGTTTGCCTAGTCCAAAACAATGATGAATCTCAAATTCCAACGTTCTCATTCTAATACAAATTCCTAGAATCATGAGTGGCATCTTTACCCAAATTTTTTGAACGATAGCATCCAAATTGATTATCATGTTAGACCCCTATTGATGTTACACTCAACAGCTATTTACCATTTTTCTGTTTGTTTGCCTCGTCCAAAACAATGATGAATCTCATTCTAGTCCAAATTCCCAGAATCATTGAGTGGTATCTTTACCCAAATTGTTTGAACGATAGCATCCAAATTGATTATCATGTTAGACCCTATTGAAGTTATGATCAACATCTATTAACCATGTTGCATGTTCTATACGTGTGAGTATGATGTCATCTTGTCCTTCTTGAATGTCATTTCTGGATTGTCACATTTCAGAATTATCTCATTATAGGTTCATAATCCTCATTTGTGAGATCTCCATTATCAATAGTATATTTCTAAACCTTCATCCCTCGGCTGTCTCTATTTTTCATGGGAATTTAATTTAAAATGTTTGAGATGAAATTGCAAATTATGAGATTTTATAATTTTTTAGGGTTTGGAGATACAGTATTTATTCATGTAAGTTAAAATATGAGAGTTTATGGTTTTATAGGTAAGGAGAGATAAAAAGAGGAACATAGTGTGTTACGGTTGTTATTTTATGCTAGCAATGGCTACACTTTTCCATGTGAGGTAATCCAGAGTGACTCAAGATACACCATACTTGGTGTGTCATTGATGCTTTACTTTGCAAAGAATAAAGATCTATGTGAGAAAAATGCACAAGGATTGGACCATTTGAGATGTTCACATGAGTCGAGTGACCACATTATGTACGCTTCCTTTGAGATTACTTTTCCATGTCCACGTTTTTTCCGTAGGTTACCCCATACTCTCCATGATGAGGCTAGACAATCTTTTTGCCTACCACTTGATCGTTTGGCACAATGATCCCTTGCATGATTTAGCATAGTTCTTATTCCTCAATACAAGTTAGATGGTGCCTTCGTTATGCTACATGGGGATGTGCGGGGTATAAAGAGGTGGTTGTTAGATTTTGTTGATTCTGAGTAGGGGATTAGGGCTACATGTTTTAGTAGATAGGTTATGTTACAAGATACAATAGAGTCCACTCTATTACGATAGTGTAGGATATTGGGTCAAGCGGGAGAGTTTAGTATAGCAGTACGAGCGCTATACTCTTTGTCTATAGCTAGTCCCATTAATGAGATTATCTCTTCCCTAAGCTCACTACATCCTATGGCAAAAGAGGGAGTATCATTAGAAGTCTTAAATTATCAGCTTGAGTAACTTTTATATCTTGATAGGTTGCTTTTTGCACATGCATTGTGCACTACCCTTTGTCTCTCCTCAAGAGGCTTATCAAGGATGGTATATGAACATCTTAGAAATTACTTTCAGGTAGATGATCCTTCTAGTGTATTTACTAAACTATTGCAAGTGGTTATAGCAATAGCAAGGGGAGATATTCCTATATCAATTAGTCAAGTGTTAGGTGCTAGTCGACTTCTCGCAATAGAGAATGACACAAAGTGCATTAGACAAGATTGCTATTGGAGAGATCTTTTTGCACTTTGTTAGGTATACCATTGTACTTCAACATCAATCGCACTTTCCAAAGCACCTTAGTTTATATCAATTGGGAGTACCGACACCTAAAGGTTGTTAGGTTATATCTCTATGCATCAAAGCACTCTTAGATATCTATCCGGAGTGGGTCGTCCTATAGGTGGATGTTGAGAACACTTTTTATAGCATCTCTTGAGCATCCACTTTAGAGAGCTTAGGGAGATTGGTGGGTCCTTGGCGAGTCTTGTCCCTTTCGTGCAGTCATTCTATGGCTCTCTTGCTTCCGTTTACTATCAACATGGTTGGTCATATGAGAGAGTCACCATCTTGGAGTCAGCTATTGGTACATGATAGGGAGATCCTCTAGGGGAACCTTTGTTTGCCATGGTTCAATTTAGAGCTCTCATATCTACTGCTTTGACCATGCTAGATTGTGTGTTTCCTTCCTTTGCAGACGATACATACATTGTGTGCACCATAGATCATATTAGACAGGACTTTGATCACTTGAGTACCAACACATCTTGTAGGCTTGAGAGTCAAGGTATCAAAGTGCAGAGCATAGTTCTCTTTAGGTATCCCTCCCCACCTCGGGGACTCCAATCTTTATTTTCAAGTGTTACTAAGATAGACAAGAGATGGTCTATTTCTAAGTGCACGAAAGTATTTTCCATCCTTTGCTTCCTTGTTGTCATATTGGACCAAAGGTTTGCAGTCTTCCTTGATGGAGCAATAGTGTTAGTATGTACTACATTCTCTTTTAGTTGACTCTTCCATTACACTGGGCACCAGAGCAGGGTCTTTGCTTTTGGTGCTCAAGGGCACTGGCTCTTGAATCTTAGCTTGAATCCTCTTGGATCATTTACTTGAATTCTCTTGTTCATCTTTGTGAGTGAGAGAGTGAGGTTTGGACTAAGACTTGTGACTTAGAACGTTGAAGAGAGAAAGATAAGAAGAACTCTCGTCTCTTGTCCTAACTCGAGAGAAACGAAACTTTGATGAGGCCTCCATCTACTTGCAATCAAGAGCAACCCTTCGAGCGCGAGTGCAGGACTGACTCTAATCAAAATTTATGCAGACAAGTGTAAATCGTTACTTCAAACACAAGTCAAAGACGGATGTTGCAAGTCTCCCATGTTAGCTCTCATCACGCGGGACAATGCCGTTCACCGAAAGTCGGTGACAAGACACTAAAGTGATGATAAGATTGTCGAAAGCTCGAATTGGAGGATTTCCGAATTTTATCCAATTCTCCGCCTCCCTCTTCATTCTTTATCCTTAGCGTCAGTCGTGGTCTTCCTCTGTCCAAGACATTCGAAGAAGGAGGTGGAAAGCGTTCCGATTTCTCCTGATGCTTCGTGACGAAGTAGGGTCTGGCAGCCAAAGCGTTAAACGAAAATGAAATTAACTCGATCATTGATCGCTGAGAGCACCTGCTGCCTAGTGAAGAAAGAGGGGTCTGGCAAAGAGGACCCTCATACCAAAATGAAATGATTAAACTTGAACTATTTGGGTCAAGGAATTGCACTCAGCGGCCGTCGAAATCCCTGGAAACCATGGCAGCTACAATGCAACACCTTACCATCAAACGCGAAGCAATAGCTTCTTCTTCTTCTTCCACATTCTCTGGGGCCTCGGTGCCCGTTGTTTCGAGATTCTCGTTCGTGTCGAGGGTTGATTGCAAAGGCTGGAGAAGCAAACAGATCGCCAACTGTCTCTTGGCTGTAAGTTCATCAACCCTTCTGGCAGCTCTTAGCCGTAAACTTTTGCGTATGTGCTTCGGAATTGAAGAATTTGATCTTAAGTTGCACACACCAATTTGCGCACTTTTACGATTTTGCGTCAATATGATCTCATCTCCTGGTACTAAAGGACAGCTTCACTGAGGGCCAATGTCGAAGCTTTGACCACTCCTGCTAAAACCAAGTCTTACGAGTGTCCTCAGTATGTCTATACTTTGAAGAAATGAGACCTCCCGAACTACTAGAAGAAGGATAATCCCCTGCTTTTCTGTGTGAGTTGAGATGGTTCCACTCCGTTCACCCTCATGGTCATGGTATATGGGGAATAGGCAGCAACTGGGACATGTTGAATTCTTTCTGCCAGACCCACTTGTAAAATAGTAGGCGTTCCACTTCTGACACTGAATCCGTCGTGATCTTCAGGAGGACACGGTAGAGAAGGGGATAATCAACGAAAAAATAAGCAAGAGGGAGACAAAGGGAGATGTAGAGCTGCTGTCATGTCCTTTATGCTATTTACCCCTTGTTCGAAATGGAACTCCCGGTCTTAATCAGTATGTGTTACTTTGCCCATATCAGGGTGTTGAATCCCTATATTAGATTGTCCATTGCTCTGATTTATAAGTCCTCACGCCTATCTCTGCAATTCGGTTGTATGTTTGTTGTAGGAAGGATCCTGAAGAGGTTGGTATTCTGGTGGCTAAGTCTGTTTTCAGCAACTGAATCTATTATGTGGGCTGCAGGAGAGCAATTTCTAGGTCAGGATTTCAGTGTACAACGTGCACGAAGTCTTATTCCACCAGAGATGTTTATCTAGACCTCACAGTCACCGCAAACTCGAAGGTGTACTCAGAAGTTCCAGCGAATGGTACTGAACTGTTCAGGTACTACATGCTGATATGAAGCACTTTTGGTCTTTTATTTGTACCTGTAGGTTTTAGTTCCGGAATTTGAGATGATGAATTGCAATAAGAAGGACGACAAGGAGTTAAACATATGTAATCCATTTGAACGGTGGAAAATACTCATTATGTAAAACACATGTTCGTAAAGCAGAAGTTGAAGTGACGACTGTAAGTAAAAGAAGGGGAATTTCTACTTAGTAGTTTCTGTTTATCATGTCATCATGTCCTTGATTGACATAAGCGAAGATTAATTTCTCAGATGTGTGAGTATATTTGCCTGTCTTCGAACACTCTACTAACAGGTGTTTCCTGATATGTTTTAGGAGTCCAATTATTTCGTTTCTTTATGAAAGAGGTTGGCGGCAGAACTTCGCAAGCGCCGGCTTTCCCGGTCCAGATGAAGAGGTTCTCCCACCTCTCTTCTGAACAAGAAAGTGATTAGCCTTTGCAATAGTCATCGTGCAGGCTTTCATACCTATTGGATAGCATCTTTGGTTGCGTAATTATCTGTGGACTTTTGTACTTTAAGTTACGCCTGGTGTGAGCGGGGTTCAGCTCTCTGATTCAAATTCCAGACAACGTGAATATGGTTCATACTGTTTTGCAGATCAAAATGGCGGAAGAATTTCTTAAGTCAACTTATGGAGGTGTTTTGCTAGACGTGAGTTGCGGAAGTGGACTTTTTGCCAGGCGGTTCGCGAAGCTCGGGTTGTACTCGAAGATTGTAGCATTAGATTTTTCCGAGAACATGCTGAGGCAAACTTTTGAGTTCATGAAACAGGAAGAAACTCCTCAAGATAGGTATGAGATACAATTGCTACACCTTCTTACATTCTGTCGGTGAATACTGCTGATTGACCAGCATCTTATACCGAAGATGTATCTAGAAGAGATTACTAAGAGAGTTATGACTGGAGTATTAAAATAATCAGTTACAAAGGTTGAGTTCATTCTCTAGGGATTAACAGCCGGCTTGCATCACCATTTGAACAAGGAGTCGGCACTCGCTTTAAAATGTCCAGTGGCTGTTTTTGCAAGTACAGATCCATAGCGCTGGTACGCGCTGATGTTGCAAGGATGCCTTTTGCGACTGGGACAATCGATGCTATACACGCCGGTGCGGCTCTGCATTGTTGGCCCTCTCCTGCAGCTGGGGTGCGTTGCTGCTCTCACCTTTTGCAGGAGAAATATCAGCAATTGAACGCATCCTGAAGAGTTTACATGCTTTAGCTCTGTTTCCAGTACCTTGGAAGTTGACCACACTATGGAGAGGGTATGCAAAATCTTACTTTATTTGTGCGTGCAGGTTGCAGAGATGAGTCGTATCCTGCGACCTGGTGGTGTTTTTGTGGCTACCACTTTCTTGAATGGAGAATCCAACCCTATCACTGAACTGCAGAAGGTTTTACTCTACTCATACTCCTCTTGTTCCCTCTCCGCATACTCTTTAATATTCGAGCTAATAGGTCATCTATTTGTTCGTACAAATGTTGTTCTAAGAAGGAAATTGAAGTACATTGAGGTGATAAATTCTGCAGACATTGTTGCCGAGCAATGGACAATTCCGGCGGTGGCAAGAGGTTGAACTAGAAGAACTTACCAAATTATGTGGCCTAGTGAACTACCAGAAGATAAGGAGACGCAAGTTTATCATGATCGCTGCTCAAAAATCTGGAGGTGATTCTGATTAAGTTATCTAGCAACTTGGTTCTTTTGACAAACAAGGTCAACTGTGATGTTAAAACTTTGATAGGTCAGTTTTGGAGATATATGTGGCCGAGGTGGAGGAGGAACCCTTTTCTCTCAAGGTGTTATTGCGATATACGAAAGATGGTCTATCCCCATCGGCAGGGGTAGAGCTTCCATCCTTGGATTCACTACACCAAGATTGGACTAGAGATTTGTAGTCTTCCTTGATGGAACAATAGTGTTTGCGTTCGTTATATTCTCTTTTAGTTGATAGTTTATTCCTCGTGCCACTAGAGCACATCTTTGCTCTTGCTCCGGCGAGTGTGTAAGCTTTTGGATCCTAGCTAGATTGTGCATTATGGTACTTGGACTCGCACCAGACACATTCTCTACAATGATGAGGTTCTGTCTAGGTTTGGTCTACCCATTTGCATCTTTGTTTCATTTTCTTGTGAGTGTGGTTCTATACTAGATGCAACAATGGTCCATATGACATGGTGTCCTTTTGGAGTGTAGAGGATAGTTACCCATGATACAATCGGGGATATAATGTTTGCTATGGCGCAAGAGAGTAGATACCTTGCTTGGAGGGAGCATTGGTATGTTTTGCAGACAACATTTGTTAGAGCATACTTACACTTGGTTTGAGATGATGAGGTGACAATGGCAAATATTGTGGTTATCGTTCATGTGCGTGATGCAATTTTGGAGGAAATGATTACACATCCTCTTGGATGGACGTTGAGCGGAGTAGAAGTATGCAAGGTCTCCAAGTATTGGGGTATGCAGCAAGATCACCTCTTTTTTCCTTTAACCTTGGAGTTACATAGAATGATGGACATAGCGTTCAACACATTTGTTAAGGAGTACATGAGAGCGTATCATATTAGATATAAGAGGTACCATTCTCACTTTCATACTTTGTAACATACTTTGTATAGTGAGGGTCCATTGCTTTACAAAGAGTATTGGTTGGTGCAATCCATAGGAGAGCAATCACAATAGATGATTTTTCTTTGGATGCTCTAATAATTTATATTCCTTATGACTTGCATAGGTCGGATGTCTTATGTATGGTAGGGCAGATCTCTCATATCAATATTATTAGGCCTAGCTCCATTTTACCTCTGTTGTTTCTCCCTTGTACGGCTTGATGTTGTCTTCACATCCTTCATGTGTTTTACATGGTTTCCTTTCCCTCGTTATACACTTTAATTCCCTCTTACCGTTAGGTATACAATATGCATAGAATGGTAAAAGATAGGGATGATCCGGTCAAGGAATGTAAAGAAACCCTAAATATATCTCAAGGTCTAGGTGTAATACTCCGAGGACAAGAGAAGAGAGAAAACACAGATTGCACACTCAAACAATCGATGTCCCAAGGGATCACCTTCTTTTTATTATATAGACAAAGAGGATTTCTTCTAAGGAAACTCCACCATAGGATTAAAGACACAGATAGGTGACATGTCAGCAAGCTCCACCCTTGGATTATTTACTTGGATGGATGACATGTTTGGTCTAGGTCCTATTTGGTTGGTCAAACAAGCTTTGACCGCAGAGAATCTTTTAGGGAATCTTCTTGTAGGAATCTCAGAATCATGTGAATAAAGTACCATTGGAAAGCTCTCGACGAGACAAAGCAAAGGGGAGTGAAGGCCAACCTTTCCTCTGTTAGGGGGGGAATCTGTACATTTTCGAGGCCTAATTTATCCGTTTAGGTTTCTGAAATTGTCTTCAAAGATTTTAGGCATATTTCGGTTCTTACTCTATTAGTAAAAGTCTCCTTTTGGTGATACTTCTTTTTTATCTATTTAGTCCATCATGTGTAACATCCTTCCAGATGTTACCAAACCAATTCTAACATTAAATCATATATCTAGTTAATGGTTCTAAGATTCTCAAGTCTATTTCGATTTTTGCTTTATTAGTAGAAGTATTCTTTTGGTGATATTTCTATCTTATCTATTTTGACCATCATGTATAATATCATTCTAGATGTTACCAAACCGAATTTCACATCTAGATCATATGACTAGCTCTTGGTATTACAAACCTCTCTCCTTTTAAGACGCAACGTCCTCGTTGTGCAATTGTTGCTCAAATGTTTGCACCAACACCGGTGCATGTGCCAAATTGGCAACGGGCTCCCAGGTTGCTTCATAGAAGAGGTAACCTTTTCATTGTACTAGATAGTCCACCCGGGGTAATAAGTATCACGTATGCATTTTTGGAGAATCCTTTTCATTTCATATTCCTTTGTGTCATCAATGAAGTGTCGGATAAGGTTGAATGTCTGGTGTGGAATGACCTTGGCCTGATCGGGGAGCATATCTGCGTAGTACAGAGACATGGAACATTGGATGGATCTTCATGTGTGGTGGTAGCTCAAGGTGATAAGCCACAACACCGATGCGACGAAGAATCGAGAAAGGCCCAATAAAACAAAATCTGAGCTTATGAGATCCAACTAATGTGAAGTTGGTTGTCGATAGCCACCCTTGATCCCCAACATTGAATTCCATGTGCCTACGGTGTGCATTAACATATTGCTTCTGTCGATTTTGCGCAATCTGTAATCTCTGCTTGGCGCTCTCCACACCTTGTTGGATTCTAAAAACAAATGTGTTTACTGCCACGACCTTGGTAGCCACTGGACGGATCTTCATCAAGCTAGAAGGTGTGAAGGGATGCTCACCATACATGAGGAAGAATGGAGTGACCTGGGTGGATGCATTCACTGAATTGTTGTAAGCGAATTTCACCAACAGAAGTAAGGCGTCCCACCTCTCTTGTTCTTCTAAGGTGAAGTCGCGTAACATGTCTTCAATCGTGCGATTAGCCCGCTCTGTTTGGCCATATGTTTGTGTGTGGTAAGTTATGGACATGGCCAACTTGGTTTTGAAGAAACCAAAAAGTGTTCGCTAAAACAAACTGGTGAATTGAGTGTCTTTATCGGTGATGAGTATTCTAGACAAGCCATGGTGAGCAAAGACTGCATCTAAGTATAATTGAGCTAGTTGTGGAGCGGTCACTTCCTTGGTGGTAGGGCATACATGAATCATTTTGTTGAGCCGATCCACAAAGACCAAAATGGAGTCAAACCCTGAGGTGGTCTTGGGTAATTCACAAACAAGATCGATACTCACTTGTTCCCAATGTTAGGTAAGAGTGGGGAGAGGTTGAAGGAGCCCTACAGGAGCTTGATTAGAAGTTTTGTTCTGTTGACAAAGTAGGCAGTTACGCACATAGTCCATCACGTCGTTGCTCATCTTGGGCCAATAGTAATGACCCTTGACTGCATCTAAGGTCTTGTCCACTCCGACATGAGCTGCAATGGCCGAATCATGACATTCCGCTAGAATGGTGGTGCGTAATTCAGGGACATTGGGATCCATAATCTTCCATCCCGAAAGGTGAGTCCTTGGGTGCTGGTGACATCTTTGGATGATTGTGCTTCTACAATCTGTGGATCAGTTTTTGTAGCAGCCAGAATCTCTTGCCAAAATTCAAAGTTAATCTTAACCCTCTACCACCAAGTTGTTGGCCATTGGCATGTGGGTGAATGCATCTGCAAGTTGCTTCTTACCTTCCACGTAAGTGATTGTCATGTTGAAATGTTGTCACCACTTTGTCCACCGAATTTGGCGACGAGATAGATCCTTCTACGTCTCGAGGTAGACTAGAGGTTTGTGGTCTCTCTCTACTACAAATGTCTTCTCGCCTAGATAGTGCTCCCAATGCTTAGTTGTTAGAACGATGACCAGCTCTTCTCGTTCTGTGGTGTGGTAGTTGCGTTCTGCCGGTAATAACTTTCAAGAGAAATATGCAATTGGATGTCATCCGTCATGCCATTCTTGTTGTAGGACTGCTCTTATTGTTACGCTTGATGCATCTGTAATCAACTTGATTGGACATTTTGGCTCATACCACTTCAAGATTGGTGCATGTAGCAAGGCGACCTTCAATTCTTGAAAGGCCAACTCTTGTACAGTTCTCCATGTCCACTTTTTCCCTTTGCCAAGTAGTGTCGTTAAAGGCTGTGTAACCTTGGAGAAGTCCTTGACAAATCTACAATAGAATCTCATCAACCCCAAAAAGCTCTTAAGTTGAGTCTGATCTTCCGGGGCATTCCATTTTTGAATGACCTCTATTTTATCTGTCAATACTTGAATGCCCTGTGCACTTACTCTATGCCCCAAGTAGTCTACTTGAGACTTGCCAAACTTCAAACTTGCCAAACTCACACTTTGAAATTTTGGCGTACAATTGATTCTGTCTTAGAATCTGGAAGACCTCTCGTAGATGTTGTTTGTGTTCTGTCATCGTGCTACTGTATACTAAGATATCATCCAGGAAGACGATAACAAACTTCTCCAAGTATGGACAAAATATGTCATTCATTAGACTCATGAAAGTGGCAGGTGCATTGGTGAGGCCAAAAGGCATCACAAGATTCTCAAAGTGGCCATACTTGGTTCGAAAAGCAGTTTTGTACACATCCTCCTCTGCAAGTACTTCTCCGGATTTGATTGTAACCGTTCCGCAAGTCCAGTTTGGTGAAGTATCTCGCTCCATGGAGTTGATCAAACAGGTCATCCATGCGAGGTAAGGGGTATTTGTTCTTCACTGTTTGTTGATTGAGACCCCGATAGTCAATGCACATGCGCATTGTACCATCCTTTTTCTTCATAAACAAGACAAGGACCCCAAATGGTGATACGCCAGGTGATACGCTAGGTTGGATGAACCCTTTCTGTAACATCTTCTCAATTTGAGTTTTACACTCCTCCAACTCATGAGGTGATAGGCGATATGGGGCCTTACAAGGAGGTGTCTTCTCAGGAAGTGTCTCAATTTTGTGATCTACTCACCTTTTTGGTGGTAATCCTAAGGGTAGATCATCGGGAAAGACATCTTGAAACTCATCCATCACATCCTTCAATTTCTCAAGAATTTGTCCATCGAGTGGTGCACTCCGGACTTCTCTTATTAGACCCATAAAACATCTATCAGTCTTACAGACAGTTGCCGTCCTTACGACATAGAGAGGCAGTTTCTGCATGTGTGATTTTTCTTTAACCCCAATGATTGACCATTGGTGGATTCTCACTACTTTCTTCCTCCAATCCACCATAGGATTGTATTGCTCCATCCATGGCATGCTTAAAATTGCATCATAATGAGCTAACTGTATCACTCGCCACTCAATTGCTTCCTGGTATTCTCTTACAGAGAGGGTTATCCGTCTAGGTAATGATTCAATCCTCTCTGTTTGCCCATTTGGTAACTCTATTTCTTCATTTCCATCTCTCTCTAGATCCATTCCCAATCTTATTGCAACAGAGCGAGACAAGAAATTCTTTGTTGCTCCCGGATCTATTAATACTCTCACTTTATTGTCTTTTAGGATTCCATTCACGACAATCAATGGTGAGGTTGCCTTTCGGGATCTTTGCGCATTATTCTTCTTCCTTCCCTTGCTTCTCTGCTTCCTTATTGAGCCAGTAAGGCCGCAAGGTACATTTACTGGCGACCTTCATTTTTTGAAATGATTTCCACCTCCTCTTCAATGTGCCTTTCCATGTTGTTCAAAGATCACCTGACAAAGACCAAGGGCCTCTAGGGAAACGAGTGCGACAGTTGGTAGATGTGTGCCCAATACAGCCACAATTGTAACAACGGCGTTGTTCTCCTCGAATCCCTTCTCCTCATGGGATTCCATCTCTTTGTTCTTCTGCCCGTCCTCGCTCCCCTTGAAGCGATCGTGCTCCTCGATCTCAAAATCAAAAGTTGCCCAATTCCATCGGTACTAGTCCACCCATGTGTGGCATTTTTGCCCGATAATGTTGAGGTGGAGCTACTCCTTCACCTCCACCTAATGCTCTTGATATTCTCTGCGCACAAGCAATGACTTCAAATACCGTGCAAGGATTTTGCTCTATGACTTCTTGGCAAATCCACTCTTCCAACCCTTGTTTGAAATTTTCAAGAGCCTCTGCTGGACTCATGTCGGTAATTGCAACTTGTAGATCCAAAAATACCTCCACATACTCTTGTACGTTATTCTTATGTCTCAATCTCCATAGTCGAGTTCGAGCCATTTGCATAGAATCCACCGATTGGAAATTCTTCAGTAGTCCTTCTTGCATTGTTGTCCATATGACCTCCTTTCTCTCTACCAGCATGGATCGTTCCCAAGCATCATACCATATGAGAGTTTTATCGGTCAAGTATTCACATGCAAACACGCCTGCAGCATGCTCTGTGATCTCTATTGAGAACAATCAAAAATATCAATTCATTCTCGAGATCCAATTTTCCACTACTCCCATCGAACGTTGCCCCTTGTAAGGCTCGATGTTGCAGGTCTTCTTCATCCGGAGTAGCAATGTGGCTTCATCGTTGATAGGGTTCGTAGGCACGGATGCCTCTCCAAGTACTTCAGTCGTAGGTACCGGGTTTTGAGACGGCTCTTCTTCTTGCATGGCTTGATCATTCCTGAGGATCTGCACTTGACTTTGTAATGTCTCCATGGTCATCTTAATCTCTCAAAATTCATTCAACATCCCTTGCATTCCTTGCACTAACTCTTGCAATTGCAGATCCATGATTCTTGCAACACTCAATTGTTAATGTCTACTTCAATACAGAGTAAATATAATCACTCTAGAAGACGCATGAACTATCAGAACTACCATTGGAACCTCAGAAGCTATCACTCGTTGATAATACTCCTCACCAAAATTCCTAATCACAAAATCTCTAAACATCACTTTCGGTTTCACTACATAATGGATTTCTTCTTGAGTGTTTAAGGGGAGAGGATTTGGAACATTCATATCCATTTTATCATAATAGAATGTAGATTTTCAAATCTCACTCTCTGTCATATATCACCACAGGTAGAATCACCGGGTTTGGTGAGTTCATCACTCTGTCCATGAATTCTGCGCCAAAGTGATAAACTAGCGATATCCTCATCTGCTCACGTTGGATATACATAACCCTGATGTGGAATGGGTTTGAAAATAGAAAGCTAGGTGCAAGAAATTGGCTTCACGGTGCATCCATCCCATCCGCTCTCTAAAGTCCTTCCTAAGTCTAGCAACTACTCTATGTTCTCCACCTCACATTACTCAGTTTCAGTAGTTTTTGTTATTCCACTCTCTTGGACTAAAACACTCACTCTGATACCATTGTAATACTCCGAGGACAAGAGAAGAGAGAAAACACAGATTGCACACTCAAACAATCGATGCCCCAAGGGATCACCTTCTCTTTATTATATAGACAAAGAGGATCTCTTCCAAAGAAGCTCCACCATAAGATTAAGGACACAGATAGGTGACATGTCAACAAGCTCCACCCTTGGATTACTTACTTGGATGGGTGACATGTCTGGTCTAGGTCCTATCTGGTTGGTCAAACAAGCTTTGACCGGAAAGAATCTTTTAGTGAATCTTCCTATAGGAATCTCAGAATCACGTGAGTAAGGTACCATTGGAAAGCTCTTGACAAGACAAAGCAAGGGGGAGGGAAGGCTAGCCTTTCCTCTGTTGGGAGTGAATCTACACATTTTCGAGGCCTAATTCATCCGTTTAGGCCTCCGAAATTGCCTTCAAAGATTTCAAGCATATTTCAGTTCCTACTCTATTAATAGAAGTCCTCTTTTGGTGATACTTTTTTCTGATCTGTTAAGTCCATCATGTGTAACATCCTTCCAGATGTTACCAAACCAATTCTCACCTTCAAATCATATGTCTAACAATTGGTTCTAAGGTTCTCAAGTCTGTTTTGGTTTCTACTCTATTTGTAGAAGTACTCTTTTGGTGATACTTCTATCTTATCTATTTTGACCATCATGTATAACATCATTCTAGATGTTACCAAACCGAATTTCACATCTAGATCATATAGCTAGCTCCTAGTATTACACTAGGGTATACAGTAATAACATCTTATCAACAATGAAAGGTTTGATGTTTCACTACATGACTTCACTTAGAATATGGAAATCATATAAGTCTTACTTTACTTAGGATGTAAGGATTATATAAGTCATAGATTTGATATTACTTAGCATTTAAAGTAACATCATTTAGTGTGAATTTTTATGAATTGCACCAACCAATGGTCCTCTCAAGAGTAATAGATAGTTTTATTCAAAATAAATAAAAGTGACACCACATTGTAATATAAACTCTTTTGCCTTTTATGATAAACTTGTAAGACTTTGTGCACATAGCTTCATATACCTCCAAGACTAAAGTAGTAAAGAAGTGACCTTATTGAATGCCTCTATACTTGAAAACTTTAATGATTGCTATTTTGCAACGCACCCCTCTAAGATGATGGATAATAAAAACTCAAAAAACCACTTTGTATGTGATCTATGAATACAACATTTGCCATTGCATACCTATCCTTGAGACCAAAACTAGATGTTCTTACTTAACTAGATATTCTCTATAGACTACTCACTTAGTATACTTTGCTTAGTTAGACCTAATTAATATTTGATTGAGTACTTGAGATATATTCATAAGAAATATTTAGTACACTGTTTCAAGCAAGGTTCCATACAAGATAACAAAGACTTTTACAAATGTCTAACTTGGGCTTATATTCTTAATGAATATTATGTTCAAATTTTAAAAGTTAGGTGGTGTTCTTTTTAAGGAAGCTAAACACTTGATTGAATGCTCATAGTCATAGACTCATCTATATTATGTTTGGAATCTAGATGAGTACGACACTAAAAAAGGAGCTTGGTTGATTAGCTTTCACTATTTCAGAGGCATATTACTTACATGAAGTGAGGCTTAATGAAAATAACAAAATTTATGATAATTTATACTTAATTAAGGAGAGCAATTTATACATCATGAGAAGTTGCAAGTATATACAAGTGCTAGTACAATATACAATATACAAGTGCTAATATGAGTTACTTTGTTTGTTTATACTCAACTCATGTATATTGAGGTATAATTTTATACTAATTGATACCATAGACAAATAAATCTTTACTTTGACCTCAATAAACTCTATAAAAATTATATCCATAATAAAATATTCATAGAAAATTAGGTATGAAGAATTATATTATTTTACTCTAACATAGATTCACATATATCCATTACATCAACATATAAAAATTTATACCATGTACAAATGCCAAGGAATCTTGAAGCATCTACAAAATATCTTCAAGGAATTCTTACCACTTCTAGTGCATAACATAGTTCAAGCTAACTTGAGATTATTAATTGGATAGATAACACTATTACTAAGTTGGTACATCTCCTTTGATCAATATGACAAATATTTCCTTCTTGAGGTAGTACATACAAGCCATCAATTTATGATATTTTTAAACAAAGATGATTGCTATTTGGAGGTAAAAAGAGGTACACTCCTTTGATCCATATGATGAATGTTTCCTTCTAGAGGTAGTACATACAAAGCATTAATTTATGATAAAATTTAATCAAACATGATTGGTACTTGGAGGTAGAAAGAGGTTTTAAGCTAAGATCTTACTTTGCTTTTCATGAGATAAACAAGATATCTACCTTTCAAAATTTCTCCTTCTCATATCAAAGTAAAGGTATTTTCATCAAAAGATTCTATGTATTTCTTAGTTCTAGAATCATTGAATGAATATCTTAATTGAGCCTTTTCCTTTTTGAATCTTAGTTTATTTATCTTTGTTCTCCAAGTATCATCTTTATAGCATCTAGTTTTGTTATGAGCTTTTATATCTTATCTTTGCTACTTTGTGAGCCTTTGCTTCATGCTAATCTTAAACTCTCTTTAACTTCAATAACTCAATTCTGAATTTTCATAACTTGTAATATTATGCAAGGAAATTGTAATGGTATGAGCCATTTAGGATACACTTCAAAATTTATTTTCAGTTTTTGAGTTCTCAATCAACTTTTGTCTCTTTTTCTTATTTTCAAAGGATTCCACAATGAAATAAAGTAATCATACTGATCTCAAGAAGAAGATCTATAATTTTAAGAAACTCATTGGACAATTCAAAATAAGGGTAAGGCAATTCGCTTCCCTCTTCCAAAACCTGCACATTAGGTAAACTTTTCAAAAGAAATAAAGATGTTGGGTTGTTTTGGACAAGAGGTATACTCCCCAAGATCATTCTCCTCTTCTTGAGCTTCTTTTCTCTCCCATTTCTTCATTCTGCACCATAATAATATCCAACTCATGTCAAAGCAAATGCATAGATTTTACATTAACATCCAAATATACTAGCCATTCTATTAAATAAAATTGTCTTATGGACTCATATCCATTCTATAAAATGGTCTTTCCTCCTCCACTCTTCTTACGGTTTCCATTTGGTTGTTGTCTTACTTTCCTCTCTTAAGTTACTACTATGTTTTCTACAACCTCTAATGAATTCATCATAATTCTCTTTTTTTTACTCTAGAATCAAATTGTTAAGTTTTTGTTCTATATTATGCTTGCCTCTCTCCTAATTTTGGTCTTCTTCTAATTTGTCATGCATATATACATCGCTATACAATTCTTTCTTCCACTTGAATAATCAATTTGTTCTTCCACTTGAATTACACTCAAACAGATCTGTACTTGATCCTTCACTCAATACTCTACAAACAATCAAGCATTAATTACAATCAAGCTACACCTACTCTAGCTAAGAGACTCTTGGTGATGCTCGTCAACCTCTGTCCACCATAGCCCGGAAGGAACTGAAAATCTTAATATCATAGAAGTGAGCTCTTTGGAGCTACACTTTGAAAGTATAACTCTCTACTCGACCTAGGTCTCCAACTCCAATCGTATCATTGATAGTACATCCAACGGTGTGAATGGTGCAAGTGGCAATGGGTCCCACCATGTGATCAATAGCCCTACCATAAAATCCAATTGCCAACAAGGAGTCCATGAGTAATTATCAAAATACTTATGACTACCAACACTACCATTCTAATGTTCAAGCAACCTAGCTTTGGCACTACAAATGTCATGATAGTTGTCATGCATATATACATCACTACATAACATACATCGCTATCATGAACTCTAAAGTGTTATAATCACCTCCTAGCTAGAGGTTAGGTCCCTTTAACTCCAAATAGCCATCTACTCCAAGTATGTGGTGTACCTTATGGTGAGCAAAGATCAAGAGGTCGGGTGCTATTGACCCAAGTGTTACTCACCTATTTCCAATCTGTACCACTTAAAGGATGAACTAGCTATAGGTCAAGTACATCTAGGACATAACCATTGTCCTTAAGGAGCCACCATGAGGAGAAGAGTCAAACATATCATATTCTATCCTATCAAACAACAATCACACACCAACATAGTAGTAGTTCCACCAGAATAGCCATATAACATACACCGCAAGCTTACATGTACAAGTGCAAAGCTTGGGTCCATAGTGCCATCATTGTTTGGGAGGTGGCCTGGTACATAATTGTGCATATGATCCTTCCAAACAAGACCATCACATCCTTCCAATATGAGGACTCTAGAAGGTAAAACTCATGCACTCTCAAGATGGTGCGGCTTGTAGTAATGTCAAGTGTTGTTGGTACTATCTACTATAGATATAAATAGTCACCTAGATGGAATCAATGGATCAAGGGTCTATAACCTCCTCGTTGAATAGTAGCATAGCGTAAGGTATCCTTATGTTGAGCAATCACTAAGTTCTCAAAGACCATCAACATCACTTTCCAAAAGATCTCTACTTGTTGAGAACATGCACTTGCACATACATTTAGATCATCCAAGTCCAAAACTACAATAACATCTTGACAAATAGTTGTAGGTAAATTTGGATCTCATCCATAGAGTAGAAAGTAAGGAGAGAAGGATGCTAAGGAGGCTTGCCGGATGAACTAATAGCTCATGGCCAACCAAGGTAATTGGAGATCCCAATCTCCTAGGTGGCTTCTTTGCAAACCATATTTACACAATCTTCTCTTTATTGTTTGAACCACTCTTTTTGCTAAGCAATCTACCTCAAGGTGATCTTGGGAGGTAGTGTGATGATGTAACAGTATGGAGTTTAGCGACATAGCTAGTAAGGCTAACAAAGTAGAGATTAAGCCAAATTAGCCTAGAATATTCCAAAAACATCTAGGAAGCTTCTTAAGAAGCTTCCCGACTAGTTAACTTGCACTCCAAGCAAATAGCTTCTAGAAGGAAGCTTCTAGAAGCTTCCAACTAGCTTAGCTTGCACGCCAAGTAGGCGACTTCTAGAAGGAAGCTTCTTGAGAAGCTTCCTAGTTAACTTGGCTTGCACTCTAAGAAAGCGGCTTGAGGAAGCTTCTTGAGAAGCTTCTCAAAGGCCTTGTATGCTACCTATAAATACCAAAGCCAAAGCTCATGCTAGGCATTTGGAGTTTTCCCTCATTCACGTGTCTCAATGTGAGTTTCCATTCTCCTATTTCTCTCCTCGGTTTTGGTCTTTTACATTGGTATCAGAGCAGGAATGGGATGGATGGAATTTATGGACCACCAAATCCACTTCTGCCAAACCATTGCCAAACCATATGATCACCGTGTCAAAGGAACCCTTTGACACAGTGATCATATGTAGAAAATCTTGCCCAAAGCGTGAGGTGATGAATTGTGTGAAACGATGCTTTGGTAATATTTGGACATGAAAGTCCCAATGGTTTGGCAGAAGTGGATTTGGTGGTCCATAAATTCCATCCATCCTATTCCTGCTCTGATACCAATGTAAAAGACCAAAATCGAGGAGAGAAATAGGAGAATGGAAACTCACATTGGGACACTTGAATGAGGAAAAACTCCAAATGCCTAGCATGAGCTTTGGCTTTGGTATTTATAGGTAGCATACAAGGCCCTTGACAAGCTTCTCAAGAAGCTTCCTCAAGCCGCTTTCTTAGAGTGCAAGCCAAGTTAACTAGGAAGCTTCTCAAGAAGCTTTCTTCTAGAAGCCGCCTACTTGGCGTGCAAGCTAAGCTAGTTGGAAGCTTCTAGAAGCTTCCTTCTAGAAGCTACTTACTTAAGGTGCAAGCTAAGCTAACCGGGAAGCTTCCCAAGAAGCTTCCTAGATACTTTTGGAATATTCTAGGCTAATTTGTCTTATGTGCTACTTCGTGAGCCTAACTGACTTTGTCGCTAAACTCCATATTGTTGCGGTCAAAGTGTGCCTTTTGGCAAAATGAGGTTACCTTCTTGCGTCAGAAGATCTCATCAGAGGAGATCAAGATGGAAGAAGAGAATATCAAGGCCATTACTGATTGGCCTACCCCAAAGGATGCTATAGAAGTACAGGCATTCAATGGATTGGCCATTTTTTACCGATGGTTCATCCACTATTATGCTCATGTAGTTGCATCATTGACTGACCTCTTGGGAAAGAACTTGAGTTTCCAATGGACCACCAAGCATGAAGAATGATTCTAGAAGTTAAAACGTATGGTGTCTTCAAGACCCATTCTTCAACCATATGATCCTCAACTACCTTGTATGGTTGATTTTGATGCTTCTAACTTTGCAATTAGAGCTATGTTGCAATAGGAATTCCCAGATGGACTACATCCCATTGCCTTTGTGTCTCGCCGACTAAATACAATTGAAAGAAATTACTTTGCTCAAGATCGGGAACAACTTGCAATAGTATATGCCACCAAGGTATAGAGGCATTACCTCTTGGGGAAGCAAGTGGTCATGCGAATGGATCACAAGCCATTGTTGTAGACCTTACACTTGGAACACATGAAGAGTCGACATTATTGATAGGAAGAGAAACTCCAATTTTTTGACATCAAACTTGAGTACAAACCATGTCGGTTCCATGTCATCCCTGATGCTCTATCACAATGACCTGATTTGAAGTCTCTTCCTCTCATTACAGTGGAAATTACGACGGTGTCAATTGATTCCAAGGTCCATAACAAGTTTTGGTCAGCTCTACAACAAGATCTCTTCTTCCAAATGGTACATGGTCATATGACAATAGGCAACAAGGAGTATAACACCTTCTCCTTCAAGGAAGGCCTTCTATTCCATGCAAATTGGATCTATGTTCCAACCAAAGGTGATCTCTAACTTGTACGCCTTCAAGAAGCCCATAATTTACCAATAGTTGGTCACATGGGGGTGAACAAGACCTTAGGTACACTCCAACGTCAATGGTGGTGGCCCAACATGATGCAAGATGTTTGGGAGTTAGTTTGATTGTGTGAGATTTGTCAATACAACAAGGCCAATAACCAGAAGCCGAGTGGACTCCTTCAGCCACTTCACATTCCAACTACTTGTTGGGAACATGTGAGCTTAGATCTCTCACCTCCTTGCCCAGGACACAACAAGGTCACATAGAAATTGTGGTGTTTGTGGATAAGCTTAGTAAGCAAATCCATTTGGCACCAATGGTTGATACTATGGATGCTCCAACCTTGGCGCAATTGTACTTCAATAATGTATTCAAACATCATAGGATGCCATGTGTACTCATCTCCGACTGTGATCCTTGTTTCACCAAAAAGTTTTGGCAAGCCCTCTTCTAGATACTTGGCACCAAGCTTGTTTTGTCCACAACCTATCATCCTCAAACTGATAGACAAACTTCCAAGGTGCAAATTGCACCTTAGAAGATATGCTTCAAGCCTTCGTCAACATTCACCATACCAATTGAGATGAATGTTTTGTAGTTGTAGAGTTTGCATACAACAATTCTAAATAGGCAAGCACCGGATTCTCTCTTTTCTTTCTCAATTTTGGCCAGGATCCGCTTGTCCCAGATTCTCTTCTTGCTCCTCCTCCGTCTCAAGTCCCTCCTACTTCAACCTTCTTGACCACCATATCCAAATCTTTCTAACAAGCCAAATCTCACCTCCTTGTTGCTCAAATTGTCCAAAATAATATGCGGATCACCATCATCGTGATCTCACCTTGGAATTTGGTGATAAAGTTATGCTATCCTCTAGTAATCTACCCTTCCCACTTGATACCCAAGTTTGTAAACTTACCCCTAATTGGATAGGATCTTTTGATGTCACCCAAATTGTCTCTCTTGTTGCTTATCAACTTGCCTTGCCTTGTTATATGTGCATCCATCCTATCTTTCATGTTTCTAAGTTGAAACCCTTTGTTCCTAACCCTTCTTCTTTCTCCTCTCGAGTCCAACCTCCTCCTCTCCCTATCTCTATCAATGATCATGAGGAGTATGAAGTTGACCGTATCTTTGCACGTTGCCACATCCAACAAGGACGTCGCCAACATACGGAGTACAAGGTCCTTTGTAAAGGGTATCTCCTTCATGATGCCACATAAGAACCTCTTTCTCACCTCCCAAATGCACAGATGGCCATCTAGGAGTTTGAAGCTTCAATGGCGACAAGGACGTCACCAACTAGCGGTGGGGAAATAAGTAATAGTATGGAGTTAAGCGATGTAGCAAGTAAGGCTAATAGAGTAGAGAATAAGCCAAATTAGCCTAGAATATTCTAAAAACATCTAGGAAGCTTGTTGGAAGCTTCCCGACTAGTTAACTTGCGCTCCAAGCAAGTAGCTTCTAGAAGGAAGCCTCTAGAAGCTTCTAACTAGCTTAGCTTGCACGCCAAGTAGGTGGCTTCTAGAAGACAGCTTCTTGAGAAGCTTCCTAGTTAACTTGGCTTGCACTCTAAGAAAGCGGCTCAAGGAAGCTTCTTGAGAAGCTTCTCAAGGGCCTTGTATGCTACCTATAAATACCAAAGCCAAAGCTCATGCTAGGCATTTGGAGTTTTCACTCATTCAAGTGTCTCAATGTGAGTTTCCATTCTCCTATTCTCTCCTCAGTCTTGGTCTTTTACAAGTCAACTCCTAATGTACATATATGACTAGCTAAGAATAATAAAAAGGGCATAATCAGTTGAGCCGCCCCCAACATTATGCTAGACTTAGTCTGTGTAGTAGCAAGTGGTTGACTAGTAGGTAGTCCATTATGCACCTCATTACCACCTACCACACTTGCATTAGGATGTCTAAGAGCCATGGATGATGTCTATATGGCCTTAGAGAGCATGAAAGACTAAGGAAGTTTGACTTGTCTTCCAACTTCTCCTCTCTATGTGTCCAACTCCACTAATGCAACTCTAGGCTCTAGAGCACATATTGCACTCTTATTCACTACAATAGATGCATTCACTTGTGTTGCTCCTTACATGAATTCTAAGACGTCTCTATCACCCGCATATGAGGTGGAAGCCTCAACACCCAAATCTGATCTCCTTTGAGCTATGAACATGTTAGCCAATCTCTGCTCCAATTGCTCAATCTAAGTAGCCATGGCTATATCAAAAGTAAGGATAGGTACTACATCCTTACTATATATGGATCCTCTACCACTACCTTGTCCTTCATGACCTGGAGCTCCTCTACCACCTGCTATAGCAGCTCTACCACTCCGTAACTTCAAGTGTAAGACAAAGCATTAGTCATTGGTGTGACCAAATCTATGGCAATGTTCACATTGTCTTTGTACTGGCTGTGATGCACCAAAGGTATCAGGTCCACTGCCTTGAGTTCACTCTTTCCTATGGTGAGGTCTACCACAAGTCCAACAAGCAACACCACCACTAATTGGCTATTGCTAACCCGAAAATGAAGGTAAGGATCTGGCCACACTAGGCCCTCCACTCACTCCATAAGATCTAGGTTTTCCACCTTATCCTTGGAAACTGACATGGCATGGTGCATCTACTGCACTCTAGAAGAAGTAATAGTTATGGAAGAGGTCTCCCTATCAAATATAGATTTCACCACTCTCTCCTCTACCATGTTAAGCTCAATACCCTCAGCCAAGCCAAAGACCACTGCCAAAGTAGGCAAAGTAGCTTGTAACAACGTAGCATCACGAACTCTACTTTGCAATTCCTTGTCTAGTATCTCATACCAAAATTGGATTGCTTGGGCCTTAGTAACTCCTTGAGTAAAACTGATCAGTTATCTCATGCAAGTATATGCTTTACGTATGCTCTCTCCAGCCTTCCACTTGAACTCTTGCAAGCTCCTCAGCTTGTCAATCTACACTCCTTGGTAGTTTTGCCTCAAATATTGGAAAAACTCCACCATGGGTTAAACCCTAGTACTACACCACCTCTTTTAGTACTACCTCCACTTGTAGTAGCACCATCTTCAAGAGATCCACCAACAATACTAGAGCTAGAACTCATGGGGATTGCCGATCTACTACTTGAAACCAAGCCTTAAGTAATGAAGATATAGTTTGGAGACCAATACTATCTCCATAGCTCAATCTCCTCCAAGTGAGATCTCCTCAACTCATGTTAGTCATCTATTGGTAGACCCTCCAAATGCTAAAACAACCCCTTCCATGCCAAGAAGAGTGTGAACAAAGTCGGGTTTCGTATTTGTTGCAAATCACACTAACTATCAAACTCCTAGATGAAGTCATCCAACTCAACGGTATGAACCATACTAGAGTAGCGCTTGGGATCTTTGGAGGCCCTATAAATCTTGTCCATGTTCCACAACAATGGTGAGAATACACCAAGTGTACTCTCAACTGAATTAGCTCTTGTGCCAAACTCCAACTCAAAGTCAATATCCTCTTTCACTGGGACTTGAGATACAAGCTAATATCAAGCACCACTCTGAGTAAACCCATTACATGTTGTGGCGGTATCTCCTCCAAAATCCCCAAAGAACTCCATTGTGACAAAGTAAGCAAGAACTATAACCCACAACCAAAACCACAGCAAGTATCCCACCAAAAATCACCACCAAGTGCCAACACAACCAACTGAACGTCACCAACTAATGTAGCTCTAACTAGACACAACTACATAAGAGAAAGGGTAACCTATAACCTTCCATCATTACATGCACTCTCACAATCTGTAGGTCATCACTTCTTGTCTCACCAAAGAGAAATATAGGTAGTCTGACCGGTCATCACTCCAACCTCACTGTTGAAAGCACACCAGAGCACCAATACTTTAAAGTTAGACACCTCATACAAACATGGTGCACATATAAGAAGTAGAGAATGAAGAGCTTCCAATCACAAGAAATCTAAACAAAAACACTCCATCTCATAAATCAACACTAGACTGACTCTACCACCATTTAACATTTGAGATAATATGAGTTATCTACTTCTTAGGCTACCAAGATCACCAAGAATGGGATCAAACTATCCTCCTAGCCAAAGCTATAGCTTTATAGATAACAACAGAATAGTCACCAGGAAAACAAGTGAAGGTGGACCAATTGGCTAGGGTACCAATCTAGGGGTCAAATCTTTTTGCGTACAATCTAGCAGGATAGGCAGATTTTGCCAAACAATGACCAAAATTGACCAAAAAATAAGGCTACCTAAACTAGATAACCTCATGCAAGCAAGCTGGATTGCTGGCCCTTCATAGCCTCTCCTAGCCCACAACCCTATGCCTTGAAGCCTCTAGATGCCCAAATAAGGCCTTTCTTCTTACCACTTTGAACACTCTCCAAATTTGGCAAAACTCCTCTAAATCTATGACTCTTCTAAATTTGGCCAAAATCTAACATAAACTCCAGCAAAAATCTGAAGTAAAACCTAACTTAAATCTCTAAATTTGGCTAACCACCCAATTGTCCACTAACTCTCCACTCAAGCCAAATTGAAATGACGAGTTTCTCCAAATCACAAACTCACAAGGATGGGATCTCAACTCCACCTTCAATTGCACTTTCTAAGTTCAACTTGCAACAAATTGGTTCTACTTTCACCTCATAAGCACAAAATCACAACTACCGCTTGAAAATTGCTTCTCTTTGCTCAAATTTGGCCAACATACTATTTGCTTCACTGCCAAATTTGCATCAATCAAACAAGCTTCCAAACATTAGCAAAAATCAGAACTCTGATCTAGCTAGATCAGCAAGTCTTGCATATACCACCAACACTCTCAATTCCTACACCCAATTTTCCAATGACTTTACTTCTTTGATGTAATTATTTTGTTTACACAACTTGAATCACATTTAGTCAAATTAGTACTTGATTTTTCACTCAATAATCTGCCAACAAGTGGGCATTGATTACTATCAAGCCACATTTGCTCTAGCTAAGAGAATCCAGGTGATGCTTGCCAACCTCCGTCCACCATAGCCAAGAACTTGAAGGCTCAACATCAAAGAAATGAGATCTTTGGAGCTACACTTTGAAAGTATACCCCTTGGACTTGAGCTTCTTGAGTCCAAGGGGCATACTTTCAAGGGGTATAGCTAGGTCTCAAACCCTAACGGTCCCACTAACGGCACACCCAACATTGCAAATGGTGCAAATGATGGTGGGCCCCCACCATGTAGTTAGTACTTTGAACATGAAATTTGATTGTCAACAAGTAGCCTATGAGTAACTACTAAAATACTCCTAACTACCAACACTACTATTCCAAAGTCTAAGCAATTTAGGTGCAATGCTACAAATGGTGTGACAAAGTATCCCACCAAAAATCACCACCAAATACCAACACCGCCAAGTGCCAATACCACCAACCAAATGTCACTCACTAATGTAACTCTAACTACAACAACTACACTGACAAAAGTGCAAACTATAACATGCCATTACAACATGCACTCTCATGTCTTCATGTCATCACTTCCTGCCTCACCAGAGAGAAATGTAAATAGTTTGACTAGTCATCACTTCAGCATCACTACTAAGAGCACACCAAAGCACCAATTCTCTAAATTCAAGGCACCTCACACAAACATGGTGCACAAATAAGAAGCAAAGAATGGAGGTGGTCTAATCACAAGAAGGTTAAAAAAACACTTCATCTCATGAATCAATACTGAATTGACTCTACCACCATTTTGCATTTAACATAATTGAAATTATCTATCTACTTTTTAAGAAACAAGGATCACCAAGAATTAGGATGAAAATTTCTCTTGCTAAAATTTGACAAAATCTCTCACAAAATCTGACATAAAATTTGACATAAATCCCTAGAGTTGGCTAACTACCAAATTCTCCATTAAATCTTCATTTAAACCAAATTGGATGGACAAGATTCTCCAAATCTCTAATTCACAATGATGGATTCCTACTTCTATCTTCAATTTCACTTTTTTGAGCTCAACTCACACCAAATTGGACCTACTTTCACCTCTTGAGCTCAAAACAAAGATTGGCACTTGAAATCAACTCTCTCTTTGGCTCCAGATTTAGCCAATGTTTTTGCACATTATCTCTTAGGGAAACCTAAACTACAATCAAGATACCATGATCCACCAAACTTGGAGATACCACCAACACACCCTTAGTTCCTACACTTGATTTTTCCTTGACTCTCACTTCTCTGATGTAATGAGTTTGTTCACAACTCAAATCTCATTCCATCATATTAGTACTTGATTTATCATTCAACAATCTGCCAACAAGTGGGCACTAATCACAATCAAACCACACTCCTTCTAGCTAAGAGAATTCAAGGGACGCTCATTGGCTTTCTACCCACTCTAGCCAAGAACTCAAAAGCTCAACATTAAAAGACTGTGCTTTCCAGAGTTTCACTTCTAGGACATACCTCTGATTTTGACCTAGATCTCCAATGCTAATGATCCGGTTGATGACACACCCAACGGTGTGAACAGAGCAAGTGATTGTGGGCCCTACCATGTAGTTAGTATCTTAAACAAGAAATCTGACCGCCAACAAGTAGTCAATGAGTAATTGCCAAAATACCTCTAACTACCAACACTACTACTCCAGAGTTTGAGCAATCTAGGTGTGACGTTACAAATGGCATGATGTATTGGTATGTCTCTAACATGGCCATCTAAAAATCACCAAATGAATGGTGTCTTTCCAAATCTTATGCTCCCAATAAGGAAATGTCTGTGGGTAGGATCTTCTAGTAACCCTTGATTGTTAATATTGGTAATAACTCAAGATACCAATAGGCCAAGTGTACCACATGATGTAGAGAGACTTTCCTAGTAGTCCCATCTCTCTCCATATACAAGTACCTTTGTACTTGTATACTTACATGTAATACCGTAGCTAGTCCAATGCAAATCCCACCAAACAACTCCAATAAACATACTCCCTCTATTGGATATTGCTAAGCAATGATTTTGATATCCAAAGGTGACAAGATAATAAACTCCAAAGGCTCATCCTCACAATGGTCTCTTGGTGGTACAAAGGCTCCACTCCAAGCATATTGCACCAATTGATATACATGTTGTTGCAATGCCTCCTGAAGACTCCATAATGGAATATCCAAGGTGGATGAAGCAATCCCACTTGTACTCCAAATCTTGGTGATCTCTTTTAGTACTTGATGATTCTCTAGTACTAGTACTCTACATGGGTGTTCCACTCCAATAAGTCACCAAGCCAAGTAATAGAACCACTAAAATTTGAAATTGATGCCATGATCCTTGACTGTAATGAGCCAAGACTACCATTACTAAGCGTACTGGTAGGTGACTTACCCATCCTTCACTTGAATACCAACTTGGTCTATAAGAGGCTATCTCTTCCCAATAGTCAATATTGAAACCCATGAGATATAACACTATTCCACCAACTAGTATATCATATGACTCTATTATTGTCACGATGGCCTGAGCTCTCACCATAGAGCTATCAGTCTGATGACTTGGCTAAATCTGGTCAATGAGCTCTCCACATGTGATGTATTATGTAGAACCACCCTTAAAGATGTCTAGATATAAAATGGACACCTCTCTACATCGGTCTTCTCTAGCTCTAGACCCACAACTACAACCTTCCCAAACATAAGAGGTTGCACACCAGAGTCTAATAAGACCATCTAAGGTGTTATAGACCTTTCTTGAAGGTCCTACAAAACAAAAAATCCCCCTCTAGTTATCCAATATAAAAACTCTGATTGTGAACCATGCTTACTCAAAAGGAGGTCTAGTTGGTAACTTCCTCCAATCTAGTTGTTGTTGCTTGCCATAAACCATTGGTCACTGAGTACATCCCATGTTCCTCAAGCAAGTCTGATCTACTATCAACCACCTCTGCTCTAGTAGCAAGAACCACATCATCTCTACTCTCACAAAGTATGGCGACCAACTAAATACTAGAGTTGGGTCAACTCTCAATGTAAATATATCACTAGTTGAGAATAAAGAGAAGCACATAATTGATTGAGCTGCCCTCAACATCATGCTAGACTCAATGTATGTAGTAGCAAGTGGTTGACTAGCATCTAGTCAATCATGCATTCCATCACCACCTACAACACTTGCATTATGATATCTAGGAGCCATGGATATTGTTTATAGTGCCTTAGAGAGTGTGAAAGACTAGGGAAGTCTAACCTATCTATCAGCCTCTCCTTTGTGGATTTAACTTCATTGATGCTCCTCTAGGCTCTAGAGCACATACTACACTCTTAGTCATTACATTAGATGCATCTACATATTTTGTTCTACACATGAAGTCCAAGATGTCTCTATCACCAACATAAGAGGTAGAAGCTTGAGCACCTAAATTTGATCTCCTTTGAGTTATGGCCATACCAGCCAATCTCTACTCCAATTGCTCAATCCAAGTAGTCATGGTTGTATCAAAAGCAAGGGTAGGTATTGCACCCCTACCTTTGTGGATCCTTTACCACCACCTCTACTACCTTGTCCTCCATGACTTAGAGTAGCCCTACCACTTCATAACTCCGGATGAAGGTCAAAGCATTAGTCACTAATATAATCAAATATGTAGCAATGGTCACATTTTCTCTATGTTGGCTGTGATACACCAAAGGTATCATGTCCACTACCTTGAGTGCACTCTCACTTGTAGTGAGGTCCACCACTAGTCTAACAAGCAACACCACCATTCATTGGCTATTTTTGACTTGAAAATGAAGGAAAGGATCTAGCTAAACTATGCCTTCTACTTGCTTTATAGATCTGAGCTATCCAGATCCTTAGAAGCCAACATGGCATGGTGCACTTTGCTACACTCTAGAAGAAGTAACAGTTTTGGATGAGGTCTTCCTACCAAATCCAAATATTGCCATTCTCTCCTCTACCATGTTAAGCGTAATGCACTCAACCAAACTAAAGACCATTGCTAAAGTAGGTGAAGTAGCTTATAACAACATAGCATCATGTACTCTATGTTACAACTCCTTGTCCAAGATTCCATGCCAAAATTGGATTGCTTGGACCTCGGTAACTCCCTAAGCAAAACTGATCAACCATCTCATGCAAGTGTATGCCTCATGTAAGCTCACTCTAGCCTTTTGTTGGAACTCTTGCAAGCTCCTTAGCTTGTTAAGTCCGCCTTCTCTAGTAGTTTTACCTCAAGCACTAAAAGAATTCCACCATGGGGTTAAACCCCAATATTGCACCACCTCTTGTAGTGGTACCCCCACTTTTAATAGCACCATCTCCAACTAGTGCATCTTCACTAGATCCACCAATGCTACTAGAGCTAGAACTCGTGGGTATTGCCGATCTACTCCTAGCAACTTAGCATGAAGTGATAGAGATGTAGTTTAGAGACAAATATTGTCTCTGTAGCTCTATCACCTCCAACTGAGATCTCCTAAACTCATGATAGTCATCCATTGGCATACACTCCAAGTGTTGAAACAACCGCTTCCATGCCATGAATGGTGTGAACAAAGTCAAGTTCTGCATCTATTATAGATCATACCAACTATCAAACTCTTGGATAAAGTCATCCAAGTCAATGGTACCCATTGTATCAAAGTAGCGCTTGGAGCCTTTGGAGGCCCTATAAATCTTGTTCATATCCTACAATAATGGTGTGAACACACCAAGTGTACTCTCAACTAAATCACCTTGTGTATCAAACTCCAAATTTAAGTCAATCTCCTCACTCACTAGGACCTAAGATACAAGCTAATATTGAGTGTCTCTCTGGGTAAACCCATTGCATACTATAGTGTTATTTACTTTGGAATCCCTAAAGAACTCTATCATGATAGTGTAACTCAAACCACAACTATAACCACCACAAGTGCCACCACCAACTAAACACCACTCTTATGTAGCTCTAACTACAACAACCATAGTAGGCAAAAGTGAAATCTATAACCTACCATCACAACATGCACTCTCACAATTTTTAGGTCATCACTTCTTGCCTCATTGGAGAGAAACACTTTTAGTTTGATTGGCCATCACTCTAGTCTCATTATCAAGAGCACACCAAAACACCAACACTCTAAAGTCAAGGCACCACACATAAACATGGTGCACAAATAGAAAGTAAAGAATGGATAGGATCCAATCACAAGAAGTCTAAAAAAACCCTCCATCTCATGAATCAATACCGGATTGACTTTGCCACCATTCGGCACTTGACATAATATAAGTGAGTGTCTACCTACTTTCTAAGCTACCAAGATCACCAAAAATGAGATCAAATTGCTTCTCCTAGCCAAAGCTACATATGTATAAGTATCAATGAAATAATCACTAAGACAACAAGTGAAGGTGGACCAATTGGCTAGGGCACCAGTCTAAGAACCAAAGATTTAGGGTTCAAACCTTGTTGTGCATAATCTAGAATGGTGGGCAGATTTTGCCAAACAAGGACCAAAAGTTCATCTAAACTAGCTAGCCTCATGCCAACAAGTTGGCTTGTTGGCCCTTCTAGGCCTTTGTAGCCTCTCTTAGCCCATAGCACTATGTCTCTAAATGCCAAATGAGGCCTTTCTTATTACCAATTTGACCCCTCTCCAAATGTGGCCAAGCTTCATCCAATTCTGGCCAACTTGAGCACTAGCTAGGGCACTTTGGGACAACTTTTCAACTCTAAGCAACCTCCACCAATGTAATGCACCTCCTCTACAATTGGCTAACCGCTAATCCTTTGCTAAATCTCAACTTGGGCCAAATTAGAAGGATGTGGATCTCCAAATCCCTAACTCCAAGAGATGGGTTCCAAACTCCACCGTCAATTTTATACTTCAAGCTCAATTTGCACCAAATTTGACCCTAACTTCACCTCCAAGGCTCAAATCAAACACCTGCTATCTCGAATTGACTCCATTCTCAAAAATTTGGCTAGGACTTTTGCACATTGTATACCCCATTGCCAAATCTGCATCAAATTACACAGAGCTTTTGCATACGATCACTCCTCAAGAAAATTTGAACTACGATTGAAGGACCAATAATTAGCCAAGCTTGAAGATACCACCACCACCTTCAATTCTTGCACCCAATTTCCCTTTGACTTTGACTTCTCTAATGTAATCAATTTGTTCTTCTACTCAAATCACACTCAAATAGATCTATACAAGATCCTTCACTCAACACTCTGCCAACAATAAGGTATTGATTATAGTCAAGCCACACTCACTCTAGCTAAGAGATTCCAAGTGACGCTCTTCGGCCTCTATCCACCATAGCCAAGAACTCAACAGCTCAACATCAAAGAAATGAGCTCTATGGAGTTGCACTTCAAAGGTATACCCCTCTATTCAACCTAGGTCTCCAACTCTAACAGTGTCGTTGATGGCATATTTGATGGTGCAAACGATGCAAGTGATGGTGGGTCTCACCATGTGATCAACAACACTAACATAAAGTCAGACCACCAACCAATAGTCCATGACTAACTACCAAAATACCTATGACTACCGACACTACCATTCCAGTGTATGAGCAGCCTAACTTTGGCACTACAAATGTTGTGACAAAATTTTCACTAGGTTTGTCTCATTCTCTTCTTCTTTTTTCTTCTTTTGCTCACTGTTTACAATAGTCTTTTTCTCTCAACTTTTCTCTCAACACTATTATTGTTTTTGAGCAACACTTTGGAGTGCTCAGTTTACCTTGGCACTCACGTGCTTTTGAAGAGAAACTTGGAATGAGATTCATGCATCATCTACTACTGCACTAGAGTTGGCACGGATGAAGTTTAGTATGTGCTTTCATGGAAGTTTGCTATGGCAATGTTTTTCCTCCTTTGGTTGCTTTGTGTTTTAGGATTCATGCTACCATAGCACATGTTGCAATGTATTCTATGCAGTCCCCTAAATCCCCTACTCGGTGTCCCCCATTCTTTGATCGGCTTCTCTTTGGGTAGTCAGTTACATTTTGTTCACGATTTCTCTTCGTTGGTTTTTCTACAAGCTCTTTACATGCGTTGCTTATCGGTGTTCGTTTACACGTGGATTAACGGGTTTCTCTACGGATTGTTATCTTCTGGTCATTTCATATCACTACTGCTGGGCCTTTCTTTCGATCTACGTCTTGCACTTCATCCATTCATCTCCATGCGTTGCTTATCGCTTTTCGTTTACGCTTTGATTAACAGTTTCTTCTAGTGGTCTTCTTCTGATCACTTTTTGATGTCGTTGTTGTGTCTTACTTTCGATATGCATGTTTCACTTCATCTCCTTTCCACATGTTCTTTTCATTTTATTTTACATTCATTTTATTGCCATTGCATATATACTTAATGACTCTAGGTCTCCCGTTCCTCGAATTGCTTATGCTCTCATATCTCGTATCCGTTCTATTGAATTGAGTATGCAAATTATCTAATCTATGCTTTTACATTCATATTTTAGTTCCTTCGTGGGAAGACACTCTCTTGTGCATTTCTCGTTCCACTCATATTTCATTTTTCATTTTTCACTCTTACTCGAACATCTACGCGTATTTCATTTTTCCCTCCACTCTCTTACTCGTATATTTACTCATTTTCGTCTGACATCTTTCATTTTTCATCTAACTCTCTTGCGCATCAACTCATAAAATTTACGTCCATGTTTAATTAAATAAGTGATAATGTAGGTAAATGTAGTACTCTTCTATATCTGCTTTTTTTATGCATATGAATTTCTTGAATTCTCTTGTTCATCTACATAGTCTAATATTTAAGTATTGTGACATAAATTTATCTAAATCTCTTTTCCATCTTTGTTTTGTCAAGACTCTTTGAATAAAGGAAGGGCATAAACTATACCATGCTCAAGAGCCTCACCATCACTGATAGAATGGAACAAGGAGGAACGCATTCCCAAAACTATGGTTTTGAAATGGAAATTTGAGTACGAGATTCACATTAATCACGTGACAACTATCCCATCTTTTATCTTCTTCTTATGTATGATTAAGAATAATGTTACTTTCCCAATTTCTCAACCCTATACTAACCCTCAACAAATCCTACCCATAAGTCTAACATATAATTACCCATTAGTAAAATCATTAAAAGCATTATGCGAATATAGTTCCGAATCAAACCCCTCCAAATTTAATAATTCCATTAAATACCAGTTTTCAAACTCGTACTCGTATTGTATTGGAGTAAAAATCTAACTTATAATAATCATGCCAATGGCCCATACATTTCTGTAAAATGTCGCGTTCATGTGTTAAGTACACTTTCCCAACTTTTTGGATTTTTCGCAATAGTCTCTTCGAGCCTCGTTAGGGGGTTTCACAAACGCCTTTTTCACTTCCGTTATGTTCTCGTAAAAGGACTTGGGAGGTTCGAAAAACTATTACGGGGTGCGAAATGGCCTCCGGTAAGTGCTCATAGCTCTGTTACGGGAGGTTGCGGGACCTTCTGTCAAATGTAATTACAGAATAATTTGAAATCCAGTTCAATGTGTCACTGCTTGGAACTCGTTTAGTTTCCGTTTTGGACACGCCCATTATCACCCCATCTGGCATTCACCATGAGTTAGTACTAAATATAGTTATTCGAAAATCTCACTTAATGTATTCCCTAAGTCTCATTTAACTTCTAAGAGCTGAAAGGGCCCAACAAAGATTCGCCATAATAAGATTCCCCATAACTAATGTTTGCAGACCATTACCGTAAAGTTCCCGTAAATTATGCTTTTGAAACCTTTGAAACCCACATACCCCCTCCCCTCGTTTGGTCGGTGTGGTGTTCACCGGTTATCCCGTAACTTTTTAAGCAAATGAGTTCACTCCTTCATGCACGCCTAGAGAGTGACGTTTGGCCACTAAGACATGAATTTGAGCGTTGAATACAGAACTCGCGCTCTCTCACTCTCTCTCACTCTCGTGTCTCTTGTTCAAACTCGAGAGAAACGAAACTTTGATGAGGTCTCCATCTACTTGCAATCAAGAGCAAACCTTCGAGCGCGAGTGCACGACTGTCTCTAATCAAGATGGGTGCAGACAAGTGTAAACCGTTACTTCTAACAAATATCAGAGACGGATGTTGCAAGTCTCCCATGTAAGCTCTCATCACGACGGTACAGCAGGTGCTCTCATCACGACTACACACCGGAAGTCAGTGATATGATACTAAAAGTGATGATAAGATTGTCGAAAGCTCGAATTGGAGAACTTCCGAATTTTATCCGATTCTCCACCTCACTCTTCATTCTTAATTCTTAGCGTCAGTCGTGGTCTTTCTCTGGCCAAGAGACTTGAAGAAGGAGGTGGAAAGCGTTCCGATTTCTCCTGATGCTTCGTGACGAAGGAGGGTCTGGCAGCCAAAACGTTAAACGAAAATGAAATCAACTCGAACTACTTGATCGCTGAGAGCACCTGATGCCTAGTGAAGAAAGAGGGGTCTGGCAAAGAGGACCCTCATACCAAAATGAAATGATTAAACTTGAACTACTTGGGTCACGAATTGCACTCAGCGGCCGTCGAAATCCCTGGAAACCATGGCAGCAACAATGCAACACCTTACCATCAAACGCGAAGCAATAGCTTCGTCTTCTTCTTCCACATTCTCTTGGGCCTCGGTGCCCTTTGTTTCGAGATTCTCGTTCCTGTCGAGAGTTGATTGCAAAGGCTGATCGCAAAAAGCAAACAGATCGCCAACTGTCTCTTGGCTGTAAGTTCATCAACCCTGCTGGCACCTCTTAGCCGTAAAATTTGCGTATGTGCTTCGGAATTGGAGAATTCGATCTTAAGTTACACACATCAATTTGCGCACTTTTACGATTCTGCGTCAATATGATCTCATCTCCTGGAACTGCAGGAGAGCTTCACTGAAGGCCAACGTCGAAGCTTTGACCACTCCTGCTAAAAGCAAGTCTTACGAGTGTCCTCAGTATGTCTATACTATGAAGAAATGAGACCTCCCGAACTACTAGAAGAAGGATAATCCCCTGCTTTTCTGTGTGAGTTGAGATGGTTGCACTCCGTTCACACTCATGGTCATGCTATATGGGAAATAGGCAGCAACTGGGACACATTGAATTCTTTCTGCCACAGACACACTGGTAAAATAGTAGGCGTTCCACTTCTGACACTGAATCCGTCGTGGTCTTCAGGAGGACACGGTAGAGAAGGGGATAATCAACGAAAAGTTAAGCGAGAGGGAAGCAAAGGGAGATGTGGAGCTGCTGTCATGTCCTTTATGCTATTTACCCCTTGTTAGAAATGGAACTCCCGGTCTTAATCAGTATGTGTTACTTTGCCCATATCAGGGTGTTGAATCCCTATATTAGATTGTCCATTGCTCTGATTTATAAGTCCTCACGCCTATCTCTGCAATTCGTTTGAAGGTTTGTTGTAGGAAGGATCCTGAAGAGGTTGGTATTCTGGTGGCTAAGTCTGTTTTCAGCGACTGAATCTATTATGTGGGCTGCAGGAGAGCAAATTCTAGGTCAGGATTCCACTGTATAATGTGTAGGAAGTCTTATTCCACCAGAGATGTTTATCTAGACCTCACAATCACCGCAAACTCGAAGGTGTACTCAGAAGTACCACCGGATGTTACTGAAATGTTCAGCTGATATGAAGCACTTTTGGTCTCTTATTTGTACCTGTAGGTTTTATTTCCGGAATTTGAGATGATGAATTAGCAATAAGAAGGACTACAAGGAGTTAAACGTATGTAGTGCACTGAACGGTGTAAAATACTCCTTATGTTCGTAAAGCAGAAGTTGAAGTGACGATGGAAGTAAAAGAGGGGGATTGCTACTCAGTAGTTTCTGTTTATCATATCATCATGTCCTTGATTGACATAAGCGAAGATTAATTTCTCAGATGTGTGAGTATATTTGCCTGTCTTCGAACACTCTACTAACAGGTGTTTACTGATATGTTTTAGGAGTCCAATTATTTCGTTTCTTTATGAAAGAGGTTGGCGGCAGAACTTCGCAAGCGCCGGCTTTCCCGGTCCAGATGAAGAGGTTCTCCCGCCTCTCTTCTGAACTAGAAAGTAATTAGTCTTTGCAATAGTCATCGTGCAGGCTTTCTTACCTATTGGGTAGCATCTTTGGTTGCGTAATTATCTGTCGACTTTCGTAATTTAAGTTACTTCTGGTGTGAGCGGGGTTCAGCTCTCTGATTCAAATTCCAGACAACGTGAATATGGTTCATACTGTTTTGCATATCAAAATGGCGGAAGAATTTCTTAAGTCAACTTTTGGAGATGTTTTGCAAGACGTGAGTTGCGGAAGTGGTCTTTTTGCCAGGCGATTCGCGACGCTTGGGTTTTAGGTTTTTCCGAGAACATGCTGAGGCAACTTTTGAGTTCATGAAACAGGAAGAAACTCCTCAAGATAGGTATGAGATACAATTGCTACACCTTCTTACATTCTGTCGGTGAATGCTGCTGATTGACCAGCCATCTTATACCGAAGATGTATCTAGAAGAGAGCACTAAGAGAGTTCTGTGTGGAGTATTAAAATAATCAGTTACAAAGGTTGAGTTCATTCTCTAGGGATTAGCAGCTGGCTTGCATCACCATTTGAACAAGGAGTCGGCACTCGCTTTAAAATCTCGAGTGGCTGTTTTTGCAAGTACAGATCCATAGCGCTGGTACGCGCTGATGTTGCAAGGATGCCTTTTGCGACTAGGACAATCGATGCTATACACGCCGGTGCGGCTCTGCATTGTTGGCCCTCTCCTGCAGCTGGGGTGCGTTGCTGCTCTCACCTTTTGCAGGAGAAATATCAGCAATTGCACACATCGTGAAGAGTTTACATGCTTTAGCTCTGTTTCCAGTACCTTGGAAGCTGACCACACTGTGGAGAGGGTATGCAAAATCTTACTTTATTTGTGCCTGCAGGTTGCAGAGATGAGTCGTATCCTGCGACCTGGTGGTGATTTTGTGGCTACCACTTTCTTGAATGTAGAATTCAACCCTATCACTGAACTGCAGAAGGTTTTACTCTACTCATACTCCTCTTGTTTCCCTCTCCGCATACTCTTTAATATTCGAGCTGACAGGTCATCTATTTGTTCGTACAAATGTTGTTTTAAGGAGTTGAAGTACATTGAGTACTGCAGACATTGTTGCAGAGCAATGGACAATTGCGGTTTTGAAAAGAGGATGAACCAGAAGAACTCACCAAATTATGTGAACTACCAGAAGATAAGGAGACGCAAGTTTATCATGATCGCTGCTCAAAAACCTGGAGATGATTTTGATCAAGTTCTTTAGCAACCTGGTTCTTTTGACCAACGAGGTCAACAGTATTTTTAGAACCCTGATCAAGTGTACTTCTGTTGTCTTGAGGTCCTGAGCAGTAGCGGCGCATTTATGCTGCTATTCGGGCTCATATGAGATCTAGTAGTTAAAGGTCAAACTCAACATGTGTACACTGAAGATGTTGGTTTTGGCAGACGTTTGCTGTGAAGTTGTGACAAAGGCGTTGTTTAGCAGGGTAATCACAGATTTTATAGAAGCCCTTTGCGCAGAGTATGCACCGAGTTTATATCCGATGTTTGTCTACAAGGAGGACCACAGTTAACCCTGTGAAGCTTTGCTCGCAATCGGACGAGGAAGCTTTCTGTCTTCTAGAAAGTCTTGCATCACTTTAAGGTTGTAACCTAGGAAGCCAGTATCACAGGTTCATAACGAGTCCTCAATAGATTCTATTTTTCCGTCGGGCTTAGAATGTCTGTAAGTACGTCTTGCTGCAGTGAACTGTCTTTCGCGTTCCGCATCAGGAATTTCTTAATCCCACCATGTGCGCTCACTACATTCATGTCTCCGTATATCATGCATGGTAATACGTCCTTAATGCAAAGGCCTGTTGAATTGGTCAAGTCAGTACCATTCTAGTGTGCCAGGATATCACGTTTATCTTCCTAAACTAGTAGAAAACATCATGATGTGTTCTTTGGTTGCACAATCCATTCACTTATTTTCGTTTACCATTTCACGGTAGGTACTCTCTTTAAGGCTCATTTTCAGGTTTGGTCATCAAGCTATATTATATACACACGATTAACATTACGATCATCAACAATAAGAAGGATTTCTAAACCCTGCACTTTCATCTTCGATAGTACAACAGGCCATCCTAGTAACGAAAGTATTTCGGGAACCTTAGGTAACAAGAGAGTTACCCATGGACCTAGTTTCCCTTGTGCTTAATACTGACCCTGAGAACTAGTGCGCTTTACGTTTGTCTAGTTCAACTTCTTGACTAGCCACGTCGTTGCCATCAGAAACTAATCAAGGAGTGCAGGCTTCTGCAGTCGTTTCAAATATGCTGTACCAAATGGCAACAGAAATAATGGTCAGTTGGTCAAAGTGAGCTTTGCTGTACAAAGTTACGCTTGAATAGAGATACATGTGTGATATTTGCCATGCTTCCGAGGAAAAATATCTGACATGTTATAATTGCAGCCTACAGAGATTTATTGACATGCACGGTTCAAAGAGTAGGTGGTTCATTGCCAGACATTTGCAACTCAATGTTTAATACAGACTTGATTTGAGCTTATCATCAAGACAGAGTTAGAACCAATGTCATGTGCGGGAATTGGTGGGGAATAGATAGATCAAACTCGTACCAGCAAAATGTTAGTGGGAGGCTTCCTTCTTACGAGGGGATGTCACAGGTCACAGCCCCAGCTGAGAACTTCCAGGATATTGTACCAGTCACTGAACTACGACTGTAGTTCAATTGACATTCGTTCGCTTTACAGACCGTGTTCACCTTCCGTAGCTAGACACACTGCTTACAGTCATACAGCACAACCAACTCCTGCTAAGCAGTCCACAACTTCTTTTCCTAATACAAATGAAAAGAGATTGACCAAAGGTGCAAGATCTACCTTATTTCAAACTTTTGCCATGACTCTCAAGGTTGTACATTACAGATAACAGTACCAAATCTTGAGGTAGAAGGCAAGTAAAACAATAATCACCTTGTTCTTCTTCAAAACAATGCCGATAGAAATGGATATCTTATCAGTAGTGAACCACTTAGCCGACAGATACAAATGAATAAACTAATATGCCTTCCCAGATTGAACTGGCAAAAATTGATCTTTCTGAGATGACTTTCTAGACTGTACAATTCTTTTAGCTAACAGGCACAACAGGTAAAGAAGATTACAAAATCCCAGCAGTTCAAAAGCCTATGATAAGACACTCCAAAGAAAAGCTATCAAGCAAATCAGGTTGCTAGAGCCGGACAGGGGTTCTCAGTTCGTCCTTCGTACACATCCAGTCGTTGCTTCTCGACGTCGAGTGAATAGGTGAGAAGGAGAATGCCTAGACATCGTCAGGTTCCGAAGGGTTATGGCTAAATGATCAGACACATTCTCACTTTCCTAAAATACAGACATTCTTCCACGCTACCTTTCTGGCTTATAAGACTACCGGGACCAACCCCACAATCAAAAATCCTCACAAGACTATGGCCGACAAGAGTCACGTCTCTCCTAGGTCAATTGCAGTTAATGACAGCTGATTTTCGTCCCAAGTCATTATTGATGTCTATGGATAGAGGTTACTAGCACAATAAAATTCAGTTGCAGGAGCTTTATGGTCACATACTCCTAGGATGAACAGCATGCTTTCTTGTGCAGACCAATGTCTTGTTCTTGTCCGGGCACAACGAGCTGTGTGCCCATCGATGGAGCAATGCCGTTTGCTTGAGACTTTTCGTCAGCAATCAGTGCTTTCTTGCTGACTATCCTGTAAATTTCGGAAAGCACGGTGAAGAAAGCTGCTTCAACATTTGTAGAGTCCATGGCGGATGTCTCAAGAAAAAATAGTCCTTCCCTTTCAGCGTACTCCTTTGCATCTTCTGTTGGGACTTGTCTGAGGCCACTGAGGTCGGATTTGTTCCCTATCAACATGATTACTATGTTAGCGTCTGCGTGTGCCTTCAATTCCTCAAGCCAGCGGTGTACATGGTCAAACGATTGTCGTTTTGTGATGTCGTACACCAACATGGCCCCCACAGCTCCTCGATAATACGCGCTCGTTACAGCCCTATACCTGCAATAAAGTAGCACTTTCAGTACTATCCGCACTGAAACTTTATCGCTTCAATACGAGGACAGAGATATATAGGTATACGAGAACAGAAGCCGTTCTGGGAACGGGTTATCCAGAACTCATGAATTGGAAATGATCGGTAAGCAAGATGTACATGATTCACAATGCTAGAATAGTGAGAAATCCATAATGTAGAATGCATCAAATGTAACTTGAAGCAAAGGCATAATTGAAACAAATTGAGAATAACATATGGCTAACAGACTAGTGAACCACCGTGAAATCGAGAACCCTATGCAAACGACTGCGAGAAATAGGTAACGCTATGTAAAAGACTGCCAGTAAGCAGTGCGTGAACGATAAAAATAAAAAAACGTAAGAGAGACAGAGATATATGCATAAACAAGTAGGAAATGCTGAGACAAAAGTCAGCACTTTCCATGTAGGAGATAAGAAGTTGAGATGTGACAATGAACTGTAATTACTGATCATTCAAAGTGAAGAGCCTTAGACGTGTTTTCGTGACCTGACTGTGTATGTGGTCTAAACCAGTCAATTCATAAATTTGGACATGAGCCCATCAGTTCAAATGGCTCAACATACAACTTCTGCGATGTGCACTAAATTTGGGCATATGATGACTTTCTACCTTTGGCTACTGAGTGAACCGGCTCGACTATCCTTTCTTAATTCAACTGATGTGACTCTAAATCAATTGATTTATATCCCAACAACTATATCCGCATCATTCAGAAGACTAGCATAGCAGATATATCAATATACGATCATGATAGAAGCCACTGGTACCAAGTTGAGATGTCCGTCCGAACCAACAATGAACTTCATCAATGACGCTGTGTGATTTCGTCGAGTTAGAAAGACATGTAAGTACTTCTACAAAGCACTCTCGAAATGTGAGTTTACTCATTGCTAGAGGTAACCCTCTCTAGAGGTAATTAAGGACGAAGAACCATCCCTGCTCATGCTTACACATAATGTTTGAAATCTGATATAAAGCTGGTCATTACCATTTAAGCTCGGAAAGGACTCCTATTATAAAAGCATATGCGTTACATTTTCATTCACAATCGAGTTCACAAGAAGCCAAATAGAATCCTATCAAATGAGGTAGGAGCCCCAACTTTGGATTGCCTCAGATTACAAGTCGAACATACCTTTCTTGACCCGCCGTGTCCCAAATTTGAGCTTTTATGGTCTTTTGTTGCACAACAATGGTTCGAGTTTGAAACTCCACGCCTATGGTGGCTTTGGATTCAAGACTGAACTCGTTTCTTGAAAATCGTGCAAGCAGCTGAGACTTCCCTACCGCGGAGTCACCGATCAGCACCACTTTGAATACATAGTCTATTTTGTGGTCGTACTCCCCAAATCCGTTCGACATCATATTGCGATATCCACGCCCTTGTTAGGGCTGAGGTGAAAATTGCTCCAATCTGAGCTGCGCCGATCTCCGAGATCCAACTATGAAGTAAACCCGAACACGTATGGAGTGTAGACAGTATCAACCATTGCTAATATAACGTTTTTCAGGTTTCCAAGGCAAGACTTTACCGCCGGCTAATTTGTTGAAAATAGAATTATAACACCTGCAAACGAATTGAGACGTCTTGGTTAGATACAAAAAGCTGTAGACAAAACGTTTTTGAGAAGCCTAGCAGGTTATGCTTCAGAAACAAACTCTTCTGCAGAGAATCTATTGAGGAGTGGAATCCAAGGAAATTGGAGTGGACTACATGACGATACTCCAAATTCGTTCTGGAGAAAGCAACAAATATAAATCCATCTAAAATCTTCGAGCGCAACAGTTCTATGGAATCTTGCCAGGCAGGAGCTTCTGTCTTAGATCTTACGATCCTGCAAAACGTTGCTGTATTTGAACCGTGGAGTGCGCCCGGCAACAAGCTTGAACAAGATACTAGTCGGCTCGACGGAACGAAATCAGCACCGTGGAACATAGAAGCTTACGACCTGCACCAGAGTAATAGTAAGTAAACCTCGCAGCACATGTCTCGTTACTGAGCAATAGCTAGATACTAGTAGGTGAGAAGTAGCTGGTGGCAGATCTTCGAAGTTGTAGTGAAAACGATGCTCAGAGTACGAGGTCCCCTGGAACACCAAGAAGAAAGCTGCGTAGTTCTTAATGACGTTATAAAACAGAAGTCACCAATAACTAGCAGATCTAAGCCTGCTCGAGCGGTCCATTGACTATAGCACTACACGCACCTAATTTATCAAAGGGCGACGATAATGAGGACGATAGAGTACACCAGTACTCAGAAAGGCTTGTCAATATGAGAATAGAGTTCAACAAAGCGTCGATAGAACCTACGGTACAGAAGAGAAAAAGATGATGATCGGTTTCAGAGATCAGCCTTGGAGAAGTCTACCCTCCCTCGCTTGTCATGCCCCAGTAGTACAGAACAATAAAGGAAAGAAAGGGAAGCTACGGACGAAAACTACGAATAACTGCGGGTAAATTCCTTCACCGGAAATGTCCTACAGAATCACCAAATCGTCAATACTGTATCACAACTCTTGATCGTAGAAATCGGAGCAATTCGAATCCATCTTTTACCTGCAGGTTATAGATGCAGAAATTCTTTACTGCAAATTTCAGTCGGTCAAGACCAGGCCGTACTAGCTTGATTGATCTGATTTCTGGCACGACACTCCGATTGCGGAACGCAGTAGAAAGATAAGAAGATTTCACAGTGCGTGGAAGCTTGCTCGAATAGTCGTCCGCGATCAAGTATTCCCTCGTGTCTGGCACATTAACGAAGCACATCACCGAAGGATGCTCTGAGCGCAAAACGTGCACTCATTACCTTCATTCTTTGCTTACTTTGCTAATTACCTTGAACTTGCAATCTTTCGGCCTGCACTCGGTACTGCGTCTGCTGATCTCTTGAAGTCTCGGACGTGGTAAGTCCATAACATACAGCTCGTGGTTTGACCGCGTCGGAGCACCGGCTTCGACGTCCGCCGCACCAATAACTACAGTAACATAGGGTCGAAATGTCCTCTTGCTACATGATTCATCCTGTTTAGTTGACTCCATTTTAGTTTTAAGATTCTATTAGTGAGAAAGGAGGCACGTATAACACATGAAGGAGGGGAATACCCATCAAGCCGTGTAAGGGGAGAAACAAGATACGTAAAATGGAACTAGGGCCCATTGTTTAGATATGAAAACTCTGCCACCCATCGCACCTAAGATATCCAAGCCAGAAGGTCTATAAACTATTGGAGCATCGAAGAAGCATCACCTAGTGTGATTGCCCTCCGGTTTGCACCAACCAATGCTCTCTCTCTAACGGATGGACACACTCTTTCTAAAGTATGTTACAAAGTATGAGAGTGAGAGTGGTGGTACCCTTTACATTTAATATGATAAGTTCTCGCGCACTCCAAACCAAATGTGGCTAACACCATGTCCATGGCTCCATATAACTCCAATGCTATAGAACAAAGAGGTGACCTCGTTGCATACCCCTGTACTTGAAGACCTTAAATGTTGTTGCTCCGCTTGCTGCCCATTGAGGAGGATGAGTAATCACTCCCTCCAAAACTGCATCACACGTAGGATTTGTAACCACAACATCCATCACTATCACTTTATCATCTTGGACTGAGTATAAATCTACTCTAACACTTTTTGTCTGCAAAGCATACAAACACTCCCTCCAAGCAAGGTATCCACTCTCTTGTGCAATAGCAAACATTATATTCAAGTTGCATCATGGGTAGCTATCCTTTGTCCTCCAAATGGACATCGTGTCATATGGGATCGTTGTTGCATCTAATGCAGAACCACACTCACAAGTGAGTAACAAAGATGCAAATGGGTGGACCAAACCTAGGCAAAACCTCATCATTGTAGAGAAGGTGGCTCATGTGAGTCGGAATGCCCTAATGCACGATCAAGCTAGGACCCAAGAGCTTGCATCCTTGCCGGAGCAAGAGGAAAGATGTGCTCTAGTGGCCTTAGGAATGAACAAGTCAACTAGGAGAGAATGTAATGTATGCTAACGCTATTGCTCCATCAAGGAAGATTGCAAACCTCTGGTCCAATTTGATGGTAGTGAAGCAAAGGATGGAAGGTCCTCCTTTGATGATGGACCATCTCTCATCTACCGCAATAACACCTAGAGATAAAAGGATCCCTCCTCCACCTTGATCACATATATCTCCAACACTAGCCTATCAACAACCACAAAATAGAAGGAAAGTAGGGGTGCCCAACTACCCCAAAATGCTATAGGTGTCATCTCTTCCATAGATAATAAGCCTACCCTTCCTCACAAGATTGGTAGAGAAATTTGTCTACATGCAAAATCCCCCATCACACACTCAAATGTCCATGGTCCAATGATATCACATTCAAATGTCCATGGTCCAATGATATCACCAAAGACTCCCAGAATCCTCCTATCAAAAGCTCTCCGATGTGATAGGAAAGTCAAGGACGGAGAACCATGCAGAGAAGGTAAGTTGGTCGACGGGCAATACTAGAGGAGAGTATACCAAATTCCACTTGCGGATCTTCTAGTAGAGAAAGATCATCCATATGGAGAATATCCTCCAAAGTGCAATGTCTCAAAAGCATGTGACAAATCCTCAACCCATATTAGCACTCCAAGAATATATAGTCCATCTATAGATGTGACACACCCTTTTGGAAGCTCAAGGTGGAGAGGATACTTGAAGGGAACCATGCTCTCCACTTTGATACCTTTACTCTTGAGCCCCACAAGATGTAGCTCAATAGTTATTTGATGGAAGGACTAAATAATCTGATCAACGTGACCCACAATGTGCATATTTTGTGCCAAAGAGTGACATACACAACTTTGCATGGCCAAAGTAGTAAATAAGAGAGCTTCAAAGTGAGCCATGGCAAAAAAAGTTCCCCCTAAAGGATCCCTATGTCATGTACCAACAATTGACTCCTTCTTGTGACCAACCATGCCGGTAGTAGAGGGAAACAAGAGAGCCAAAGAATGACCGCACAAAGAAAATGAGACTTGCTAAGGATCCATCTGCCTCCTTAAGCTCTCTAAATATTGATGGCCAAGAGACTCTATTAAATGTGTTCTCAACATCCACTTGCACGACGACCCACTTTGGATAAATATCTAGGAGTGCCTAGAGATATAACCTCACAACCTCCAAGTGTTGCTACTCCAAACTAATGTGTACTAAGGTGCTCTTGGAAGTGAGATTGATGTTGAATGATAATGGCAATCTATCTAATGGTAATCTTTCCAATGGCAATTGGTCTAATGTCCTTTATCTTCTTCTATATCACGAGGAGTGGACTAGCATATAACACTCAACTAATTGATATAGGAAGATCTTACCTTACTACTACTACAGCCACCAAAAATATCTCAATAAATCTACTAGAAAGATCATCTACCTGACAGCAATCTCTATGATGCTCATATACATCTAAGATTCTATTAGTTTGTAATGTGTATTTGTACTACAACAAGATCTAATTGAGAATTAAAGTCACTACATAAATTTATACAATTTTATGATGACAAATGATTACATAAGGATGTGGTATGATAAATGTTCTAATCTCATAGTTTATATTAGATAGTTAAGTAAGTTCATTCATCATCTAAACATGAGGATTTTCATTAAAGTATATGATATAATATCTATAAAAATAATTATTTGATAGTGAAGAAAAAATATTGTTTTAGAAATTGTGATTAAGTTGTTTAGAGTTACTAGCAAAGTCAAACTAAGAACCAATATGAATCAATGGTTCAATTAGAAGGAAATGAAACTTAGAACTTCTCCAAAAAAATTGCAATCAAATAATTGAATTTTCTTTTTTAAATTTGGATGTGTACTTTGAATTTTTTAACTATTTATCAACTTCTAGATTTTTCAATCTATATATGTAAAAGAATCATTATAAAGTGGTGTTTCTAAATCTAAAATATACAAAATAAAGATCACACATTTTTCTAAAGAAAGTAAATAAATAAATAAAAGTTGATTATTGATAAGAAATAGTTATATTGAAATTTCACATACTGAAGAATGAATAAATAATGACACATATGCAATAAAAGTTTAAAATATATACAATATATTGAACAAAACCCATACTCTTTATATAATTTGTAACTATGTATAAAACATAATTCACAATATATGATTTAAATCTTAGTAAGTTATTCTTCTAATAAATTCCTTTTAGTAAAATGTTTTATAGTAAAAAAATCCTAATAAATGTTTTTCCATTTTCTATGATAATCATCTAAAGCACAAGGTATTTGTAAAATTTTATGATTTTCATTTTTTATAAAATTGTATTTTAAATTAATTAATTAATTAATAATTTGAAATTTCATACATACATATTTTATATTAAGTGAAAATCTATTGCACAATACTTCTTTTTCCCATAGAGTAAGAGGCATTAGACTAATAAAATACTAATAAACATTGAAGTAATTTTTATTCTCCGAAATAAATTTTGCATACAATGACCTTTTACTAGTAGAATAAATATTATATCATTGTCTATATTATAACAAGATTGTAAAACCATTAGTAAAATTGTAAAACAAAGTAAACCTATTGTAAAACAAAGTACTTTGTACTTTGTCTACATTATCATTAATGTGAACATTGTCTACATTATAATAAACATTATCTTTAAGTAATCCACTACTAGGTAATATACACTTTTACTCTGAACTAAGTATGTAGGTGAAAAGCTTGTGCTCAATATAGTAGTTTAAGTAAGGTACCTTGAGAGTTCTAAGGTAGTGTATTTACTATGAGTGAATTATTTCTCTTGCTCTTTTAGAGTCCAAAATCAAATATATCTATAAGAGATTGGATAAATGATTGTTAAAGAAAAGCTCCAACAACAATCAAAAAAAGTATATTTTTCATTGATGTTTATATTATGAACTTTCTATAATCTATAAATAGGCATTACCCATCATAGACATTATGAAGATGATTGAGTTGTTTTATGAACTTGGTAAAATGCATAATATGTCAAAAGAGCTTTGTACTACACATGTTGGAACTGGTGTTGGTTAACCATATGCTTAGCAAAAATCAATATAATACTCTTAAAGTGTCTCCATGATGATTTCAAGCAAGGGAAGATTTGCTTAAGATAAGAGTTGAGTTGAAAATAACAGCTTTTTATTTAAAAGTGTTAATAAATAAGGCAAAGAAGATCAAATTGACAAGCAATTATAGGATAAGTTTTGAGGATAATCAATCTGACCAACCCAATTGGCAATGAGCTCACTAACCTTGAGTATGACGGTCTAAGCAAATATTATAATTAAAGAGCATAACATTTCTATCAATTATATAAAAGACATGGTTTTATCAACATATTATTCTATCTGAGTTTACATGATATGAGAATGAGCTTTTTTATACAAAGTAGTTGATAAGATACAAAAGAAGGTGGAAATACTAAAAGCATTGAAAGATGACCAAGGAACAACATTATTAAGACATATGAGGTATTGATTATGATTATAAAAGAAGGAGACAATATAATACTTACTTGTAAGCAAACTCTATGAAATGAAGAGAGTTTAGCAATTTCTATGGTAGAAGTTGATAAATGCATAGATTATATCTCACAATATATGGTTGGAGTTTTTTCTTTGGCATGACCACCTAAACAAGAGTGATAGTGGTAAAAATAACTAATAGAATCTAAAACAAAACTTGCAAACATTCATTAAGTTAGGTAATGCAATCTATTGAAAGACTTCAATGACAAAATAAAGTATCAAATTTGGCAAATTAGAAACATTAACCTCATGCATTTTGAGGGGATAATTGGATTAGTTTATGCAATTTATTGAAATTATTACAATTAGAATGTAGCTTCAAATAGTGTATGATGAAAGGTGATGATATCAAAGCTCAAGTTTCACATTGTGAGGTATAAATATTAGATTATGGAAGATAATATTATGCTACCATTGTGACATGCATTTAAACCTTAGTGTAGGTGCACCAACCTCAATAAGTAAATCTCTCTTTGATACTATGCAAACTTGAGGAGATTTATTGGTGCTAAAAAATTCAAGAAATTCCTAGTGCGCGCCTTGAAAAGTTTAGAAGTGTGAACATGGAGGCATAACAATGTAGAACACAAATCTTTCTCCTCCTTCCATTCCACTCTAACGAGACAAGGATGAGGAGTGAAATAAACCTTTCTGGATGGTAGACCAAAGAGAATGAAATGGGAGGCAAAGTTATACTAAAAGAGTGCAAGGAAAATGTTGAAGAAGGCATTCCTTTGTTGAGGACTTTGTAGGCTTATAGTATCCCATATAGTACTTCCCATTCTATACCATTCACAATTCCTAGCACATAAGAAAATGGGGAGGAGTTTATTCAAGGTCTAGAGGAGTTTGAGGATGATATTCCCACTACTATAAGAGCAAATGAGAAAATTCCAAGAGCCCTAGAACAAATTTCAACAAGAGCACGAGACAAAGAAGAGAAGCTACAAGAGGGTGAATTATGTAAGAGGAATAAATGATGTATAAGAAATCTAAAAATTTATTTTTACATTATCCTCTTTTAGTCAAGACATAGCAAGCCATGTTAAATTGAGGGGTGATTCTTTGGAGGCCAAGGAGAGGTACAAACTTGCACATATCATTGCTCAAAAAATTTACTAAGATAAAGAAAATGAGAGTTATAAAGGAAGCAAAGCATAAAATGAACAAAAAGTTAAGATTTAAGGAGAGGAACAAAAATTGAAAGAATTTATATTCCAAGACCCTAAAATTGGCAATGTGATAATGGGGGTTTGAGGGTCCACAAATCCCAATTATCACATTGCTCTAAAAAATTGATGCCTACCAGGTTGATAAGTCCAATACAAATACTATTCCTTGCAATTCTAGTACACATGATAGTGATTCTGTTTTATAATAGTTACACAAAAAACACATGATAGCATCATAAAATTTTGTAGTTGATACAAAGATATAAGTAAAACATAGTCAATTTAAATACTTAAAATGTTGTGTCTTGTTACAAAGATCCTAATAAATGTAGATTTCACATGTACTATATACACAAACTAATCTATCAAACCAACATAAAAATGAGAAAGTAACCTAAATAAACATGAGAAACAAAACTTGGTAAAGAAATATGAAAATGATTCATTAGCAACCATATAGCAAAGCAAAAAAGATAGAGAAAGGGAGGACTTGCTTGTGCTAAGGAGGGGTGCATCTCGTTAAAACAACAAAGAAAAAGGAGACTTGATTGTGTATAGGAGGGAATCATTTGTATAAGAGAGGAACTCACTTACTTTGGATGAGGCTTGCTTGATGGAAGATAGTTTTTGCTGATTTTATGAATGCATGCTCAAACATGATTGTCTAACTTGCTTGGAAAGGAAATGAGTTTTGCTCATCCAAGGGAGTTTTTGCTTGAATAAAAGAAGTGGATTTGGTTGCAAGGTTTATGATTTGGTGTGTAAACTCAAATGCATTGCTAAATTGCTAAATTCAAGATGAATCAAAGATAACAATGAATTCAAAATTCAATATAACTCACATAGGGCCAAGGATACTCCAAGCCAACGCTTATTGTCAAGCTAAAAGAATCAAGATATACTTCTTGAATGCCTTTCTATTGAGGTCCAAATCCGACTCTTGTCTTGCCAGCTCCATTTTATATGGGTTATATTATATGAAATCTAGTGATATCCAATTAGCCAAGTGCATTCTTTAATGTCCTCCATCTTGTCATCTCATTAATTTTTGCACTTTATAATACTTCCTACATCTCACCAAATTTGATCTCTCTTATTGACACTTATCTCAAGTCTCAAAATGTATCAAAAGTTTATACTTCTTCTCTCATATGTCCAACAAAGAGAAAAGTTTAGGAATTGTCTCCTTCCAAAAGTTAGGTCTCTTCTTGTTTGATAATTTCTTCTTCTTTTTTAAGGTTTCTTCTTCATGATAATTACTCTCTCATCTCATGTCTCATGATAGTTTTCCTTTTGCAAATTTCTCCTTAAACTCTTTCTAATTTTTGAAACCTTCAACTTGAATTCTCTTTTTAGACTATTGCTTCAACTTGATATATTTTTCCTCCCTCTCCAATTTCAAGCTTTCTCTTAAACCCAATTTCCAACATCCTTTCTCAAAATCTTTCTTTTTTATCTAGCATTTCAATTTTGATTTTGACCTATTTTTCCCTCCTCCAATTTCAAACTCTCTTCTAAACCCAATTTAAAAATTCCTTTCTCCAAGCCTCTCTATTTTGCTGGTCCTTCTACTCTCACTTTTGATCTCTCTATCCCTCCCGGTCCAATCTTAGACTATCCTAAAGTTATTTTCCAATTTCCTCTAAATTTTCAACGTCTTTTATCCCTATATTATTACCTCTTTATTATGATATCAAACTCTATATGTGTCTTGTGTCTATCTCTCTCTCATAAAGCTCAACCAAATTTTAGGAATTGGTCCTTCATATTTATACACTCTTTCTCCTATATACTCTTAAGTATGAATATCTATATTGAAGTCAAATTTTGATCTAGGATTATTATAAAATTGCATTCATATTTCTAACTTCTACCTTCTTCCTACTTTCAAATTTGAATTGCTCTTTTGAAGTTGATTTATACTCTTGAGTTGGTATTAAATATTTCAAACGTTAGATATCACATCTAACACATATTCAAGTATACATAATATAAGCATTGTACATGGATATAATTGCTAAGAGAATCAAAATTTCAATATGAAATGTGATTCTTTGTCAACTACCACTTCCCACTTTTACAAAAAACCATTCAGAACCCTATCTAACCAAAGTAGCACCATTGGCATCCCAAGCAAACCTTTTTTGTTCTTCAAGCCCCTCCTAGCCCAAATTAGCTATTTGGAGCACCATTCAAATCCCTCTCAAAACCCAAGCATGCTCCTTGAAACCCCAAGTAAGCCCCTCCAAAAACCCAAGCTAACTCCTATGTGTCTAAGCAATTCCAAGCAATCCCATATGATAAATTCAAAACACATAAAATTTTGAGAAATCCAAAAAGTATGCAAAGCATTTGGGAAGTGTGGAAAGAAGAAAATGCAAGAAAACAAATGTTGTAATACTTTTATTATTGTTATTTAAAAAAAAATACCAAGCCTATAGTTGTATGCAAGGCAAATTTCTAAAATATAAGCTCTTATTTCCTCTTCCCATTGCTGGTCATTCACATATGTATACTCATATATGTACGTTGTATTCTCCTCTATAAATTTCTCCTCATACTCTAACTATATATCACATCTATTAATCAAGACAATGCATGTCTAGACACATCATATTAAGTAGGAATTCTTATTTTTATTATATAATACACTCACAATTCATGCAAAGAATGTCATCTACCAATGCATTGATGATTTAGCACATTGACATGTACTACTTAGACATTGACGTCCTTTTATCTTGGGTATATACCTATTTGAAGGAAGGAACAACATGGCAATGATGCACAAATTCAAATGCAACTCTTCACCTTCTAAAGCATTGAGCTTTCAACCTTGGAATCACTCTCTTTTCTTCTTGACTTCTTCATGAATCAAATCTTCTATTCTAGATTTCTTAATGATGAATCTTTTTCTTGCCATGCAATTAATCATGCAAAGTTGACATCCAAATGTGATACTATGTGCCATTGAAAACTGCATCAATTTATATGACATCTAAATTGGATTCAAATTCACTAATTTGACACTACCACTGAACACACTATGCTTACATTTGAGAATGCACACATAAGATCTTCTTGGTTTCACCACAAGCGGATGGGTCCTTTGTTGCTAATTTCAAATGGACTTTGATAGTACCATGTCATCAAGTTCAAAGAGGACTTGCATTAATTACTACTAAAGATTGTCTTTGAGAACCTCAATTACACTAAAATTATTTAGGTCATCCTTTTCAAAACCCATACAATTTTCATGGTAATAGACCACCTCCCATAATGCCTTCTATGTACATCTTCCTTGACTCCCACCAAGGAATTACATACATAATCAAAATTGATTGGATCTTACAAAAGCACTCAACTTTTTCTTGAAACCTTCTTATATTTGCATAATGATGTATAAATGATTTCAAGCTCACATATATCAAAACTAATGATATGCTAAATAAGATGATTGACTAATCTAATTAAGTATTGGTATTGTCTTGATTAACAAGCTCTTTAGTAAGGTTTCCAAGTATTTTACTACCCTACTTAGTTGTTAAGATAGTTTTGAAGTACATTTTAGAAAAAAGTGTGAAACTCCAAAGGTAAATTTGAAATCATCTTTTAGAAATTTCTAATAACTTATATGATATTATTTTACCAAAATACTAAGTAAAATTGCTGTACTTATAACATTCCAATCTCCAAAACATATTGCTTATAAAGAGTAAACTAGTGCAAATTGTGATCTCAAGCAAGTAGATAAATATTCCTTCTTAGAATCATTTGAAGTTTAATGGTAGAAGAGTGCCATTGAAATAAAGGTTTTGCCTAATTATGATTAAGGTGGATTTGACCCAAAAAAAGGGTTATTATGTTTTTGTAGAAATAAATATTTTGGAAATCTATATAGTACGCTAATTGGTTCTTACATATGAGCATAATGGAAATAAATGCATGTTTTATATAGTAGGTGTATTCTTTTATTTTCCTTTTTATATTTTACCCTTTTTTTGGATTAGAGAGAATCATAACAACCTTTTATACCATATATGTACTTGTAGTAGGTATATATTAGTATGTTTTATGGATCTTTGTTAATATACTTATATTCATCAACCTTGTTAATCATATGAAGATACAAAGATAATTGTCAAAAAACACTGTCTAGCTTAAATGTATCATTGCACTTAGTTAGAGGAGTTCCAAAAATAACCATAGTTAAATATATTTTGACAAGGAAAATAGAGTAGAAGCTAGCATTTTGTTCTCTACAAAAAGGAATCAAAAATAGAAAGTTACATTGTATTAAGAGTACATTTTCCATGTGAATTGTTACCAATCATAGAATGTTGTAATAAAGAAGGAACCTGTATATAGATCCTTAATGCTTTTTTATTAAAATTTCAACCAATTTTCATTGCAAATTAAAGGTGAGAGTGAAACCTAAAAAATCCAAACCTACTAAGATAACAATTGATAAAAAGTTATCTTTTTGCTTTTCCTATGTTTATGCATCCTTCCTAAAATTACCACTTATTATAAATTTGACTATGTTCCAAGTAAGACGTATTGGACATAGTATATGAATAAATTGGCATTGGAGTTAGCTCTAGCAAGGTACATTCAAAATACTTTTGATTGAAGAGATATGAAATTGTTGGTATATATAATCTCAAGAAGGTATTCTAATAGTAGTTTTGTTTAGAATATAGTAGTTATTGCAATCTTTTAGACCTTTATTAAGTAACTACTGTTTGTTTAATTTTCAACATCATTTAAGGGTTCAATTACAAAGAATATTAATATGAAGTGGCAACCAAAGCACATAAGAGGTTTACTTGCTTCCTACAAGCTGTAAATGAATAAGTTTTATATTAAAAGTTAGTACTAGAAAGTGAACTCTAAGATAATTTGATATCTTGAGAACTCTTATTGGAAAATTTATTTTTGAGCTACCATAGTTTTCTTCAAGTACAAGTGTCCACTCTTAAACTAATATTATGTCATAGATAGAATTTATTGTTTTTGAGAACTGCTCACTTTATCAATTAGAATTTTTCAATCAAGTTTACTAAGTTCAAATGGGAAGTTTAGAACTCTTATAGATTCATTTATGAATATTTTCTACTCTAAATTGGCATGCTTTAGTAAAATTTATTGATAGATATAGATATTTTCATTTGTATAAAATGGAATACATGTCCTTGAATATTAAATATTTATCTTTAGTAAATAATTGATTTATGGCATAAGTGAGTTAATTGAGTCTTATCAAGATGAAAGATTACACCATCAGTTAGAAAATCAGTGGTTTATGAAGTATATGATTGCTTTTAGTATACTTATGCATATTTTCAAGCAAAAAATATTTGGTGTCAATTAGATACTTGATTTTTGTTCTCCTCCGAAAATTAATACAATGGTTTTGTTTACTTAATAACTTCCTTCTACAAGTTACAGATTATAGTAAGTAAATAAGCATCAAAAGTTGTAGTACATAAAATAAATAAATTAGTGAACTTATTTTTTTAAGATTGGTAATTCTAAATTGGTTACTTTACCTACTATAACTTAACCTTTTCCCATAAATAAATCCCTTGTAAATTTTTCCTAATTTGCATCCAAGCAAAATATCTTTGTAAGCTTAATAAATATGTTACATCCTTGTTATAACATGTTTTAATATGCTTGTTGGATGTTGGAGATTGTAACAATATGGAGTTTAGAAATGAAGTTAGTCGGCTTACAAAGTAGCACATAAGACAAATTAGCCTAGAATATTCTGGAAGCTAGTCGGGAATATTCTGGAAGTAGCACATAAGACAAATTAGCCTAGAATATTATGGAAGAATATTCTAGGCTAGGCTAAGCTAAGCTAAGCTAGCAAGGAAGCTTCTTGTGAAGCTTCCCAGCTAGCTTAGCTTGCACCTCAAGTAAGTAGCTTCTAGAAGGAAGCTCTAGAAGCTTCCAAATAGTTTAGCTTGCACGCCAAGGAGACGGCTTCTAGAAGGAAGCTTATTGAGAAGCTTCCTAGTTAACTTGGCTTGCACTCTAAGAAATCGGCTTGAGAAAGCTTCTTGAGAAGCTTCTCAAGGGCCTTGTATGCTACCTATAAATACCAAAGCCAAAGCTCATGCTAGGCATTTGGAGTTTTCCCACATTCAAGTGTCCCAATGTGAGTTTCCATTCTCCAATTTCTCTCCTTGGTCTTGGTCTTTTACATTGGTATTAGAGCAGAAATGTGATGGATGGAATTTATGGACCACCAAATCCACTTCCGCCAAACCATTGGGATTTTCATGTCTAGATATTACCCAAGCACCACTTCACACAATTCATCACCTCATGCTTTAGGCAGGATTTTCTACATATGATTACCGTGTCTGAGGAACCCTTGATACGTCCAATTGTCACTTATGGACAAAGGTGGACGTGTTGTATCTATGTGTCAATCAATTAGATAAATAAGGAATAGTACGATAGAGTAGTAGCTATGGCGGCAATACCGGACGTTATCCTTGGGATGAAGCAACAAATCGAGCACCTTACTTGATTGTTAGATGAACAAGACCAACAATAACAAGAACATATAGAGAGAGCTCCAGTCCAAGATGGAGAAGATCATATTCAATTTCCAAAACCCAAGGTGTTTGAAAGCAAAAATCTTCCGAGCACAGTGGAGAATTTTGTGTTTGGTTGTGAATGTTACTTTAAAGCCACCAATTTTCCAAATGAATGGAAACAAATTCTCTTGGCTTCTAGCCAATTGGATGGTGTGGCAAAACTTTGGTGGCGATTCCAAGTGGAGCGAGCTGAACGATAGATTGTTGCACCAATCTTGACATGGACAGAATTCAAGGATGCAATACTTAGTCGATTCAAACTATAAATGCCACCTGAGCCGCACAAGATAAATTGGCGGAGTTGAAGCAAATTGGCTCCATAAGAAGCTACATCACACAATTTTAGAACATCATCATGCAAATTCCAAATATACAAGAAGGAGAAGTTTTGGATTGATCTATGCGGGGATTGAAGTCACAATTCAAATTGGAGGTGACAATGTGAGAACCAAAAAAAGTAGAAGAAGCCATGCAAGTGGCTGAGCGCTTTGATTCTTTGGTAGCGACAACTTGGTCTTGACCTTGACTTACACCAAGCTTACCAGTATAATATGCACAGGTGGAAGAACCAACACCAAGGGAGATTGATGCTATCCAACAGAGGCCACTTGGTGCAGCTAATAAAGAAGGATTGCGACAAATTGGTGGTTGTTTTTATTGTCGCCAAGTTGGACATTGCATTGTTGAATGTCCACTTAGGAATGGGCAACCTCAACAAGTTGCCTAGATGGAGTTTGTGGAACGGAATGATCAAGGAAACAAAGAATCCCAGTAGGAGATTTTGAGCCGCCTATTGGGGGCTTGATTAGTTCTTATGTGATTGAAGGCTTGACGTATGCAAGTTTGCTTCACTTGCAAGGTACAATATCTAATCGAGGTTGTAGGATTTTGGTTGATTCTAGAAGTTCAAAGAACTGCATGTCTATGCAAGTAGCAAGGGAATTGGGTATTCCTATCAAGCCAATGTTTGGAAGTAGTTTGATGATAGCAGATGGTAGAAAGGGTTCTGCATTCTGCACCTCGCATCTTGTTACCTTCAAGATTGGGAAGGAGTATTTGGAGTGTATGAGGTTTGTAGTGGAACCTCTACATTATGATATCATTCTAGGTCTACCTTGACTTGAACGTCATAAGGTTCAATTTGATTGGACCCAATGCCAAATTCAAGTACAATACCAAGGTAGGAATTTCTGATTAGGTTGTCTGGCACCTTTGAGTAAGACACCTAAGAATAGTTAGTCCCAAGATGGGAAGTTTGTCAAGAAGGTAGCTATAGAGCAAACCTTGAAGGAAGTGGAGTCCCAAGATGGGAAGTTTGCCAAGAAGGCAACCATGGACCAAGCTTGGAAGAGAGATGAGTTCCTAGAAGGGAAATTGGTTAGTAAAGCAGCCATAGAGCAAGCTTTGGAGGAAGATAAGTATGTATTTGTGATGTGGATCAAGCCGATTGCACAAGAACAATCGGAGAAGGGCCAAGAGTCTCATCAAGCAATGGTTGATTGGATAGTTCAAGAGTTTTCAGATGTGTTTCCGGATGATCTACCAAAGGATTACCCTTCGATAGAGGTATGCCCTTCAAGATTGAGTTATTGCCAGGGAGTACTCCAATGAATAGACCAATCTATCGGCTCTCACCAAAGGAGTTGGAGAAGTTGCAAAAAACACTTACAAAGTTGTTGGAGAAGGACTTCATACAACATAGTACCTCTCCTTGGGGAACACCGGTACTATTTGTTCCAAAGAAGGATGGAGGACTTTGTTTTTGTATTGATTATTGTGGGCTCAATAAGCAAACCATGAAGAATGCATATCTCTTGCCTTGGATCAATGACTTGCTTGATCAACTAAGTGGAGCATGCTACTTTTCCAAGCTGGATCTTTGTAGTGGCTATTGGTGAATTTCTATTGATAGAGAGGATGTGCAAAAGATTGCCTTTCGCACAAGGTATGGGTATTTTGAGTGGAGAGTTCTACCTTTCGGACCCACTAATGCTCCAACAATCTTCATGGATCAGATGCATTGGGTGTTGGGTGGACTATTGGATTGGTCCGTGATGGTGTTCTTGGATGATATCTTAATCTATAGCAAGATAGAAGCAGAACACATGAATCATGTGCGAGAAGTCCTAAGACGACTACAACAATGGAAATTTTACTACAAGGAGTCAAAGTGTGCCTTTTGGCTGAAGGAGGTTACCTTCTTGGGTCGTAGGATCTCATCAAAGGAGATCAAGATGGAAGAAGAGAAGATCAAGGCCATTACTGATTGGCCTAACCCAAAGGATGCTACAAAAGTATGGGCATTCAATGGATTGGCCAGTTTTTACCAACGGTTCATCCATTATTATGCTCATGTAGCTACACCATTGATTGACCTCTTGGGAAAGAACTTGAGCTTCTAGTGGACCGCCAAGCATGAAGAAGCATTCCAGAAGTTAAAGCATATGGTGTCTTCAAGACCCATTGTTCAACCATATGATCCTCAACTACCCTGTGTGGTTGATTTTGATGCTTCTAACTTTGCAATTAGAGTTGTGCTGCAACAAGAATTCCCAAATGGACTCCATCCCATTGCCTTTGTGTCTTGCCGACTCAATATGGCTAAAATAAACTACTCTGCTTGAGATCAAGAACAACTTGCAATAGTATACGCCACCAAGGTATAGAGGCATTACCTCTTGGGGAAATAATTGATCATGCAAATTGATCACAAACCATTGTTGTAGACCTTACATTTGGAACACATGAAGAGTTGACATCATCAATGGGAGGAACAACTCCAATTGTATGACATCAAACTTGAGTACAAACCAGGTTGCTTCCATGTCATCCCTGATGCTTTATCATGACGACCTGATTCGAAGGCTCTTCCTCTCCTCACAATGGCAATTTCAACAATGTCAATTGACTCAAAGGTCCAAAATGAGTTTCAATCAGCTCTACATGAAGATCCTTTCTTCCAAATGGTACATGGTTGCCTTATGGCATGCAAGAAGGAGTACAAAATCTTCTCCATCAAGGAGTGCCTTTTATTCCATGAGGACCGGATCTATGTTCTAGCTAAAGGTGATCTTTGACTTGTGCGCCTTCAAGAAGCCCATGATTTACCCATTGCTGGTCACATGGGTGTGGACAAGATCTTGGGTACCCTCCAACATCAATGATGGTGGCCCAACATGACACGAGATGTTTGAGAATTTGTCCGATCCTGTGAGAGCTGCCAACATAACAAGGCCAGTAACCAGCAGCTGAGTGGACTCCTTCAACCACTCATCGTTCCATCTGCTTGTTGGGAGCATGTGAGCTTGGGTCTCATCACATCCTTGCCAAAGACAAAACAAGGTCACACCGCAAATGTGGTGTTTGTGGATAAACTTAGTAATCAAATCCACTTGGCACCAACCTATGATACTGTTGATGCTCCAACCTTAGTGCAAATCTACTTCGACAATGTCTTCAAGCACCATGGGATGCCATGTGTACTCATCTCCGACCGTGATCCTCAATTTACCGGGAAGTTTTGGCAAGCACTCTTCCAAATACTCAGCACCAAGCTTGCTTTGTCCACGGCCTATCATCCTCAAATTGATGGCCAAACCGAATGTGCAAATTCTACATTAGAGGATATGTTGCATTCTTTTTTCAATGTACACTATACCAACTGGGATGAATATCTTGAAGCTGTAGAATTTTCCTACAATAATTCCAAACAAGCAAGCATCGGATTTTCTCCTTTCTTTCTCAATTTTGGCCAAGATCCGCTTTTTCTAGATTCTTTTCTTGCTCCCCCTCCATCTCAAGTTCTTCATACTTCCACATTCTTGACCACTATATCCCAATCTCTCCAACAAGCCAAGTCTCACCTCCTTGTTGCTTAGAATCACCAACAACAATATGCGGACCACCATCTTTGCGATCTCACCTTTGAAGTTGGTGATCAAGTCATGTTATCCTCTAGTAACCTCCCTCTTCCACTTGATACCCAAGTTTGTAAACTTGCACCTAATTGGTTAGGACCCTTTGATATCACCCAAATTGTCTCTCCTATTGATTATCAACTTGCCTTGCCTTGTCACATGCGTATCCATCATGTCTTCATGCTTCCAAGTTGAAACCCTTTGTTCCTAACCCCTCTTCCTTTTCCTCTTGAGTCCAACCTCCCTCTCTTCTTGTCCCTATCAATGATCATCAAGAGTACAAAGTTGATAGTATCCTTGCGCATCGCCATATTCAATGAGGCCGTCGCCAATATACAGAGTACAAGGTCCTTTAGAAAGTGTATCCCCTTCATGATGCCACATGGGAACCTCTAGGAATACACAGACGGCCATCTAGGAATTTGAAGCTTCCCTAGCAACGAGGACGTCACCAACTAGTGATGGGGAAATATGTAATATATGGAGTTTAGCGACAAAGTTAGTCGGGCTTACAAAGTAGCACATAAGACAAACTATCCTATAATATTCTATCAGTATCTAAGAAGCTTCTTGGGAAGCCTTCCAACTAGCTTAGCTTGCACCTCAAGTAAGTAGCTTCTAGAAGGAAGCTTCTAGAAGCTTCTAACCAGCTTAGCTTGCATGCCAAGGAGGCGGCTTATAGAAGGAAGCTTCTTGAGAAACTTCTCAAAGGCCTTGTATGCTATCTATAAATACAAAAGCCAAAGCTCATGCTAGGAATTTGGAGTTTTCCTACATTCAAGTGTCTAAATGTCTATTTCTATTCTCCTATTTCTCTCCTTGGTCTCGGTGTTTTACACTAATCAATATAGAATTGAAATCATTCATCATTCTTTGGGGTAAAAAGTATCGTTGCTCCCCAAAGAGATGTACTATATCATATGAAATCCTACTCTAACAATTTTGTTAGTGTTATTCAAAGCTCTTCTAACTCCTTTGTTTAGAGTTGATAGATTGATTTACGTATTGGAGTACTTCTTGGCAATAACTTGATCTTAAAGGACATACTATGATCAAAAGGTAACCCCTTCAACAAATAATCTGGAAACACATATGCAAACCCTTGAATTATTTGATCAACTATTGCTTGATGAGGCTTTTGGCCCTCATCAGATTCTCCATGTGTAATCTGCTTGATGCATATCACAAAAATAGAATATCTTCCTCCATAGCTTGATATATGGTTGCTTTATTGATAAAATTTCCATCTTGAGACTAATTATTCTTAGGTGTCTTACTCACAAATGATAAATAACCTAATCAGTAACTCTTACCTTTGCATGTACTTGAATTTATTGTTGGGTCTAATCAAATTGAACCTTATGATTTTCAAGCCAAGGCAAACTTAAAATGACAATATAATGTAGAGGTGCCATCCACCATCATTGATCTACTTCTAATTATTGGCATGATATTAATATATAATTTCTTTGTTGATTTCATGGACATGCAATTCTTTGAATTTCCAAAATCAACCAAAATCTTACAACCACAATGTGAAACAAACCTGCATAGGTCAAGCCTTCAATCTCATTGGAACTAATCAAGGTACCATTAGGTGGCTTGCAATCTACTATTAGTATTCTTTATTTCTTTGATTTTCATGCTCCATGAACTCTTTTTGGGTGATTTTGTCAAGATCATCTATTCTTGAGTGGACATTCATCAATGCAATACACAATTTGGTGACAATAAAAGCAACCACCATTTTGTTGCATTCTTTCCCTATCTATAGTACCAATTGGTCTTTGTTAGATGACATCAATCTCCATCTGTGTTTGCTACTCCACTCATATGTAGTGTGTTGGACATGTTTTATGAAGGTTGAGCTCAAGACCAAGTTATTGCAACCAAAGAATCAAACCGCTAAACCAACTACATGACTTCTTCCAAGTGTTTGGGATCTCACATGGTCACCTCCAATTTGGTATGTGACTTCAAGGCCCTCACAAGTCAATCCAAAGCTTCACTTTCTAATATATATATAGAATTTATATTTTGGTGTTTTTGAATTGAGTGGGATAGCTTCTTACAAAACTAATGTGGTTTAATCTTGCAAATCTATCTTGTGTAGCTCATGTAACATTTATAGCTTAGAATCTCTTAATTATTACACTCTTGAATTCTTTTTATGTTCAGATTGGCAAAATAAATGATCATTCAGCTTGCTCCACTCAAAATCGCCACTATAGTTTTGCCACTCTATTTAATTGACTTGAACCCAAGAGAATATGTCATTGTTTATCGTGAAGATTTGTAGCTTCAAAATAAAATTTACAACCAAATATAAAATTCTCTATAACATCTAGTAGATTCTTGCTTTCAAATACCTTGGGCTTTGGAAATAAGGTTCACTCTTCTCTTTCTTGAAATGGTGCTCTCTCTACATGCTCTTGTTGTTGATAGTCTCTTTTTTCCAACAATTGAATAAGGTGTTGAATTTGTTGCTACAAATCAATGATAACTTTGAGCATTGCTATCATGGCTACTACTCTATCAAACTATCTATAGTTATCTAAGTTAACACCTAGATACAACACATCCACCATTATTTGTAAGTTACAAGTAGAAATATCAAAGGTTCACCAAACAAGGTGATCATATTCAAAATATTATACCCAAAGCATAAGATGATGAACTATGTGAATGGGGTTTGGGTAGTACATGGACATGAAAATCCTAATGGTTTGAGGGAAATGGATTTAGTGCTCCTAAAATTCTATCCAACCTATTCTTTCTCTAATACCAATGGCAAAGATCGAGGTGAAAAATATGAGAATGGAAGATTGGAGTGAAAGATCACATCTAGATTCTTGAATGATAAAAACTCCAAATTTCTAGCATGAGCTTGGGCTTTGTTATTTATAAGGAACATACAAGACTCTTTAGAAGCTTCTCAAGAAGCTTTCTAAAAGCTACCTTCTTAGAGTGCAAGCTAAGTTAACCCAAAAGCTTCTTGAGAAGCTTTCTTCTAAAACCCACCTACTTGGCATAAAAACTAAACTAGTCAAGAAACTTCCCAAGAAGTTTCTTTCTAAAAGCCAACTACTTAGTATGAAAGCTAAGCTCGTGGGGAAGCTTCCCAAAAAGCTTCTTCCTAGAATTACCACTTGGCATACACATTACTTGATACTTGGAAGGTACTAAGAAGCTTCTTAGATGCTTATAGAATATTCTCATAATTCTTGGCTAATTCGACCTATTTCCTACTTCATTAGTCTTGACTAACTCATCTATAAACTTCATATTGTTCCAAAGGATGACACTACTCTCTTCTAGGACTGGTTCTTGTTCTAGAGGTTAAATACACAATAATGACCAAACTACAAAATACTGACATTTATCTTCAATTTTAGTCATTTCCAACATGCATCCTTGAGAGACAAATTTATTATTTACCATTATATCACTTTTTAGTCAATATTAGGTTTGTACGTACTTTTTGGTGCTATTGTCATGGATACATTCTTTGGAGTGGCTAGATACAAAGATAGACAAGGGAATGAATTTCATCATAGAATTTAGTACCAAGAGATATACAGACCCCATGTGACTTAAGTGCATCCGAGGGGAATCAGAAATATGAAGTTTAGAAGTGTAACCAAAGAGAAAATATCTCAAGAGGAATTTAATAATCTTGATAGAAAAATAATAATAGACATTGAATTGGCAATTTGGCACCTATCTTTGCAATAGAAAGGCAAAGTTTGGATTCAAGAACATTCCAAGATAATTGTTCCAAACTCAATCTAATTTGACTACTTCTTCCTAATCTAGTGACTAGAAGTTTAACTAAGAGAGGAAGAAGAGACCTTTTGGATACAAGTCCAAGGAAAGTATGTAGATAGTTTTAGACAAGTCTATTTGTTGGGTTAAAGCATAGAAGAAGAATACTTACCACTTGTACCTCATGAACTCTTTGCCAAGGACTCCAATCTTGAGACTAAGTTTTTTTGGTTGAGCAAGACATGAGCAATCACTTGTCAATGCCAAGAATTATATCAAGCTGAATATTTATCTACCATTGACAACAAGAAATGCTTCCTTCCTTGGTACTTGATTGTGACTTATTTCACTTTTCTCTTGCAAGTTCAATCCCCATTCTAAATTCTTTCTTCACTTCTCTTCCAATGGCAAATCATACATCTTTCACATGATAGAGCTATAAAACATTCAAGCTGAAAGATGGAAAGGAAGATCCAAATAAACTCATCAAAGAATTTGAGGCAATATAACAAAAAAATAGGATGTAGATGTTGATCAACTCCAAATAATCCAAAGTTTACTAAGAAAGAAAGCCAAGAATTAGTTTACCCATGTATGCCAAATCTTGCTAATGTGGCGGATTAGCAAACAAAGGTCTCGATTGATCAAGGTACAAACAAAGGTCTCAATTGATCAAGGTACAAATTTCTTAGGAGAGTTTCATGTCTTGTGTAACAAGGCCTTGATTGATCACCAAACTACATCTTGAGATCACTTTGAGGTATATGGTTTGGTAGAGAGAGTAGTTCAAATGATGAAGAGATGACTATGTAAGTATGGTTTGCAAAGAAGCCACTTGGGAGATTAGGATATCAATTACTTTGTTTGGCTTTTTAATTTAGATGGCAAGCCTCGTTAGCATCCTTCTCTCACTACTTCTTACTATATGGACAAGATCTAGATTTATCTATAGCTATTCATTGTGATGCTACTACGATTTTGGACTTGGATGATCTAAATGTATTGGCAAGCACATGTTCTCATTGGGCAAAGATTTGTTTAAGAGTGATGCTTATGGCCTTTGAGAACTTGAAAATTGCTAAAGAATACCTTACATTATGCCACTATTCAAGGAGGACATTATAGACATCTAATCTATTGATTTCATTTAGGTCATTATGTATATATACAATAGACTGCACTTGTGACTCTTGATGTGACTATTGACCATACTATCTTGAGAATGCATGAGATTTTGCTTTCCAAATTCCTCATGTTGGAAGAATTTGATGGTGTGTTTTTTGAAGAATAATGTGAGCAATTGTGCATCATGCCACCCCCAACCATTGATGGTATGATGGACCCAAACTTAGAAGTCATATGTCCATGCTTGGGATGTATGTTATGTAGCTCTATTGGTGAGTGACTACTTTGTTGTTGTGTGAGCGGACTACTTATATGTTTGACCTCTCCACTCACCACGGCTCCTCATGGATAATAGCTATGTCCTTGATGTTCTTGATACCTTAGCTAGTTCATTTCTTATGTGCTATAGGTGGTTCCTTAATGAAAATGGTTACGTCTTTGATATTCTTCACACCTTAGCTAGTTCACTCCTTGGGTGGTATAAATTGTAGACAATAAACTAACAATGGTATATAATTTTACAAAAAATCCTTATTTTTTTCCACTATATGTATACCATATACTTGGAATAGATGGCCATATGGAGTTAAAGGGACCTAAACACAAACTTTGTGGGCAATTGTGGCACTTTAGAATGTGTGTATGACTTCTCATATGAGTTTTACTTCTATAATTTATGATGTTGACAATGATGTATGTTGTGTACCAATGTATATATGTGCAACAACTATCATGAAATTTGTAGTACCAAAGCTAATTTGCTCTACCAAAGCAAATTTGCTCAAAATTTTTAGTGATTATCTTGGCGGTCATAGTGGTATCAATACCAACTCATGGAATACTAAGTGGAAACTGTCTATTACATTAGGGTTCTTGATTGCACCATTAAAGCAACCATTTTCACTACCAACACTATTGCATCTGCCATCAAAGTTGGACTTCCTAGCCTCCCCATGGAGAGGACCTCAAAGTGAAGCTCTAAAGAGCTTACTTCTTTTATGTTGAACCTTTGAGCTCTTGGTTATTATGGAAGAAGTTGGAGTGGAATCTGAATTCTCTATGCTATTGTGGTTGTGGCTTGACAAGTAGAATCAATGAATATTGGCAAAGTGTATATATTATGAGTTACAATTTCTAATTTTTGATTATTGTGGCACTTTAGAACCTGTGTGTGACTTCTTATATGAGTTGTGCTTCTATAGTATATGATGTTGACCATAATGTATTTAAGCAAGATACTAGTGCCACTTGAAGCTACATGCGTATTTGGTGTTTATCTCTTTGCCTTTCAAAGGAGATAAGAAGAACCATGCTATTGATGATGTTTTTCTTTTGCATAATCTCATGTACTATTTTATTTATTATATTTATACACTCATTTTGTCTCTTCTTCCGTCAATATTCTATAGCCTACAAATGGTTTTTGTTGGTATTTGAACTTCTTAAGGCATCAATCCAATTGGGTGGTTGTTCAAGTGGATGTCTCAAATACCTTCAATATAATTGCTTGTTTGGATTTTTTTTTGCTCTTTGCTTATCAAGAGAATAAATTGCTTTCTTGATTCCATTTGAGCATACTTTATATGATATAGAGAAATCTTTATTATTTAGCTATGATACTGCCATAAGGGATTTCACACAATCTGCTTTGACAAGAGCATAAGCTAAGGAGATCCCTTAGGTGTGCATTTATTTGCCATAGCTTATTTTATTACTTTAAGAGAGGTTGCAATTGCTATTCTATCATTACGCTTCTACTCACTTTCAAATAGTAAATACATTTTGAGCAATTTGGAAGATGTAGTTAGAGCTATATGTACCTTTATCCTTTACCTTTACGAGTCTAAACTCCACAAATTTTAATTTTGAAGTCTACATGTAATACTCTCTCACTTTAACCACCTATTAGTGATCATTTCCAAGATAAGGTTTGAGGGTTTTGGCCCTCCTTTAGGATGGATGATTTTGTAGCTTGTTCATATTAGACACTTTGGTTCAAGCTACAGCCTATGCTCATTTAATCTCTCTTTAGGGAACACATAAGTGGCATATTTTAGCTTGATAAGATGTTACTTCCTTGAAGCCTCCTATTTGGCACATACTTACCTACCCATAAATGTACTCCTACCACATCTATTTACTTTTGATAGTACTATACGCTAGACTTTCTCCAATTTTTTAAGGCCATGTATGCTTTCACAATTATCAAATGAGTGGTGTAAGCCATATCCCTACATCTATAGGAGTGTATTGTCTTGTACTACAAGAGATTATTACACCATCAGTATTTTTAGGAGGATAAGCTCTAATAAAGAGAGTCAACTATTAGTAGATATGTTCTTATATCATATGAACCTATTTCTTCTAGCACCTATCACAATGATAGATTTAGGTACTTATGATTTCTAGTCATCTTTACTTGGACCGCAATCTATTACTTGGCTTGCTTGCACAATACTCATTTTATTTTCATAAACTTCTTATAGTTAAACTTTGAGAGGATTTAGTGGGATCTTGAGAAGCATATACACGTTCACATCCTTACCAATATCCTTGTTGATGTGCTTATACTTGATAGAGTTAGGATGTTTTTTTGTGGAGTGAAATGCCCTAAAGATTGGATCCATGCTTTTGCTTTGATTGAGGACTTTTACTTCACATCTAAGTAGTTCACTATAGTATTTCATTGGTGATTAGATTTACTACATTCATTATTTTTAGAGCTACTAAAAAAATGAATGCAGTAAATCTAATCATAAATGAAATACTATAGTAAACTACTTAAAACCAATGCACTTGATCAACATATGACACACACAATAAATAAAAAAAAAAAAAAAAAAAAAAACTAACTAACATACATAGATATAAATAAATAAACAAATAATTTAATAAATAAATAAATAAATAAATGTGGTTTAGGTCCTCCACCTAAAGCCTATTATAGTCCATGATGCAAACCAAGATAGAACGACACAAATCCAACAATTACAAATACAAAATCCAACAATCTACATGGTAGTAAGTATAGATTGGTGGTTGGATTCGTTGTTGTATTAGTACACCTCTTTTGCCTGAGAGAGTGGAAATAGTGACCTTCATGGATGGACAACTTACTCTAAGGGATATGGAGGTCACAAACCCCCTACAAGCAAGTCATAAGAACGAGCAAGCAAGCATTGAAGTAAGAGTAGCAACAATCATCACCACCAAGGAGATGGAGGGCCACAATGCAATAAGAATATCCTCTAATACTTTTGTAACATTGTGTAAAAAACATTTGTGCATCGTCATCACTATTTTGATTGACTCCTTGAGAGGTCGCATGAGGTTCTAGACAGAGGGAAGGAGCTATGCATGGCTCTCTAAATACTTACCTTAATTTTAAATAAAGTGTCTTAGTCACTCTACAGCGTTCTAAAACATTGTGTTTTGATAGGCAAGTAGTGGTAGTTGGAGCTCCCGACTTGCCTAAAACCCTTCCTTCCTCATTTGCCCGACATGCCATTTGATGATATACATCATACCATTCATTAATAGGTTACCTTGATTCTTTCCCCTTTGCTTCGCTAGATGACCTTAGTTTTACACAGGGTTTTCTTGCATTTCTTCCTTGCATTCATTTTTCCATCTTTCCATTTTTATGGACCCTATATTTTTTAAATGTTTACTCTTCGGTATATACTACTTGGCTTAGTTATTCCTTCCATACACTCTGGCTTTGGATAGTCAATGCCTTTCTATAGCCTACTCCATTAGACCAATTTAAAAGTTGGTCATGATGTTAGGTCCTAGTTTCTCAAAATGAATTACCTTCAACTACATCACTGATTTCCACTACCCTTATTAAACTAGGGACGCACGGTCAATTCGTTTCTATAGCCAACTCCGGTTAGGCCAATTTAAAAGGTCGTGATGATAGATCTCAGTTTCTCAAAATGAATTACCTTCAACTATAGTACTGATTTCCCTCACGAAACGAGAGATGCACGTTAGTTTCTCGATACCAACCAAGTAGATACGATGTTTATATCAACTGTCAACATCAAACGAACCAGAAAAAACATCAAAGGAATTAATACTGTCAGGTCCTGTCCATCGTATTTATTTGATGGACCTTAGTTTTACAAAGAGAGACAAATCTCAAAAAAAGAATAAAAAGATCCCATCTTTATAAATCACTTGTGGTGTAATGTACAAGCACTTCACGACGAGACAATCTAATCAAAGATAAAAAGGTGTTGCTATTTATCCCTATCCCCTCCATGCACAACCTGTAAAGGAAGTACCGAATACAACACAAGTGAAATGTTTGACCTACAAAGTGCAATTGCTTTTACTAAAATTACAGAAAATGAGGTTCATACTAACAAAGTATGGGGTACGTCGAAGCAACCTTAACATACTATCGTAGATGCCATCCAAAATTAATACTTCCAATAATGTAAACATGATAATATATGTTTTTCTCTCTTGAACAAACTGCCCGACACAAGACTGCAAATAGATGGATACATGTTGTTACTCCAACCACTAGAAACAAAAATCATCCATGGATTTTTGTTCCATCAAATTCTATAATTGTCGAGAGTTTAAACATACAGATACCGTCATTGACATCTGAGATGAAAATCCTACCGTTTATAATACGATATATTCAGCGGTGAAATTCAGCATTAGATTCGATAAAAGTTCCGCTCGTTGTAAAGACGTTAAGGAGGACGATTTAGTGATGAATGACCATGCGAAGGTGGTGGGGAGGAAAACTGACTGATGAATGACCACGTTTGGACAGAGCAGTGCATGAATCAATGAAGGTGGGGGCAGCCAATGAGGGACGAGGATCGACGGTCGTGATGAGCAAATATAGAGTGCAGGAACCGGAAGCGCATCGAGAGAGTTGTCGGTAACCGGTGTGAGGTCGTAGCCCGGTTATTAGGTCATACCGGGGGCCAGTGGAGCTGATAATGCGCGAAAGAGGATTTGGTCGTGCCTGTATCTGGAATGGCGAAAGTGCCCATTCATCATGATTCCTCGAGGTACTTGGTTTATTCTCTTTTGTCGAAGAATTGTTTATAAGTACATCCGTGTTTCGTGCAAATTTTTCCCGCCATCTGTTGAGCTCAAGGTGTGCTGTGCTGCCGAGCTCAATTTGAGGGCGCAGGAAGTAGATAGCGACTTCTTGTGTCATGTCGAAAGTTGACGAAACGGACGGATGATTCGCAATGTATGGACAGGGGGATTTCGATGGAGGTTGCACTATTTGGCACCCGTCTTGTTGGTATTTTTGCATGTCGATGCTTCGGTTTAAGATTACCCGTTTGTGTTGTGGGGTGAGGTGAGATGTAGAGAGAATTATATGCTTTGTATATGCAAAGTCAAACGGAGAGGAGGAGCGGAATTGGCCGAAGATGCAATTAAGAGTGGAAGAGACAGGGCGTTCGATTGACCCCCGTGCGGAAGGATTGTTGTCCTTGGATAGCGGGGCCTACAGAAGTTGTTAGGATCTAGCCCGGTTGATTTCGACTACGATTTCATGTTTGGTCTCTCAGGGGCAGACGTAGACCCAGTTGGAAACCGTGGAGAGAGGACTTATTCATCAGCATGGACTTCCATTAGCGCAGGCGTTTTGTAGGTCTCTGGGTGGTTCGTATGTTATGGTCTGGTCACACTATGTAGATGGTCAGAGTCGTCTCCAACTGCTAGAAAAGTTCTCACTTCGGAACACATGGAGAGAATAACGAATGACGATGTGTACACCTAGAGTGAAGCTGACGATTGGAGTGGGTGCAGGGTCATCAAGGAAAGGTAGCAATCCTGGGTTCAAAACCGGACCGCGGACGAAAGCTCCCGGGCGCTCGCCAGCCCAGATTCTAGGAAGCAGCAGTAGTCTTCACAGCGATTTGTTGCGTGAATTTCATGAAACTGGGATTTACGGTCATGCAGAAGACCTTGGCATAATCCGGAACGGAGAGCTTAGTCTTCTCAAAAATGGCGCAACCGGTAAGATTGCATGGACAGATGGAAGCAGATGTAGAACTAGAAGCATCTTCTTGCTGCGTTTGTTTGTGGACTTACCTCTTGCACCTCAACCAGCTCAGGATCTGCGTGGTCACAAGTACCCGTCGAAGATCAGGCCACTGTTCGAAAACCTTTTGAAGTTCGTTGCAGGGCGAAACGTAATAAAGAGTTTAAGTGCCATGATCTCTGCCAAAAGATGGCCTTGCGCAACGAAAGCGCGTTCGACGAACCACAATTCAGTGCCTTAACTTTGCAGGCACGATATTCTGCGCGGCAACTTGATCAGTGGGTACAGTTAGCTCACATCCCCGACCCTCGGAGTGTGCACTGATTCTCGAGGTCGCAACCCACTTGGCGAACGGGTATGTCAGTATCCGCTATCTCTCTGGGCTTTCCTGATGGAAATCAAACAGCTGGTACCTTGTATCTTTGGTCAAGCACATCCATCCACCCTCATGCTCGGTTTTGAGCCTTTCTTCGGGAAGAAGTAGATTGGACGCATAAGCTTAGACCTCGATTGACTCGAGGAAGATGCTGACGGGTGGCGACCCCTACGTAGAAACTGTATCCTAGCTCCAGCGGTACGTGGGTTTCGTGGTTTTGCTTCTTATACCATGAAGCTGACCAGCATGTTAAGCTTAATCTACTTTGACCTGCGGAGAGCTAGCCAAAAGCCGTTCAAAATAAGTGCTTACTTATATGGGTTACCCAGGAAGTCTTGACTGTAGGATTCGAGCTTACAGTGTTACTCGATCATGTTAGCGTGAAAATTGAGATGGTTGCTGAAGAATATGAGTAATTTCTACATTTGGTACTTCAGGGTATTCTACCTAGAAAGTCTTAATTTGTTCTATTGTCGGTCCTACATGTCTTCACAACTGGAAGCGGTCACCATACCCTAACATTTCAGAAAGAACAAGATGAAATTTTCTCTTGTCAAGCTAGCTAGTCTATGCTTGCTGACTTATGCAATTTGATTGTTAGATAAATGATGATGTTAACAAAAAGTGCCCTGGGGATCACTTTCCTGAAAGAATCTCTTCCTGGTTTTCCAACGTAGGATTATAGTTTCCAGAACTCAACTCCACTCGGGCTTGAGAGAGCACGCAGCCTCAAACATTCTTCCTCGTTCGTGATGTGTTACTAGAGCTGTATGCCATCCGTCGTCCATTGCATACGGGGTCCACTAGACAGGAAGCGGATGGTATAGGTTATCCTTATTGTGAGAGGCTCACTCATAGCTCCATGACAAACTTATTATCGAATTTTATCCACAGGCAAAGAGGTTTGAAGGGACAGAAGCCTGGTGGCTCTTGGTCTGCTAGCTCGAGCCCCAAGGGTTGGAGAGTTTGAATATTAATAGAGTTCCACATTGAACCTTTGAAGCCATATCGAGAAAGAATATCGTCCTTTGAAAACCTTCAAGTAGCTATCTAAGCACCACCCATGCATCAAAAAGTCCAGAACTGACTATTCTACCCGCATTATTGAGAAACTCGTCGGTTGTTGTTATTATCTTGGTTGCAAGATATGGTCTCGGGATCAGAAAGCGGTGTGCATGTGCGAAGTTGGCCGCTAGTTGCACTCGAATTGAACACCATCGACCTTGAATCTCTTCTACATCAACAACAGAGCTTGTGTTAGTATTCTCGTTGTGTCGACACATGACGGGTCCTGATGCTTAGCTCTCTGTGTAATTGATATTTGTAACGATCTTTACTGGGTTACCATCGTATGTCAGAGTCAGAATCAGTCCTGCAGAGGCAGGGATGTAACCGGGTTGTTTACAGCGGGTTCTGTATTCCAGTACTCAGTATGTACGCTCCTGGATCCCCCGTTCTTCGAATGGCTTCTGCCTCCATTGCTTAAATATGAAGGGCCCTGCATGTTCCCTGCTAAGTAGGTTCTAGATCCCCCGTTCTTCGGACGGTTTCTGCTGCGATTGCTCGAATATCAAGGGTCCTGATGCTGGACGTGCTGTCTCCATTAGACTCGTTGACTCCTACTGCTTTCGATAAAGGATAAGAAGATATCTTCTGATCATGAATGATGGGCCACTACAGTATGTCGAGATGAATGTGTGTAGTGTTGACTTCTTCCTTATTGTGTTTTTTATGGTGTTGACGGACTCATGCTGACATAGAGCATGCCGAATTCCAGTCCTCATAAGTTTCTGAGACTGGACAGTTACTGTCCTGTGCACTAACATCCCCATACTGCCACCACGTCATGCGTCTCTCTCAAGGTTACAATTTCTCGCACTCTCAATGTACTGCAGGTATCTATGCTTCACAAACATCATGCCTCTGTATGCAGACTTACGCATGCTTACCTCTCTATGTAATTGATAGCTATGACGATCTTTACTGGGGTACCATGTCATAGTCACAGTCAGTCTTGTCAGACTTGGGTATGGAACCGGGTTTTCTACAACGGGTTCTGTATTTCAATACACAATATGTTGAAATCTGTTGTGTCTCGGTTGTTACGACATGATTTGTACTAGTTCTCTGTAGGTGCTACTTGTGAAATGTGTCAATTACGTCTCTACTTCTGCTTGTCTTCGTAATGTTAGATTCACTCAAATTCCATTTCCTTAGCTGCGATTCATTTCGATTTGCAGACGTTCATATTACATTTCATATGCACGTTCTCGGTTCCATACTTAGTGGGTTCTGGATCCCCCGTTCTTGGAACGGCTTCTGGTCCCATTTCTCAAATATGTTGAGATGAATGGCTGCCTATCATGTATGAACGATCTAACACGACGTGCACTACAAAAGCTGTGCATAGCGTATGGTTTCATAATTGGATGCCAGTATGGGTCCCCATGGATGCTTTATGTACCTATCATCAGAACCAAAGTTGAAGTAGCACAGAGTCGTTGGGTGCCTTTCGACTTTTGTTTACTATTACCAACATGCCTGAATCTGGCTTTTCTACAGGAGGGGGACACTCATTCTCCAGAGGCGGAGGTGAAGGCAGAGACATGCATGGCAGCATGCAGTTTGCATCACCAGCAGGCGGTCCATCTGTTTCTATGGATAGTGGAAGTATGGGTTCACCATCTCAAGGAACCGAGGCTACGATGGGAACCCCTGGACCCAATGGCATTCCTGTAAGGCTTCAACATCCGGAGAGCTTGGGGGATGATCCAGATTCCCCCGACGTAATAGGGTAAATCACTTTCATCCCCTGAACATGCTTTCAAATAAGGAATCATGAAAGTGGATTGTATTTGGAGACTGCCTTGCTGTCTGTGAGCCCAATTGATCACACCAGGTTGTTTACTTTAAGGAATACGAGCGATAGAAACTTGCACATTCTCATTAGGCTAACAAGCTGCCTGTTAATGGTTAGTCCTTGTTCTTTTATTGTAGACGGAAGAAGAAGCGCGGTCAACGCACAACTGCTGGAGAGAAAGGAGGGAAAGGTCTTCGGCATTTCAGCATGAAAGGTAGGCAAATGAAACCGTTTCATCTGTATATCTGTACCCCTATTTTCAACGGTTATGTCAAACATCTGGCGTTTGCCTACGCCTCACAATTGGAGCTAATCCTTGCGGTGACTCCTTGTAGTATGTGAGAAGGTGGAAAGTAAAGGGCGCACCACGTATAATGAGGTAAATGTTGAATTATGTTGCAACCCGTATCAGGGTTGGCTCACAGGACTTTGTACTCTGTCTGGACCTAAGATTTTGACTAACGAACTATTTTCTTGTGGTCACTGATTAGCTAAATGGACAGAAGATATTAATTGAGAAGAAATAATAGCAAAAGTTTTTTAGGCTTGTTTATCTTTTCAAATTAATTGCTTAAAAGACTTTTTTCAGAATAGTAAGATTGCGAGTGCTGTTGTATTTCAGGTGGCTGATGAGCTGGTTGCAGAATTCACCAACCCTGATAATGTACTGATTTCACCTGATCAGGTACGATAGTCTTATTCCCCACATTCAAAATTACCATACTGAATCGTTCCAGTTTTGCATTCCATGACACCATGAATGTCTTTCCAGTAACAGTTTTAGGACCATATAAGAGGAGGGTACCTAACGTTAGTGTGATTGACAGCAGTACACTGGACGTGGTGGTTTGCAGCAACAGTACGATGAAAAGAACATTAGGCGCCGGGTGTATGATGCCCTGAATGTCCTCATGGCGATGGATATTATTTCGAAGGAGAAGAAAGAGATTCAGTGGAAAGGTCTTCCCAGTACGAGTGCGAATAATATTGAGACGCTGAAGGTATGTCACCTTTTCTATTTTGCTGCCTCACTGACATCTGCTCCTCTCAGTTTACGTCGGACTCTCCTGTTGAATGGAAGACTTTAAGATGCTTAGAACTGCCGAAAGTGCGTTTGTTGTTGTGTCCGTGTCGAAGTAGCCTTGATCAACTTGTTATTTTGGGACGTTGTAGGCTGAGCAGATCAGGGTGAGTGGCCTACTCGAAAAGAAGGGTGCTTACCTCCAAGAGCTGGAAGACCAGGTACTGTCTTACCTGAGTTCTCGGTCTCTTCTGTCTATTGATGCTTTTCTGATATTTCTCGAAAAAAGTAAGTGGAGTCTCCCGTCAATTACCAAGGACTGGATGTATGCGTGGTTTGATCACAGATAGTAGGCCTAAAAAATCTGGTCGAGCGGAACGAAAGAATGTACAACATTATGGGTAACATGCCTGCTGGCGGAGTTGCATTGCCTTTCATCCTTGTCCAGGTTCGCCGGTCCTACTTGAACTCATTGCAGACTTGATGACCCTTGCGATTATATAGAGGAAGTTTGTGATGTGCCGGACGTCTTAGGTGATTGCTAGTTTTGAGGATATTTGCGAGACCTGTAAGGCTTATTGAAAACCTTATCCCATCAGGAGCTTAATTATTTGGTTGATCTCCTCCAGACCCGGCCGCAAGCCACAGTCGAAGTTGAAATATCTGAGGACATGCAGCTGGTTCACTTCGACTTTAACAGGTTCTTCTTGCTCCTAAGATCCTTCCTATTTGTCTTCTTCACCTTTTAGAGAAGTTGCATCGTCCTTTAGCCCTTGTAGATGTCGAAAACCCGTTTTTCGGCAGTCAAGATCTGTGAACCTTAACCCAGCAACCACTGCTTAAAGAGAGGTGCTCTTGATGTCGTACAAGATACAAGTGGACAAGCGGACTGACGTTTGTTCAATTGGACAATTCAGTTTTGTGTGCTTGGTCCAGTTTGATTATATAATGGACGCTTGATGCGTAACGTCATCTCTTTTAAATGCAGTGCTTTGTTTCCGACAGTTCATCTTTTGAGCGTTTGCTACATTCCCGTAATGACTCCTGACTCTTGACGCTGACTTTGGTGTGGGTATGACATCTGTTTCCATGCAGCACTCCGTTTGAGCTCCATGATGATGCTTACGTGTTGAAAGCTATGAGCTTCGATGGTCAAAACTCCGACAGTCGCGATGGACCATTTACGGATTCGGAGGAAGGCTTTGAACCTGCCTATGACGACCATTCTTCCCCTGTATCTAATTTGTACCATCGCCCGTCTATTATGTCCATGTCTCCTAGACCTGCCCCTCCTTACTCTGTCTCTACGTCTCCTCCTCGAGTGCCCAGCATTCTGAAATCCAGGGTGAAGCATGAAAGCTATTCTTAGCCTCCTATTTTTTATTATCCTTTGAAGCAGTCATGCGTAGATGCACCTCTCAACTATTCCAGTCCGTGGATAAGAACTTAGTTGGGATTCAAGAGGACTGTCAGCATATCTATATGACCCTCGGAAGGGCAAGATAGAGATGTACATTATTGTTCATATATACGGAAGAAATTATTCGCCAAATTTTAATCTCTGCATCAATCAGAAGTGAACAAATCATTCTTAACATGAAGGAAGTTTGTTTGCGAGGTACTAAATCATAATGGCTGTTCTATCCACATTCCCTCGTCCTACATGAACTCCTAAAGTTCAAGCATTGTCGTGTGAAACATTCTATGGCGAATCGAAGAAGTCAAATGTACTTTTAGTCTTGTCATACGGTTGCAGTTACTCGGCCCCTTTGCGCAAACAACTTCTGTAACCACGTATCACAACGTTATTTCCATATCTCAAGTCTTCTGCTGTTAAACTTTCAAGAGACGCAAAAGAAGCTGGATTCGGTCACTTGATTATGCCCGTCTCGCGTGGAGGATTGTATTTTGCGGCGAGTGCACATAAAAGCTACCTACACTACTGAGATGAATGTAGGTCAGTCCAGGTTCATGTTTTAATCATCTTGTATATTAAATTCAAAACCGCTGGGAGATGAAGGCTAAAGGAGAAACCAAGAAACTAAAATGAAAGCCGAGTACTTTTATCAAGTCGAGTTACAGAACTGTATAAAGTTTTCCCACTTACTACTGCACCTTTCTCTCATGTCGTTACTTTCTACATTTGTACACAATTTGCCATGCTGCATAGCAGCACCACGAAACATATACAATACATACTTTTGTGTATGTATTGTATATCATTGTTGATTTCTTTGTCTTATACCTTATTTAATTCTAATCGAAGGTTGTGACATTCGACTGATGAATTGAATGATGGGTGTCTCATATGAGATTTCTAAAAATTATAGTTCATTTGGAAATGGAGAGAGAAGTTGTGGCATTATAAATATTGAATGATAAAAATAGTTTTGCATAATTTTTGCAGTATGCCATATGTAATATTTTTCTTAACCTTCAATCTCAAAGAGAATTCTTACAGAATGGGATATTTTGTGTCCTTACTAAGAAAATAGACATCCATCCATAAGAGTGCATTCTCATCTTTGGGTCTGCGTACCTTCATGATTCGAAGATGAAGGGCTCAAGAAATATACATGTTCGTGTCAAACAGCGCTCATCCATACGCTTAATTGGTTGACTGAGAGAGGTCACTTCCGATTAAAAACATCTTACAGTAATTAGCCTCGCTTGGTGGAAGCTTTGTGAAAACAAAGCTTCCACCAAGGAGGATTTCCTAGCTTGTCCTGAGACTTTGCATGGATGATACTCAAATTTGAGATGACAACAAATGTAGTGTATCTCGAGCTAGTCTAAGGTCTAGGGTCTAAGGTCTAGGGTAAGTATTATATATATTCTACTTCGTTTTGAACTTGAATTAGAGATGATATCCAAAATCTGATTCTCAAATTTTTTCCTCGTGCGCTATAAAGTTTAAAAAGATCATCAATAGTAAGAATAAAATGGTAAGACACAAGTATGCTTACACTTCATATCTCAACTTCATATTACTAAACAAATCCTTCCAAAGCCAACCAACTTCCTTCTTTCCCAAAACTTCATAACTCTCAAAAGGAATACCTCGGATACACAAGTAGCTATTGGTTTCATCAACTGACGTTGTATATGAAAACATTCTTCAGAAAACCTAATAAGAGTGAAAGACTTACATTCTCAAGAATATTCAAAGTAAAAATTATACTACTATCCTTTTACATCAATAGAGATAAAAGGGATAGTAACCTCGTATACAATCCCTTGTATCCTCCCTTGAAAACTCCAACACTAACCTACCTGAAATGCCATTTCATGGACGACGAAGTCCAACGAGCTGTAACAGAAAGCTTAGTTCTTTATTTATCTGAACAAAAGTATACATACAAAAGACCTTGGTCTGATTGCGAGAATCGGCAAATGTTTGACCCAGCCAGCTCAACGTATTCCCGGTGAAGTAAGAAAGGTTCAGGGAAGTTGTTGATGAGAGAATGTAGGAAGAACCTACAGAAACGCTAAAGAAGGTGCTTTAACATACCTGCAGAAGGTTTGCGCATATAAAGATCATGCAAACACATTCAAATGAAATAGTCAATGTCTATTCCAAATATTCTGAGTGGATAGGAATGCAAGCATCCACCTCAGGTAAGGAGAGGCAGAACCTAAACCTATGGTAACTGAAAGTGCTCTTCATCATGAGGAACATGAACCGGCGGTATTGCATGCCCTGCAAGTAGGGGTGGTGTCGTTAAAAGTCCGCAGAAACTCAAAATTTACCAACTTCAGAATGTGGGGATTTACTCAAAAGCCCACTGATTTTCTCGCCTCACTTCCTCCTCCTCTTCAGGCGTGAAATCATTTTTGATATTAAAGGTCTTGCGAATCTCCTCGGGTGTCTTGCCTTTGATCATGTCCGCGACAGTTTGACAGGTCAAGTCGAGTAAATTCTTGATATTGAGGTAATTAGCGGCCTGTAGATGTGAAAATCAGAAACGTCATAAGATGGAAGTTTAACATATCCTATTCATTTCGATATAAAATAATCTATTATTATGCAAGGGCGAGACGAAAAACTGGCAAATAAATTGGCAACTCAATGTGATGTTCAAACAAACTACTCAGGGAAGTCATAGAAACGCACAATTCAAAATCCGTAAAGCAAGGCAGCTACTTAACTCCAAATATCCAATTTCATTGATTTGGCAACATTAAAGTAAAACTCAATTCGACAAATCTATGTTTCGAGTTAACATATAACTGAAGGATACTATTTCTTTTTTCCTACTCCTAGTTCTACTGCCTGAGATTTGACAAAGGTCTTCTCATCTTGACCACAAGCGTCCTAAGTTGAGGGACAATACACCCAGATAATAAGGTACCAATACAAGCACCCTCTGTCAGTGTAACAAATTGAGTCTTAAAACATTGCCGCTCATCACCCATAAAAAAGTAAAAAGAATGGAATACGATCGCGAAGAGATCAACTTCCCTAGTAACTAACGAGATACGTTGCACTTGCTCTTCAAGAAAAACAGTCTAGTTTTATGGCTGGACTTCTTCGCACAAATTGAATCGAGTTAAACCAATCTGATCAATGAACCCCTTACCATTTCTTCTCCACGGAAGTGAGAGGCATGACATAACCTAAGGATGAGTTTTAAGGTTCAGTTGGCACGAGCAAAAGAGTATAAGGAGATGGGGAGGCGATACAATAAGAGATTTCAGAAACGAGCGCAAAGATGAATTGCCGAAAACACAGAAGTTTGTGTGCTAAGAACGCGCCTGAATGACCGTTGAAAGTCGTTATGACTCGCATTATATAGCGAAGAGGAGTACAATACTTCAAGGGTGGTACAACACTGAAAAAAATTTGAGAAACTCAAATTTCGTTTGAGAAAGACAGATGACGTCAATGTACGTATCTTCATTAAACTGAGAACAAGCTACCCACGGTAGGTTAAATGGACAGTTGTTATAGTTGCTCGCTTTCAGTTTCGTGCCTGTTTAAACCAGGGGAAGCAGCAACGCTCTGAGAAAACGTTTAATGTCAGATCCTTACTTTTTTCTGACCTCTCGCGTCCGATGGTAATTATTCGGGCAGTGAGTAAGATAAGATTCAAGTAAGATAAGACGATACAGCTCAGGGCCCGTGAAAAAGAACATCCGAAACGTAAGAGCAAGGACCTCCCATTGGTTCGTCTCAATTTAAAAACAATGCAAGGTTTTGAAGAAAGCAGGGAAAGCTTGCAGGCAACGGCTTAACCTTTCTGCACGCAAACCTAACAAAGACGGCCAAGACGTTCTTTGTTCCAGATTATAACCCCGTCCTATGAAAGGGGTTAGGCAAATAAGTGCGCGAAAAGATCTATTTTTTTCCGCCCGAACCTGTGAAAAGCTTACAGTACAAACGTCAAGCCGAAAGTGATGATGCATGAAAACCATATGTAGGCTGCTGCATGACTTCTTCTTATCGTACCGGTCTACGACAGCATTTCATGTGAACAAATTAACCTAAACGACGTCTTACCTTTCTGCTTCACGACGAAACAAACTTAAACCTGGAATACAGATTGCCAGCCTTCCGCAAACACCCTCACTTATGTGAATTAATGGTTTCCAAATTCCTACGTTAGGCTTCAATTGGTGACGTGAGCATTGCTTCGGGAAAGTGTAAAGCAATGTTATTATCCCGGAAAGCTAACTACACAGAAGCTAAGATCAGAGAGTGACAAATGACTGCAGCTAAAGCCAAGTTGCTGAAAATTTACCAGAATAAGGTCAAAAAGTGTCGCCTGATCAACTTTCACGAAATCTGCATCCCATATTTTGATTTCGTCTTCAGGAGTGGGAGGTTTGTCGTCACTGGACTTCCCAGTCTCAACATGATACTTGCAGTACTCGATAACCTTAGACAATATCTTGCTTGAGACATTAGGCAAAGGGATCGCGTTCTCTGTCCCTGTATCTTCGATCATATTCTTCACGGTCTGACTCTCGTAAGCAACCGCCTCGTCAACTTCAAACATTTCGTCATCAGAGGACTTAAGCTTAACTTTGGTTTCTTTCGACATGTCGCCTGTAAAACCAAACGATAAATGCAACGTGTTGGACTCTCCAAATAATACAGCCCAATGCATGTACTACAGATAAGTATTTCCTGCCGGCTCTCATTTAGAGGCTTGCAGTAGCAAACATAATGTCAAAGGCGACGTTAAGTAGGGCGAAACATCACGTGTCAACAAACACGCGCTCCCTCTCGTGAACGTTGCCCCGATTGTGACGATCGGCATTGAAAAAAGTCGGGCCAAATCTGATCTGATCACATTTCTTTTCTGCAACCCGGCAAGAAGCGAATGAAACCCTCTCAATCGCGCACTCTATGACCTGTCAGTTGACTGCGAGAAACTCGCATGGGCGGTTGCGAGAAACATCCGCCACGAAAGGGATCACACATACCTCTGTAGCATAGAGAAACTTCGACAATTGACAATCGAGAGGCGCAAACAAAGCAGATAAGCAAAAAGAGTGAAGCTGACCAATTACAATACCTTTTGCAACGGGGAAGCACAGTCGCACTAAGAAACAACGCTCTGAAGCGTAATTCCACGCGTGCTCTAACCTAGAGGAAGATGACTCCCAATACTGCACTATGACAAATAGCGCCAGACCGCAAAAACGAGCGCCACAGCATGAACAACAACAGGATACAATAAATGAGTCCTGAGCTGCTAATCCTTTTAAAGTATGAGCGGCCAGCCAGGAGTCGGGAGGGTAGCGGTCAAATCCAAATCAAATCAGCGACAGCCAAGCCGACCTTGTGCGGGTGAAGGTTTCTGACGACGTGACGGACGAAGGAACGTCGAAAGCTGAAAGTGGAAGCGGAAGCGGAAGTGCAAGCGGATGCAGCAGCAGCGGGAGGGCGGCGATGAATGACGGAAGGAAGAACAGCCTTATGTCGAACGAGCGGAGCGACCCTCTCTACAACAGGAGGAGGGGGGCCAGAGAGAGAAGAGGAGATTCGAGAAGCGACACCTTCTCTTCTCCTCTTTGTTCGCGTTTACTTACATACAGTACACGACAATATTAGTGATCCGACATTTCCGTTAGGAGTCGTGCACTCTTCTAATTATGATCACCAAACGATATATGATTAAGGCTCAATATTACATGTTATTGTACCCATATAATCATAAAATCATATCATCAAAGCTTAATATTCTACATATTGAGATAAACTCTGTTGTGTCTAGATATCTTTTATTTACAACTTTCTGGTTGTAAACAAGACATTTTCGTAATTTGAGTAAATTAGGTATTTCTATCTCTGTATGTTCTAAAGAATTAAGATTACATGATGTTCTATGCAATTGAGTTACTATTATATATTACAAGAGCTTGTCATGATAATATTACTATATTTTGATATCTTTTTAGACAAGTTGCTTTCTTCACCAAAGATAATATAAATATAAATTTATTTATACATACAGCCGTAATTTTGTAGGCATTCAAAAATAGACTTTAGATTATGGGAGTAGGAAATAAAATTCTTTTTGTCTTTTTAGATATTAAAATTTTACATAATAACAAATCTTTACTTTATCTGTTATTTTCTTCTTAATATCAATATAATTTATTTTTTGGGTATTTTTTGGGATAATTAATTCATAATTTTCATTATCCTGGAGATAATAACATAAAGTTTAGAGTTTATTTAAAGTTTAAATAAGTAAAATATAGGATAAATTTTTAGTAAATTTTATGATTTAACAAATAAATTTTAATATACTATTAATATAATATGAAAAATTTTCAGCTTTAGTTAATAAAGCTATGTCTATTTAATCTTAATCTTAGAAAAATTTTGCATTGACACATATGATCGCATTCTCCTACAATATCAAGAAGGTCTTTTTTTAACAAGTTCACTCAAATTTAAAGAATCTCACTCAAATGTATCCACTACCCAATAGAGAGAGATATCTTTTTATATTCTCCGAACTAATTTTTATGAAATCAAGAAACCTTACTCTTAATATATTCACCTGATTTAGAGAATTTTTTCTTTACTAAATCTTTAGTGATATATCTTTAGTTTTAATAAGTATTTTATGTGGATCAAGAAATCTTACTTTCAATAAGTCCTCAATTTTAGAGAATATTTCTGCTACCAATTGTAGAATGATATATTCTTTAATTCCAATGAGTATTTTATATGAAATTGAGAAACCCTACTTTTAATATACTTTTAATGCAAGCAAGGAATTTCCATCTTTTGCTTCACTTTTGGCAGATTGGACTAGACGTTTATAGTCTTTCTTGCGACTGTGTGAGCATACGCTACATTCTCTCGTAGTTGACTTGTCCATTCTTCATGCTACTAAAGCACGTCTTTGCTCTTGCTTTGGCAAGGGTGCAGTCTCTTGGATCCTAACTAGATCGTGGATTAGGGCATTCCGACTTACACCAACTACTTTCTCTATAGCGATGAGGTTTTGCCTAGGTTTGGTCCACCCATATGCATTTTCATTACTCACTTATGAGTATGGTTCTACACTAGATGCAACATCAGTCCATATGACATGGTGTCCTTATGGAAGACATAGGATATCTATCCATGATGCTATTAGGGACATTATCGTGCGTATATACATTGCTACACAACATACATCGCTGTAAACATCATACACTATAGACACATAAGTCATACATAGACTCTAAAGTGCCACAATAATCAGTTTGTTTACACCACTTGAATCAACTCAACTCACATCAATACTTGATCTATCACTCCATAAACTGCCAACAATTGGGCATTGATTATAGTCAAGCCACACCCACTTTAGCTAAGAGAATCCAGGTGTCGCTCACCGGCCTCTGTCCACCATAGCCAAGAACTTGAAGGCTCAACATCAGAGAAGTGAGCTCTTTGCAGCTGCACTTAGAAAGTATACCCCTAGACTCGATTCTAGGTCTAAAACTCTAACGGTCTTGCTTACAACACACCCAACGGTGCAAATGGTGCCAAGTGATGGGTGGGTCCCACCATGAAGTCAATACTCTAAACACAAAATTTGACTGTCAAAAAGTAGTCTACGGGTAATTGCTAAAATACCCTTAACCACTATCATTGCAACTCCAATGTCTAAGCAATCTAGATGCAATATTACAAATGGTATGACAACTATCGTGCATATATACATTGCTACATAACATACATCGCTATCAACATCATACACTATAGACACATAACTCACACATTAGTCATACATAGACTCTGAAGTGCCATAATTGCTCCCTTAGTTGGCAATTAGGTCCCTCTAACTCCATTTAGCTATCTATTCCAAGTATATGATATACCTTATGAGGAGTAAAGATTAGGAGACCAAATGCTATCAAGCCCCATTGTTAGTTGCCTGTCTGCAATCCATACCATATAAAGGATGAACTAGCTATAGTTCAAGTACATCTTGGACATAACCACTATCCTTGAGAAACCACAATGAGAGGAGGAGTCATACATGCCATATGCCATCCTCTCAAACAACTATCACACACTAACATAGTAGTAGCTCCACCAAAAGAGCCACATAACATACACCTCAAGCCTGCACGTACAAGTGCCAAGCTTGGGTCCATAATACCATCAATGTTTGGGAGGTAGCATGGCACACAATTACGCACATGATCCTCCCAAACAACTCTATCATATCGTTCCAACACAAGAACTCCAAATGGCAAAACCTTACGCACTCTCAAGATGGTACGGCTTGTAGAAACACCAAGTGTTGTTGATGTTGTCTACTATAGATATACATAGTCTCTTGGATGAAATTGACGGATTGAAGGTCTATAACATCCTCCTTGAATAGTAGCATAACGTAAGGTATCTATATGTTGAGAAATCACAAAGTTTTCAAAGGCCAGCGACATCACTCTCAAAAAGATCTTTGCCTATTAAGAACATGCATTCATCCATACATATGGATCATCCAAGTCCAAAATTACATGAGCATCTCGACAAATGGTTGTAGGTAAATCTGGATCTCATCCATAGAGTAGAAAGTATGGAGAGAAGGATGCTAAGGAGACTTGCAGGCTAAACCGATAGCCCATGGCCAACCAAGGTAATTGGAGATCCCAATCTCCCAAGTGGCATCTCTACAAACCATACTTTTGCAATCCTCTCTTCACTATCTGAACTACCTTCTCTGCTAAGCCATCTGCCTTAGGGTGATCTCAGGAGGTAGTATGATGATCAATCAAAGCCTTGTCACACAAGACATGAAACTCCTCCAAGAACTTTATACCTTGATCAGTCAAAACCTTAGCTGGTGGACCAAAATGACTAAGAACCCAATCTAGGAATGATAAGCGTCCTTCACTAGACTTATTTGGAAGTATCACCAACTCAATCCACTTGGAGAAGTGCTCCACCATCACCAAAACATATTGATGATGTCTCACAATCAATGGTAAAGGTCCATCAAAGTCCAAACTCCAGCGATAACCCAATCCCATGATAGGTAATCCCATGATGAAACTATGGCATAGGAGCATTGAAAGATGCTCTAACTTGGTCACAAACCACACATCTAGCAACAAACTGCTATACATTGGTCTGTATACTACACCACCAATAATGACTTTGGAGTAAGCTATATGTATGCTCTACTCCAAAATGTCCTAGCTCCTCATGAGCATGACAAACCAAATGTAGTCTCTGAGATGGAAGTGATACTACTCTCACTCTACCATCCTCTCATACATGCAAAAGGTGTCTGCCCTCCAATCTGAACCGTCTAGCTTGCTGAAGAACATGATCTCTCTCCTTGGCCCAAATTGTGCCACCCACATCACCAATGTGAAGATAGTCCATCACTAAGACATCATAATGAATGTCTTGCTGAATTGTACCAATATCTTCACTCTTTGGATATATAACCTCAATAACTCCTCCTGTATGCGCTTACAGAGATACCACCAAAACCTCAAAAAATACACACAAAAAGGTAGATGCATGCCAACTTGGCACCATCTCCTCATTTGAGTCACCATGCCAATGTACTCCAATTTGATATTTTTGGCTAGGACATGGGTTTCTACTCAACCCATCTACATCACTATTCATCACTCCAAGTCTATGAACAACAATGAAATCATACTCTTGTAAAATCAGAGCCTATCATGCAAGCTTCCTAGATAGCTTGTCGGACTTCATCAACCACTTCAGTGGCTGATGATCAGTGATGAGAGTGAAGAGGTTACCAAATAGGTAACATCAAAATGTGCTATTGCACAAACTGTTGCCAAGCACTCTCCCTTATATGAATTATACTTCACCTCCGCTGAATTTTTGGAGCAACTAGCATAAGCTACCACAAACTCCTTCCCCTCATCATCATGTTAGGTGAGCACTGCTCCAAGCCACTACATACTCCAATCAATGTGAATCTGAAATGGTCATCCTTTGATTGGTCTTCTCAAAATAGGAGCAGATGTCAACCTCTCCTTGAGCTCTACAAAAGCGCTCTCCTCTCCTTAAGCTCTACAAAAGTGCTCTCCTGCTCATCTCCCCAACACCACTCTTGTGTAAGCTTGGTCAGCTTTGTCAAGGCCTTGGCAATGACACTAAATCCTCTAACATAGCGGTGACACAAGTTTACCAACCCAAGGAATGCTCGCACTTTGCTCACATCCGTAGGTTGAGGAATATGTGCAATAGCCTCCACCTTGGTTTGCTAAACACTATCTAGGGTAGATAGTGTGACCCAAATACTCAACTTGCTCATGGAAGAACCTACACTTCCCAAGATGTAATTTGAGTCCATGAGATCTCAACCTCTCAAACACCTCTAACAATTGTCTCTCATGCTCCTCCATAGTAGTGCTACAGACCAAAATATCATCAAAATAGTATTAAGAAAAATCCAATCCAGTTAGGATCCTATCCATGACCCTTTGGAACTCAACAAGAGCATTCTTTAACCCAAATGGTAAGAACCTCCATTGATATAACACATCTTTTCTGTGAGGATCAATAGCCTAGAATGTTGTCTTGGTCTTATCCTCCTCCTTGATCGGCAACTGATGATATCTTGCTCAAAGATCTAAGTACTGAAGATCAAAGTACTGAAGATCTTTTGATGCCCAATTGCATTAAAGATCTCTTCCAATGTAGGCATGGCATGGCATACCAATCAGCCCTAGTTTGTCAATTGATAAGACGGTAATCTCCACACATTTGCCTATTTGTGTAGTTGCCATGCATATCCTTCTTGGTTGGCAATACTATCACTGATGCATACTCTCCATGTGAAATCTCCACCAAACCAGCATAAAAAAGGTCACTATTCTAGCTTCGAATCAATGTGCTCTCCCTATCCCTATATTGATAAGGACGTCAAAAAATTGATGCATTGCTAGTCAGCTCAATCCATATACCAAGACCCTTCAGAGCACCCAAATCTTTCATATTGAAGGCAAAACAACTCATGTAGCTCCTCAAGAACCTCCAAACCCTCCGTCTTTCCTCTTCTATAAGCTTGGATCCAAAATTTGGCTCCCAAGTATCCTTTGTAACTATCATAGGAGTGGAAGATGTACTGACTGGCTGTTACACTTGACCCTTGGGAGCAGTAGTGTCATGCTCCTAAGCACTAAAGGTCCCAACCTTAGTGTGAAAAACTCCCTCCATTCTAACTGCAAGCTCCACAAGTCCGCTAGTAGCATCCCAAGTAGACCAAGGGTGTAATCCAAGTAGCACACACACACTTGGATGGAATCCAAATAGATCACTCTCCCTAGTAGCCAATGGCTGCATCCCAAGAATACCTTGTCCACTCAGTCCATTGCCTCCAGCATGTGCTTGAATCATCTCGATAGGCAAAGTGCTCATAAGTGTTTGGGTGGTGATGCCTATCAAGTGCATCCTATATTGCTCTGCCAAGCCAAGGCTCACAATCTAGGTCAAACAGTTCAGATCCATAGCCTGACCTAACACTTGATGCTTGGATTCCTTTGACACTACTAGAATAATAGTTATACTGGTGTAGAAACCCATTGCCAACTCTCTCTCATCGGCATTGGGCTCCACCAATTGCTGTAATTGTGAGTCCCAAACCAATCCAAGACCTCCCTTTCAAAAAGCATGAGAGCTTGGGAAACTCATGAGTGTGGGAAAGGGGGCTCTAGGCTATCCAACTAGGCTAACCACAGCCATAGGTTACTTATCAACCACTACCACCATCTGAGATTGACGCCCAACATCCAAGATGTCATCAACAATGATGTGGTCTAGTCGCTGAATCCCATCATAAGCGCGTTATAGAACCTCTCTATGTAAGAGATTTGTCCACCAAAGACAAAGATGATGAGCCTATGATCCCACTCTGGTTGCATCTAACAATACAACAGGTCCCATCCAAGAATGGACCTAATGTGTACTTGCCACCACTCTGGTGCAAGAATCATCCATCAAAGGATCGTTCTCCAAAATGTAGGCTAGAGAAACGGATTGATGAACCTATTGATGTCATAGTACCCGTAACATCTCTCGAAATACACCAAAATGAGGATCTTGAAGACCCAAACCCCGCCCAACACGTGTATGTCTCTAACATGGCCATCCAAAAATCACTAAATGAACAAGTCCATGTCACTCTAGATCATGCGCTCCCAATAAGGAAGTGCTTGTTGGTAGGCCTTGATTGCTGACATTGGTAATAACTCAAGATACCGATAGGCCAAGTGTACCATATGATGGAGCAAGACTTGCCTAGCAATCTCATCTCTCTCCACATACAAGTACCTATGTACTCATATACTCGCCTGTAGTACAGTAGCTAGTCTATTGCTAATCCCACCAAACAACTCCAATAGACCTACTCTCTCTATTGGATATTGCCAAGCAATGAGTGTGGTATCTAGAGGTGTCAAGGTAATTGACTCTAGAGGCTCATCCTTACACTCATCTCTTGGTAGTACAAAAGCTCCACTCCAAACCTATTGCATCAACCAATATGCATGATGTTGCAATGCCTCCTCTGAACTCCACAATGGAACATCGAAGGTGGATGGAACAATCCCACTTGTACTCCAAATCTGAGTGATCTCCTCTGGTATAAGATTATCTTGTGCATGGGTGTTGCCCTCCAAAAAATCACCAGGCCAAGTAACCGCACCACTCAAAGCTGAAAGTGATGCTGCCATGGTTCCAAATTGTAGTGAGCCAAGACTGCTACTACTAAAATGTACTAGTAGGCAATATACTTTTCCTTCACAAGATTGCTAACCTGGTCTATAGGAGGCTGTCTCCTCCCAATAGTCAATACTGAAACCCATGGGGTATAACACTACTCCCCCAACTAATACATCATATGACTCAATTATAGTTGCAATAGCATGAGCTCTCAGCACAAAGCTATGAGTTGGATGACTTGGCTGAAGTTGAACAACCAACTCTCCACGTGTGATGTACTATGTTGAACCACATCCTAGAGATGTTTGGATTTGAAATGGACACCTCTCTATATATTGGTCTTCCATAACCCTAGACCAACAACTACAGCTTTTCACAACATAAGGAGTTGCACACCAAAGTCTAATAAGACTCTTTGTGATGTATAGACCTTCCCTGAAGGTCCCACCAAACAAAAAATCCCCCTCTGGTTATCCAATAGGACAACACCATGTGTGAACCGTGCTCTCTCAAAGGCCGGTTTAGCTAGCAACTCCTCCAATCTAGCCGTTGCTGACCATAAACCATTGGTTGCTGAGCGGATCCTATGTTCCTCAACCACCTCTGCTCTAGTAGTAGGAACCACATCATCCCTACTCTCACAAAGCATGGCAGCCAATTCAAACACTAGGGTTGGGTCAACTCCCAATGTACACATGTCACTACCTGAAAATAAAGGTTAGCACATAATCAACTGAGCCGCTCCTAACATCATGCTAGACTCAATCTATGTAGTAACAGGTGGCTAACTAGTAGGTAGTCTATCATGCACCACATCACCACCTACCACACTTGCACTAGGACGTCTAGGAGCCATGGATGTTGTCTGCAATGCCTTAGAGAGCATGGAAGACTAAGGAGTTTGACCTATCTCCCAACCTCTCCTCTTTGTGGATCCAACTCCATTGATTCTCCTTTAGGCTCTGGAGCACGTATTGCACTCCTAGTCAATGCTGTAGATACATCCACCTGTGTTGCTTCACACATGAAGTCCAAAGGATCTTTATCACCAACATCTAAGGTGGAAGCCTCAGCATCCAAATCTGATCTCCTTTGAGCAATGGCCATACTAGCAAATCTCTGCTCCAACTGCTCAATCCGAGTAACCATAGTTGTATCAGAAGTAAGGGCAGGTACTACACCTCTACTAGGTGTAGATCCTCTACCACCACCTCGTCCTCCATGAGCTAGAGCTCCTCTACTACCTACCATAGTAACCCTACCACTCCATAACTCCGTGTGTAGGTCAAAGTCGGTCACTAGTATGACCAAATTTGTGGCAATGCTCATACTGCCTCTATGCTAGCTATGATGCACCAGAGGTATCAAGTCCGCTGCCTTGAGTACACTCTCTCCTATGATTAAGTCCACCACAAGTCTAACAAGGAACAACATTACTCATTGGTTGCTGTTGACACAAAAATGAAGGTAAGGGTCTAACTACAGTAGGCCCTCCACTCGCTCCATAGGATCTGGGCTGTCCACCTTGCCCTCAAAAACCAATTGGGCAAGGTGCACTCTTTTGCACTCTAGAAGAAGTCACAACTGTGGATGAGGTCTCCCTACCAAATCTAGATGTCACCACTCTCTCCTCCACCATGTTGAGCTCAATATGCTCAACCAAACCAAAGACCACTGCCAAAGTAGATGAAGTAGCTTGTAACAATGTAGCATCACAAACTCTACGTCACAATTCCCTATCCAGTATCACATACCAAAACTAGATTACTTGGGCCTCACTAACTTCCTTAGTGAAACTAATCAACCGCCTCATGCGACTATATGCGTTGCGTAGGCTCTCTCTAGCCTTCCATTGGAACTCTTGCAAACTCCTCAGCTTGTTAGTCCGCACTCCCTTGTAGTTTTGCCTTAAACACTAGAAGAACTTTACCATAGGATTAAACCCTAATACCACACCACCTCTTGTAGCGGTACCTCTGCTCATAGTAGCACTATCTCCAACTAGTGCACGTCCACTAGCTCCACCAACACTACTCAAGCTAGAACTTGTGGGTATTACCAATCTACTCCTAGCAACCAAGCTTGAAGTGATAGAGACATAATTTGGAGATCGATATTGTCACCATAACTCAATCTCCTCCAAGTGAGCTCTCCTGAACTCATGGTAATTGTCCATTGGTGGACACTCCAAATGCTAAAACAACCCCTTCCCATACTGTGAAAGGTGTGAACAAAGTTGGGTTTTGCATCTGTTGTAGATTACACCAACTATCAAATGCCTAGATAAAGTCATCCAACTCAATGGTACCATTGTACCAGAGTAACGCTTGGGACCTTTGGAGGCCCCATAAATCTTGTCCATGTCTTACAACAATGGTATGGACACAACAAGTGCACTCTCAATTGAATCAGCTCTTGGATCAAACTCTAACTCATAGTAAATCTCCTTCCTCACTAGGACCTAAGATACAAGCTGATACCAAGCGCCACTCCGAGTAAACCCACTTCATATTGTAGGGCTATCTCCTTTGGAATCCCCAAAGAATTTTGTTGTGATAAAGTAACCACAAACTACCTACCACAACCGCAACTACAAGTACCCCACCAAGAACCAACACCACCAACCTAACACCACCAAGTACCAACACCAATTGAGCACCAACAAAACACTACCTATTAATGTAACTCTAATTGAGACAACTACACTAGTGGAAAGGGTGACTTATAACCTACCATCACAACACACACTTCACGGTCTATAGGTCATTGCTTCATGCCTCATTGGAGAGAAACAAAGGTAGTCAGAGTGTCATCACTCCAGCCTCACTACCAAGAGCACACTAGAGCATCAACGCTCTAAATTTAGGGCATCTCACACAAATGTGGTGTACAAATATGAAGTAGAGAATGGAGAGGGTCCAATCACAAGAAATCTAAACAAAAGCACTCCATCTCATAAAGCAACACGTGACTGACTCTACCACCATTTGGCATTTGACCTAACAGGAGTTCCTATCTACGTACTAAGCTTCTAGGATCACCAAGAATGGGATTAAACTGCCTCTCCTAGCCAAAGCTATAAGTGTTTAGATAATATTGGGCTAATCACTAGGACAACAAGTAAGGGTGGACCAGTTAGCTAGGGCACCAGTCTAGGAACCAAAGATTTAGGGATCAAACCTTGTTGTGCACAATCTAGTAGGATGGGCAAATTTTGCCAAACAATGACCAAGATCTACTCTAAACTAGCTGGCTTGTTGGCCTTCTAGGCCTTAGTAGCCTCTCATAGCCCACAACCCTATGCCTCAAAGCCTCTAAATACCAAATGAGGCCTTTCTTCTTGCCACTTTGAACCCTTTCCAAATTTGGCAAAACTCCACCAAATCTGGCCAACCGGCAAAACTCCTCCAAGTTTGACCAAAATCTAACGTAAACTCCAGCAAAAATTTGACATAAACCCTAAATTTGGCTGACCACCAAATCCTCCGCTAATTCTTCACTTAAGCCAAATTGAAAAAAAAAAGGTTTCTCCAAATCATAAATTCATGGGGTGGGTTCCCAACTCCACATTCAATTTCACTTTTTGAACCCAACTTGCAACAAATTGGTCATGCTTTAACCTCTTGAGCTCAAAATCACAACTACCGCTTGAAAAATTGCTTCTCTTTGCTCAAAATTTAACCAGTGTTTCCGCACACCGTCTGCCTTGTTGCTAAATTTGCATCAATCAACAAGCTTTTGCACACCAAGAGAAACCTAAACTTTGATTGAGCTACCAACAATCCACAAAGCTTGGAGATACCACCAACACTTGTAATTCCTGCACCCGATTTCTCCCTAGCCTGACTTCTCTGATGTAATCAATTCATTTACACCACTCGAATCAACTCAACTCATATCAATACTTGATCCGTCACTCCATAAATTCCCAACAACTGTGCACTGATTATAGTCAAGCCACACCCACTCTAGCTAAGAGAATCTAGGTGACGCTCACCGGTCTTTGTCCACCATAGCCAAGAATTCAAAGGCTCAACATCAAAGAAGTGAGTTCTTTGGAGCTGCACTTAGTATACCCTTAGACTCGAGCTAGGTTTGAAATCCTAATGGTCCCGTTGACGGCACTCCCAACAGTGAGAATGGTGCCAAGTGACTATGGGTCCCACCATGAAGTCATTACCCCGAACACAAAATCTGACCGTCAGAAAGTAGTCTACAGGTAACTGCTAAAATACCTCTAACCACTATCATTGCAACTCCAATGTTCAAGAAATCTAGATCTGACACTACAAATGGTCTAACAACATACTGTTTGCTATGGCATGAGGAGTGGATACTTGGCTTGGAAGGAGCGTTCATATGCCTTGTAGACAACATGTGTCAATGCAAACTTATACTTGGTTTTAGATGATTAGGTGATAATAGCGGATGTTGTGGTTACGGACCCTATATGAGATATAGTTTTGGAAGGAGTGATTAACCATCCCCTTGGATGAGCGGCAAGTGCAGCAGTAGGTTGCAAAGTCTCCAAGTATATGGGCATGCAACGAGGTCACATCTTTGTTCCTCTAGCCTTGGAGTTATATGGAGCGATGGACACGGTGTTAGACACATTTGTCAAGGAGTGCAGGAGAGGTGATCATGTTAAGCGTCGGGGGTACCACTCTCACTCTCATACTTTGTAGCATATTCTAGACAGAGTGTGTCCATTGCTCTACAAAGGGCAGTGATTGGTGCAATCCATAGGAGAGCAATCACATTAGGTGATGCTTCTTCAGATGCTCGAGTTGTTTGTAGACCATACAACTTGCATAACTATGATATCTTAGGTGTAATAGGGCAGATTTCTCATATAGACTCTATTGGGGCTTAGCTTCATTCTACTTTTTTTTGTCTCTCCCTTGTACGGCTTGATTGGGTCTTCCCATCCGTCGTATTTTCTATGCGGTCGCCCTTTTCCTTTTTACTTTAATATATGTCTTGGACTTTAAAGTATATCTCCTTCCACCAAATATATAGTTATATGCTCTTTAATTCTAAGGAGTACGCAATGTCTTTAACTGATATGAATCTCATTAATCCTCTATGATACCTCAACTAAAACACTATCAATCCTTAGTAGCTTTAGCTAAAGCTCTATTATATTTACAAAATGTTTGAGAGGTTAAGAAATAGATCATAATAATTGATATAAGTATAAATAATACACCATGTGCATTTATTATTTATCATTTATTGATTATTTTCAACCTATTTTTATTTTTTATTTTTTATTTTCTTAGAGATCACGAATCTAAATTTATAACTTCATCTAATTAAAAAAAATTTTATTTCAGTACACATAAACAATTTACTACAGGTATTTGAATATTTTAATGTTTTACATATATAAAATAAAAACCAAATATTTAATAGAAACATTAATTTTCTCTTATGTCTTGTATGAATAAATGCTCATGAATATTGCTACTATTTGTTCAAAATTTTGCTACATTTTATGTGGGTATTGCTAAAATAGAAATAATATTTGGATCATGAGTAATATTATAATTAATATCAAATTAAAATGATAATATTGATAAATTTTCATATGTTTTTAAAAACTTATGGAGTTTACATGTTCACTTAATTTTTATTATAGATAATTTAATACTAGAATGAATAATTAAAATCAAATCAATTTTTAATATTGTAAATAATTATATATTTAATAAATGCAATCTACATAGATCTAATAAATGAAAATGTGTATTTATCTACGTTAAAAGCTAGATTAAGTTACCTTTTATTTGCTAATAGTCATCTTAATATCAATATTAAGCATATATATCATGTTAAATTCATCTAATGTGTTGAATAATTATTTAGTCTTATTATGGAAATATTCTTCTTTCTTGATTTTATAATGAACTAGGTTGAGTCAATAAATTCTTCATTTTTTCTACATGGTCGTCCTTATTTTTTTCTCCTATCCTTCATTTTTTCTAGGCAGTCGTGCTTTCTGCTCAATAAATTCCATGTTTTTGTTTATATATGATGTAGTATATTCAGTCCAAAACTATATGCATCTTACTATTTAAAAGATATAAGAAGGCTTCTAGTTTCCAATGATTATATCAGGTTTTTAAGTGATAATAAAATCTTGCTATTTATCTACCTATGTAATATACTAAATAAAAAATGTGGGTTTTTATTATATTTACAATTTATCAAATACTTAATTAAACCAATCATGCTATAGATATAGAATTATAAAATTTGAACCAGATTGTAAAATCATAATAAAACATATATTTTAACATAAAATATAGTTTATGTTAAGTGTATATAAGAGTATAGAGTAAGTTATATTGTACATATTACTTTTTTTTAAATGTAAAAATGCATATGCTAAACTAATGGTGTTTCATGACTTTTTCAAAGTATAAATTAGATGATTTAAACAATGATAAGAGAATAAATAACATTAATAATCAACTTCAATGAATTTTAAGACTTGATGAATTTTCATTTCTTGTTCACTAATCAATATAAAATATAACTCTCATTACAGTCTTTTGAAATTCAGTATGCTTTAATTTATAAAATTTCCTTTTTAATAAATATGAATTAATTTAGAAAATCACTTTCATAGAAACATCACTTCTATAATTGATATTTCTAAAAGTGACTATAGACACCATTTGATATCAGTGAAAAACTTTCATATATATAAAAAAATTTAATTATTCTTTAGTTTCATCATATTTAGCTAGTATCTTACTAAAATAATAATATAAGTATTATTTCATAGACAAAGAGTTCTTCTAATGTAGATTTAATATCCATACAGTTTTATCTTATTCACTAAAACTTTTTAACGGTTTTAAAATTTTTAAGATAAAATTGCATAATGATAAATATTATATAGGCATGAATTTTATGCAATGAAATTATATAGTTACCATACCTCTTGAAAAATAAAATCAATCTCGTAGAGTTAAACTATTTAGTAATTTTATTTAGAAATATACATTCCTATTTTATGTAAATAGTTTTAAAATAACTTCTTCTTTTTAATAAAATGTAAGTTCTTGTAATATATTGTAATTTTTATATAAAATAATTTATAAATACAATATACAACTAAGAATAAGAAATTAAAATTACTTTAAAATTTAAAGAAGAACTAAGGTAATAAAATATATCCATATAAAATTCCAATTGACTATTTCCACACCCTTTTTCCTTAACCATCTATATGTTTATATTCCAGGTGTGATCATTTCGTTTGCAGTTCACCGACGCCATTTTCTTTGTCCGGTTATTCTTCTTCCTAAGAGAACTCGAATTCATAGTATGCACGCCCTTATGAATAGTCCGTCAACTGTACAATGATCGAAATCGGAGGGTGAGTGTTGAACTAAAGGTTTATAAGCAGTGCAGTAGTCGCCTGTGTGAATAGGACGAAGGGTGGTTCTATATCTAAACGAATCGTGAGTTCGACCTCTGCGAATGGTGTTGTATCAGTGTCTGACATTCCGATCTGGATCTTCCTTCTGATTGGTCAAATCTTCGATACGCATCCTTAGACCATCTACAATATGTGTATGCATTTGAGTCATCAAATGCTAAATTCCTGTTTCTTGAATTAAGGCATTAAGTACTTCAAGGATCGAGTTAGTTTTAGCGCGGAATGGCATCTGGCCGCTGGTGCGAATTGCTTACGAGGTTGTTGCGCAGAAGAGAAAGCTGAAGTGAAGTGAAGGATAGGACGGGATTTCACTTTGCAGCTGATGGGATTTGTATTAGAGGTTTGTTGCAAATAAGGGAAAACTCAAGAGTCGGGGGTGAGGGCACGACCATTTACGGCCTGGAAGTGACACAATGCTAGAACTAAACTGAAGAGCAGAAAAAGGATGGAACCGGTGAATACGTTCGAATTCCTCGGATTTGTCCTGACCGGCTCAATATACGACTCTCATTTGATTTGATTGTAAACAGCAGGCACAACAGGAGGGCCCACTCCTCCCACTCGTACCTGAAAATGTTGCACCGTAGGTCAGCTGGTTGCAGGCAGCAACGGTTTGTTGGATAGTTGATGGAAGTTAGGTGTTACTGGATGTGCTAGGTGGAAGGAAATCAAGATTACTGTCTCCGCAGATTGTCGCATTCGCCGAGGGAGGGAAGGAGGCACCACTTTGGCATTTAGAAGATTTGAAAATGCAGTGTGTGTTGAGCTTAACCTGGTTATCTGGTTCCGAGTATATGTGTTCTGGTGGTTTACATGAGTACAATGCAGGGGTTTTCTTTTCTCTTACTTCTTCGAGGTGGAGAAGTGCAAAGTGGTTTAGCAGTGAGCTGCAGATTAATCCTTCTAAATTCTCTTACCTAAGGCGATGTGTCATTAACGTTCGATCAGCCTCCGGAGATAATGGGTTAAAGTCCTCTGATCCAGGACGGGTCGGGCTCCTGACTCCGCTACAAAATACAGAGGATCCAAAACTTTCATCTCGACGAAAATCCTCATCCAGTTTGGATAAGAAATTGTCAACTGGACGCAATGCAGGTATGGAGATATTTACATCCTTGTTAAATATGTGTCGTCGCATTCTTTTTGAATTGATGGAACAGATTACATCATGGTCAGGATAGCATTTACTGTATCGAATTTAACATTTTAAAGCAGGACCATCCAATCTATGAAGCCCTCTATCTCATAAACTTCTCGTGCTTGACGCATAGCTCAGGTGGATTGAAATAGCCTGCTCACCATTTTCTGATAGTTATTAGCATTCAAAGAACATTCAGAGGGACATACATTGGAGAACATGGCATTGCACCCTGCCTCTACCAGAGTTTAGAGTTACCGCTATCAAAAGCAAACTGGCCTTCACTACCATACGAGGACAATTCTGCAGAACTGAAGGCGGCAAGGCTCTCATTGCTGTAGTAGTATAATTTCCTATTTGTTATCGAAACAATCGATTTCAAATACGCCGTGGGACCACGTATCTTTCCCCAAAGTTCACCAATTCTAAGTCATACGAAGAATCAACAATTGCATACTCCCCTCTGTTTCCAGTAGTGAAGATTACGTTACTTATGTACTTTAGATTTTGTTGGGTACTCTCAAAGACCAAGCTCATGCAACTCAGTCCTTCACCAGACGTGTCAAGTGCAAGCTGCGTGCTATACACTCTGTGTTGGGCCTGATCCTACATATTTACTGTCTTTAAGCCTTACAGTTATTAGAGTCTTGCTGGCACTTTGCTTGCTCAGGCTCCATCGTGTTAAGCTTTTAGGAGACGGTTTTTCTCATTTCCTTTTTATTTGGCTATATCGGATATCGTAATATTTTACAGGTCCGAAGATTCACATTTCTTTCATCTGCTTATCCTACATTGTTACAAGTCCTAAGAGTAATATTTCTTTCAGCTACTCATAGTCATCGCTTTGTGCAGAGCAAATACGATCCTTCGCATCCAATCCGTCGCCAATTTTAGCCTTAAAGCTTTGATTCTTGGTCTGATTCGTTTCAAGTTGCTAACATGAACGTTGCCTTGTAGTTGACGGAAGTCATTGAAGGTCCCAAAACCGTTGGTGATGAATATTAACCCTATTGTCTTGTTAGGGAATTGTTGGGGAGTATTCCGTAGATTTATCCATCGCTTTACTGATGATCCAGATTGGTTGCATGTTGTTGACTATGTTTTTGGTAACACTTGACAGACAAAATGAATGAAGGATTTACAATGGAGTGGAAACAGTGGATCGGAGTAAGAGAAGACATCACTATCTTGCTAGTTCAGTATCTAGAAACGAAAGGACTTGACTCAGTTCAAGCCGAGCTTGCTGCAGATGGGGCACCAGTCTTTATCGCGCACTTAATCTCCCTTCTCAGGTCCTGTTTTCCTGCTCGCTACCTCTCTGGTAAGTAAAACCGCGGCACCTCACTTTTTGTGCACCAGTATGGACTATTATCTTCAATGATGTATACTCGCACTCAGTCTATTTCAAACATGACTAACTCGACCATTAGTTTTCATTCCATGGTTAGGGTACCTTAAAAGTGTCGAGCTTTCTCTATGAAGTTTGACCTTAGAAGGGGTTACTCGATTTGTGCTGTCCGTACGAGACTCACTCGCCGCTCAACGGGCCAATCTGTTTCAGGTGAGGAACTTACAGGGAGCGAAATACGTAGTGTTCTGCTACCGTACCTTGACAATTTGAGCGACACACATGGAGAGGGCCTGGATATTCTTGCAAAGTTTCCAGCTTTGCCTGGGAAACTTCTACCTGGCTTTCCCGACCTGTCAAGTTTTGTACCACAGCCAGGAAATACAAGAGAAATACTATCCGGGTACCCTTTGCTACTGGAGCATTTGGTTGATGGGAAACTACCTCCCTCGTTGTCTTACTTCTTGAGTATTGGCCTAACACCAGCACAAGTTGATTCCATTGTGAGAAAATTTCCTCCGATTGTCGCATACAGTTTTGAAGGGAAGATACAAAAAGTTGTTGATTATTTGCTCATCTTAGGTGTTCCGTCTTCCCTCATACCGAAGATCCTCATCAAGCGGCCACATCTGTTTGGATGTAATGTAGAGGAGAATTTGAAACCGACAGTTACCTTTCTGGAAGGCCTTGGTGTCGAAAGTAAGAGATGGCCCAGAATTCTTGTCGCTTTTCCCCACATGTTGACTTATAGCCAATCCAAGACTGCTCTTATCTTCAACTTCTTAATAGAAGTTGGTTTTACGGCAGCCGGTGCTGGCAAGGTCTTGAGTAGATTTCCACATGTAGTTGGATACAGTGTCGAAGGGAAACTGAAACCCCTGGCAGAATACTTCTACAGCATCGGTGTCGAAGATTTTAGTCATGTTGTTATGCGCTCTCCTCAAACTCTGGGTTTGAGTCTGGAGTGCAACATCAAGCCCACAATCGAGTTCCTTCTGAATCTAGGCTTCAATATGGTGGAGCTCGCATTTGTGGTGAATCGTTTCCCGCAAATACTCGGCCTGAATGTGGAGCACAACTTGCAACCAAAGTGGGAGTTCTTCTTGAAAATGAAGCGCAGTCGTTCAGAGCTGGTGGATTTTCCTCAATTTTTTGGTTACAGTCTGGAGAACAGGATCGAGCCACGGTATAAGGTCATCATAGAGAAAAAGCTTCCATGGACTCTGAACAGGATGTTGAGTTCATCGGAGAAGGTGTTCCAAAAGCTCATGCGTGACTGAGTAACGAGAGATTGGACTGCTGCTAAAGTAAACCATCGACGAAGAATGCAACCTGAAACGCAACCACTCCCTTCGGGAGTCCAAACCGGCCATTTTCAGGCATTCTAACGAAGTCGGCTGCAGTGATGGAGTCAGGAGCGGCACCAGCGTTTCTGGTGCCCCAATTTTCCCATGCTTACTGACACTCGAACTCCAAGTGGGAGTACTTGAAATACAGAAGTGTAAATATGTACAGATCTTTTGCGGTGCAATAAAATTGTTTAGTGAAGACCAGCTGTCAGGTTTAACTGCCCATGCTTCTGTGGACGAGGCCGGTAACAGACATGTTTGATTCGGAAAGCGCTGCCTGTCGATATAAAGTGTAGAAGCGATCAGAGTGAAATCTATATGGTGCCGTCCTGAGCCTATTAGAACGTACCTTGTAAAGTAAGAATGATTGCATGATGATTACTGTCAACTAAGTCAACAGTAGTGACTTTCCGACCATCGGTCAGTTTTCGACACTATCAACTTGCGATGAATTGTTCTCGAGGCTCAGGTTCCCGTCAACTTGCGATGAATTGTTCTCGAGGCTCAGGTTCCCGTCCATAGTAAGGGTCTCATTATCCACAATCTGTGAGGTCGCCCTGCAATCCACTTCCAATCGTTGTTATCATAAGTGAATCAGGTCATCAAGTAGAGACGTGATAGCACTGTCATCAGCGGGTTTCACCATAATTAGGATCGGGTTTCACAATCTAGGTCGCTTTTATTAGCTGGCTGTAAAGGTACTGCGCATTTCATCCATCCCGTACTTAACAGGGAACAAAGGAGGAGACATTTCGAATTTTGCACCCTCTACACCTGGTATACTTCAACCTACTGACTCTTAAGCTGGTTCAATTTTTGAGAGGTAATCATGAAGATTAGAACGTCTGACACCCTTTGTCCATGTGATTGCTGTGTGTCCTGAGCAATCAAGTAAGTGCAAGGTATCTTGTCCTCGCATTAGTCTCGAATATTCACTGAATTCTAAAAGCAAATAAACCTATCAAATCCCCTTGCCAGCTGGTAAAAATCGAGTGTCTCTCCTGCCCGGCAACAGAAATAGTGCGTCATTCGGTAATCCCTCTTTTCGGTGATCCCTCTTTACGCAACTCATGGTATAAAATGAGCCGTCACCGCAATTCCTCATTGACAAAACCTCGCTTCCAATACAGTTATTGGACTCGCGAACTTTTCAAGTCTCGCTTCAGATAACCACCTTTCCATATTTGCTGACGTCCTCAGATAGGAGCACTTTTGACCTATTCAGACATCTCCATCAGACGTACAGTAACTTACTTCAACGCAGACACGGCTGCAGCATGACTCTACCCATGCTTACGTACAATCTCTCCTAGCATCTACGCTACATCTGTCTAAGAAACGTGGATCAGGATTCAGGTTGCCTCACATTCAGTAGGCAGATGCTTTGAGGCCGAGAAAGTATCCACCGGCTGTACGAGCGGCAGGATTCTCTCTCCCTTGTCCTTGAAGAATCATAACAAATCAAAGATCCCAACCCTGATCATGATCCATCACAGGGAACTGATGGGCACCAAGTCCTACCTACCAAGAAGATAGGGACCAAAAGGTTACTACAGAGAGGAATTTTGTGTCAATATGTGCACTTGTCACTGAACGAATCAAGTGATCTTAATCGTGGCCTGATTGAGGTGGAATCCCGCTCCGCACTACTCCGGATCCTACAGACCAAAGAGGAAGATCTTCTCTAGACTAGGATATTGGCTGCCAACAAGGCAAAGCGTGTTGCAACTTCGAAGCCGTGGTGCTGTTACATAGGAAGGGTAAGTATCTGGGATGAGCACAACTCCTACCAGAACATGAAACAGGGGACTGTGGTTTTCACAGTAGGAAGAGGCCATCCATCGACAAAGTAAAGCTTCATTCGACGATTCTAACTATAACCTTACGCACAGGAGAGCAATGGTGTCTGCACTTGATGCTGATCCAAGAAATGGAAGGACTCAAAATTTGATTATGATTTTAGAGTACAATGATTTCAGAGTTTCAGGAAAAGAAAGGTAAGGCCATTCGATGCCTAATGCAGACTCCAAAAAAGTAGGTCTTTAGTGAAAAGCTACCTGCCTTTATCCCTGATCGACCTAGATCTACTTCAAGCCTGACCTGATCCATGGATCGATCCAAGCGATATATCACATGGCTGCTATACTGTGGTGTTCTTGAGGTATCTGTAAGTGAAGCCTGCATGCTCATTCTTATGCAGCCACCTTCTTGGATGTAACTGAGTTGCAGATAGCGGCAAAATCAGGTCCCTGTACACATGGATTGCAAGCCGGACATCTTAGTTGACTAAGAGAAGCGATCAAGCTCGTGAAGCATAGAGGAATCGGTAAGCCCACGTTGCCGTATGACAAGGCATGGCATAAAAGTCTTATTTCTGGCCATATGAGGATAACATCATTCTCTTCTAGGTCATGCAACATACCTTCAGAGAAGCACCTCCGACAAGGAAACCGTCAATATCCTCTTGTTTGGCAAGCTCGGCACTGTTGGCAGCGTTAACAGAACCTGTTCATTCATGGCATGTCAAAAATGCTAGCAATATTCATGGTCGACAAGTTCTGTGAAGTCCTAATTCAAGCTGACAGGATTTATGAGACGATCTTGAGGGCCAGTCTCGACTATAAGGATCAGAAACAGTAATAAGGAAAGTGTAGCTACCGTGCCAGTTACAAGTCTGTACAACAGTATGCTTTTATTGAAAAACAAAGCAACTCAAATACAAAACCATTTCAGTAACAAGTACAATAACTCCTCCAACAATGTAGCTTACAAGCTGGAATTCGATGCTTACCACCATAGATGATGCGGACCGCAGATGAGGCTTCAGGAGATACATTGGCAGCCATCCATTTCCTGATTTCCGCGTGCACTTCTTGAGCTTGTTGTGGGCTTGCCACCTTGCCAGTCCCGATCGCCCATACGGGCTCGTAAGCAATGACAATATTTGTCCAGCTGTCGACCTCATCTGATGCAATACAGGACCATGTCCACTTTAATCAGATTCAAGCACACTGCGTACTGCTTGAAAAGGTCAAGCGCTTAAAATGCAGCAAAGAGGAAAAGAGCTGAGTTTCTATTTCCACCCTTTTATCGTCCAAAGGCGGCAAACTTCTGACAATCTCAGGGATCAGACGTGATTGTATTAAATGTGGTCGTCGCATGTAGCATTCGACGTAGCTCTCTTAACATAAGGTACTTAGACGCTGATGAAATGCTAGACCTCTAATTATGCAGGTGTCCAACATAAGGAACTGCTGCTCACCAGCGTAAGCTTTAAGTTGTTCAAATACAACTTTGGTGGTCTTTCCAGCCTCTCGCTCTTCCAAAAGTTCACCAACACAAGCCATGACTTTCAAGCCATTCTTAAGGGCGTAAGCCGCTTTCTTTCCAATGAACTGATCATCAAAGCAGCCGAAAGAATGAAGTTAGCTGTCTACTTTAAAAGGATGTGATTCCCAGGACATCAATCGGAATAAACAATCCAACAGATCCATTCTCTCCCGCTTCCCAGCGACTCTAACAAGAAAGAAAAAGCATACCTCATTCTTCTCACCAATAACATGTCTGCGCTCGGAGTGACCAAGGATCACCCAGCCTATGCCGAGATCGTGGAGCTGCTCAGCACTGCTCCAAATCAACCACTAGTCTTAATACCCAGAGGATAGAAAGATTTGACTCACGCAGAAGGAAATTCAATTACTTCAGATGACAATACAGAGTAGATATATCTAGATAGGACGATCATAGATAGTCTAATAGGCCCCATAAAATTCAAAAGGCCCACCAATCCCGATAGCCAGCGAGATCTGCCCACCTGATCTCTCCAGTGAAGGCTCCACCCTTGCTGACCCAGGAATTTTGAGCGGAAACCTCGATGCGCTTGGTCAGGGTGTTGAGGACGGAATCCAGGTAAATGTAGGGAGGAGCAACAACCACGTCTGTGACACATTTCCAGCAATTGATCAGATGCCAAATTTGTAATTCTAGTGGCTTGAATTTTGTATCAAAGAGACCAACGATGTGAGAAACATGTGCCCAGCACCCTTGATTCACCCGAGAACAAACCCCACAAACTCACCTACGTCTTCTTCGAGCTTGGCCTCATTTAGCTCCTCAACTAGCTTCTTGACCGACGCCTTGTTACCATTCTGCAGGAAATACTTACCGATTCAGAGCTGCTTCGCTGACAGATAGATCCACACGTGGAACAGATGTAATTCAACAAAGAACTATATCAGCGCCAATGAACAAAAAGCGCGATCCCGTCCTACCCTAAGGGATTCAGGGACATACGAGGCAACCGGAAGCAATAAGATTAAAGAAAGATAACTTACAGCTTTCCAGTTTCCTCCGACAAAGAACTGCCCATACGCAAAAACGCGGAATCAGTACGGCACTTCTGAGAAGATACGACAATAATCTACAGTAAACTAACTACGCTTGTCCGCTTTGACATCTCCTCCCTCCTCCGCCGGTGACAGCACGCAATCATTCAACTGCCCACATGGACAACATGCAGTTCTTCACGTGGTACCGAATCTACTGACACACTATAGTTCTGTTCCAGACTTCCCCGAAATCAAAATCAGCAAACACGAGGTAAGGAAGGAATCCTACGCATACTGAGATCTATGTCACAAAATCACAATGCAGGTCCCCTGGCAACCCAACATTTGCAATCAAATCAAATCCCAGACAAGCTCAAACACAAAACCCTGTAACCAATCTGCAAAAACCCAACTAACTCCGGACCGGAGCAAAACAGTCTCCGCCGTTGCCGAGTTAGATACTGAGTTGTGCTGTAGAAAGAGAAACTTTAATTCGCGTAATATTGAAGCGTAATTTCGTCCTCCAGTACATTCGATCCGGAGCCATTTCCACAGAACCCACAAATCACACAATCTCCACTGTCATTCATTCCCCGAGAAGAATCTAAGTTCGCATTGAGTCTAGCTACCTACCTTGTCTCCAATCTCTCCTCCTCATAGTCAATCTATCTCTTTCTTTTATGGGGCAAATGTAACTCCAGGGGATCGGGAAGTGAAGACGGTGAAGAGCAACAACCTTGCCAGTTCCAGCCATGGTGACAACACCCCTGGAGGCGTTGGTTCCATTGTTGTTGCAAACCGAAAGCTCATGCTGCACCGAAGCGAAGCCGGAGAGACGCTCGCCACCATCAACTCTCCTCAACCCGGAGAAGCTCAAGTTGGTGCTGCTGATTGCTGCAGCCCTGCCGCCTGAAGCAGCAGCAACTACTCTGGGCACTACCATTGCCCCAGCGTTGCTCATAGCTACACATGCTTGCGCCATTGCTCTAGCCCACCCAACCCAATTCCCGTAAAAATTCCGAGATAGCGAGCGAGCGATTCCTGACTTCTTGATTGTTCTCTGCTCCCTCTCGTCCTTCCAAGATTAGTCAGCCGTCGTCTTCCCTCGCTTGTTCTCTTCGTCTCTTCTTCTCCTCTCCTCTCCTCTCCTCTTCTCAGACAGAAAGAATCTAATCTCTGCCGCGGGCCACCCCGTGCACCAGACCGGACAGACCAGACACTCGATTGGATTCTTGCTCCCTCTCCTTTCCCTTGCCTTGGCTTCTTCGTCCCTTCTTCTTTCGTTCCCCCTCTGCCGATCGACGGTACGTATAAACGAGCACTCGATCTTCCACCCTCCAGCGCCTCCACCAGGCAAAGTCCGCCCGGCAGATCCTCTAATCAGTCCCGGCCGACTGGGGGTCTTGACTGATTGCCGGTTTCATAACCCAGGTGAGCCGAGTAGAGCCTCGAAAGATTCCCGGGAACCCGGCCCCCGAGAAAATCTTCCCGAGCACGCCCTCCCGGTCCTGTTTGGTAGCTCTGCCGCTCCTCACGACCACCACGTTTCGCCGCACCACGGTGTTCTGCTGCCCCCTTCCATATGCACTGTGCTTGCGTTTCTCTCGAAATCGATGCACTGGGTACTGTACTAGACTCTCTTCCAATTCTTTTCTATTCTCTTCTCGATGTCCTTTGGGATGATGGTCGTGTGTGTGGAGACTACACCGTTTCTGTAGTTGTTTACTGTTTCTTAAATCTAGTTCGCTGCTCAATTTTATCCCAACCACGAATATGTCTAATCACAAAGTGGGGTACGATGGAGACTGAGCCTCGTTATTGGGGTGTCCTTTGCTTTTGCTAAGTTGAGTGAGAAGGGAGGAGGCTAACTATTTTGTTCTTTCCTCATCTGGATTTCCCTCGATACTCAAGCTCCTTTCAAATTTGAATCGGCCGTCACATTTGGAGGTTTGGAAACAAGGAGCGTGTTTTGTTGTATTGGACAGAACTTCATTGGACTTATTGGGGGGACCTATTTATTTCTCCTTGGTGAATAGTTGTTGATTGATTTATGGATGCTAGAGGTGAGCCTCAAGGATCTTTTCCCACAGACGTGCTATTCTGTGCTCACCATATAGCAAACCACTCGAGACCCTACTCCACGTCCCGGGGATCGGGATGGGTTTAATGATATATCAATGGTGATGGTATGTAAAACAAATTAAGTTCCATTTCCAACTAAATTGTCACTTCTTTTATGTTCTTTAAAAGCCTCATGGGTCATGGCCATCGATCTCTTTGTGATTACCAACTTCTGTTAACTACTAGCTATTATTAACTTCAAAACTACTGGAACTATTTAATACTATAGTGACGTTCTTTATAAGAAAACAGTCGGTACTATCTGTCTATGTTCTCACCACCTCTGGAAAAAACAATGTTAGCAACGAAGAACTTTCCCGGCCAGTGCGCCAATTTTATAATATATACTACTGTTGTATGAGTTTGGTGTTTTCATCACTATATGTTTCGATGATATATATGTGTGGTTTGGCACCTGTTTGTGTTGTCGTCGTGAGACATTATTTTCTTTGGTCATTCTCGCTTGTATTTTACACTTCTGTAAACGTCATATCGAATCGAAATTGTGTATCATCATTATTGTGGTTTTCTTTGCTTTTGTATCAATTCAAACTGGCTACCATTGTTGTGGTTTTTCCTAAGAAGTCATGAAATAGGATGTTATTTTGACGTTAACGTGTTTGGACAAAGGATATCGACACTCGTTTGTACGGTACTTCAAGTCGTAATTTGTATGTACTTACTGCACATCAAATGGAGGGCTATGGTTGAGGGTTGGTGGGAAGAACAGTAGATTTTATGGATTCTAAGGAAACACGTTATTCGATATTAGACTTTGAGAAATTCAACTTGACTCTAAATTACGGACTCTATATTTAGAATTTCAAATTTTTCTTAGGTACATATAATTTTTGTCTTATTTTACGATAGTTAACCTCAAGATCAAATTACGGAAGTCTTGTGAGATAATACTAAACATTAAAGCTGTTTAAGTTTGACTTCATTGTTAGATAGGAATTGAAATATGTATAATATGAGAAGAGCACGCTGAAAGCAAACATGTTTTCCTTTCAAAATACAACCCAAGGCTTAATAGATTAGTATAGTGTATCCATAGAAATGATTTTTGTATTGCATGTGTAGTCTTTGTTTTCGGAGACAAGGCCTGCACAACATATAATCAAAATAATCTTCCATATAAAATGAATTTAATCAGTTGAGGTTTGGATTGCCTTTCTTATTCTTATCTAATTTTTATTAATGCACTTTTTAATCTATAAATTGACACCTTTTCATATGTATAGAATTTAATAATTTGTTTGCAAGTTGAGGTAGTAATAATTGAAAATTAATATTTTCTTACTTTACTAAAACATCTTTAGGTTCTTCTCAACTCTGGGTTTTGATATATTAACATATGCTTATTGATTTGTATAATTTCCACCATCCTTGTGAAGATAAGATCTAATCAGAACAAACGTTCAGATATTATTCGACATTTTATGTGGGTCAAGCTTCTATATTTTTCAATTCCATTACTTTTAAATATTTATTATTAATATTTGAATTATTCCATTAATTTTAAACATTGATTATTAATATTTGAATTATTTAAAATTAATGTGGCATTTGATCTATGATCTTCTTGATCTATGATCTATGATAGGGTGATCTACAACAAAAGAGCTTACTTTGGTATTATTTATACCACACTAGAGACTTTCTAAGATTTTGAGTTGTTTCTTCAATTGATTAATCTAATCTACAGATTTGTTTATTATTTCAAGCAAGCAAAAACTATGAATATAATTTACATGGTACTATATATATCAAAGAGTTAATTAGGTTGAGACTATATATAAGATGTACAAAAAGAGTTGGAAGACTTTTTGAAGTAGTGGATTACTATATGAAGTGGTCTACTTGGGTTACTAATGCAGATTAAAAGTATGCTCAAAATGTGCTATACAATTTGAATGAAGCTCAAGGTATACATACAAGATTGCATCAAAAAGCTAAAGACACTACATGTTGATCATTTAGAGAAGTTGGGGCTTATAGGTTGCAATGTGTAAGATAAGTGGATGTGTAATTTAGCTACCATATCTATCAATCAAGATAAAACATGTAATTTTTGTTAAGTCAATGCGCTACGGAGTAAGAAGGTGTGGCGATCTACCTTTGCGTTGTGAGAAATTGACTTGATTGAGAGAACAATTGAATGAAAATCTGCCTAGTAAATGGAGCAAAAATCATTCATCAATCTAGTAAAGAGAAACATGCACAAAAATTACACAAATTTCATGTGGTTCATCAAAAATTTACATACATCCACAATTGTATAGGATTTCATTCATTCAAGAACTATCAAAGTCACCACTAACTGCCGATACTACAAATATATGTACACTAGCACTTTCACTTATCTAATTATGGAATGCATTGTGCCAATTAAATTTGTATCTAACCCTAGATTGTTTAGTACCAATTAATACACATCACCTCATAAAGCTCTACATGTGGGATCCATTCCATAAACTTCCCATAAGGGTACATTCATGCAATAGATTCCCACAATGGAATCTTGTAGTAGAATCCCACAATCCATTCCTATAGTGGAATCTTGCAAGCAATCCCATAAATCCTATAGTATTGTAAGTTGTCATGCATCTATACATTGCTACACAACATACACTGTTGTCAACATCATACACTATAGAAGCAAAAATCACATATAAGTCATACATGAACTCTAAAGTGCCACAATCAATCAATCAATTCTTCTTCAACTCAAATCACACTCAAATTAGATAGTTACTCAATCCTTCACTCAACAATCTACCAACAACTAGACACCAATTACAATCAAGCCACACTCAATCTAGCTAAGAGCGTCTAGGTGATGCTTGCCACCATCTATACACCGTAGCCAAGAACTCAAAGAGTGAGCTCTTTGGAGTTGCACTTTGAAGGTATACTCATCTGCTTGACCTAGATCTCCAACCCTAATGGCGCCACTAATGGTTACATCTGATGGTGCAAAAAGTGCAAGTGACAATGGGTCCCATCATGTGATTAGTAGCCTTAACATGAAGTTACACTACCAACAAGTAGTCCATGAGTAACTACTAAAATACCTATGAATACCAACATTACCACTCTAGCATCCAAGTAAATTAGCCTTGGTGCTATAAATTTCATGACATCTATCATGCATATATACATCACTACACAAGATACATCACTATCAACATCATACTCTATAGAAGCACAACTCACACATAAGTCATACATGAACTCTAAAGTGCCATAATTGCCTCCCTAACTGGCGGTTAGGCCTCTCTAATTCCAAACAGCTATCTACTCCAAGTATATAGCATACCCTATGGTGGGCAAAAATCAAGAGATTGGGTGCTATCAAGCCCCATTGTTAGTTCCTTGTCTGCAATCTATATCATATAAAGGGTGAACTAGTTATAAGTCAAGTACATCTAAGACATAGCCATTGTCCTTGAGGAACCAACATGAAGGAAGGAGTTAAACATGCCATATTCCATCCTCTCAAATAGCTATCACATACCAACATAATAGCAATTCCTTTAGAAGAGCCGTGCAACATACACCACAAGCTTGCACATACAAGTGCCAAGCTTGGGTCCATAGTGCCAGCAATATTTGGGAAGTGGCATGGAGCACAATAGTGCACATGATCCTTCCAAAAAACACCATCATGTCCTTCCAACATTAGGACTCCAAAAGGCAAAACCTTATGCATTCTCAAGATAATGTAGCCCATAGTAATATCAAGTGTTGTCGGTGTTGTTAATTGTAGATATACATAATCACCTAGATGAAATTAATGGATTGGGGGTCTATAACCTCCTCCTCAAGGTATCCCTATGTTAAGCAACTGCTAAGTTCTCAAAAGCCATCAAGATTCCTCTCCAAAAGATCTTTGCTTGTTGAGAATAGGTGCTCACTCATATGTTTGGATCATCCAAGTCCAAAACTATAATAGCATCTTGATAAATGGCTGTAAGTAAATCTGGATCTCATCCATAGAGTAGAAAGTAAGGAGAGAATGATGTTAAGGAGGTTTGGCGGCTGAACCTTGCATGGCCAGCCTAGGTAACTAGAGATCCCAATCTCCCAACTGGCCTCTCTACAAACCATACTTACGTAATCCTCTCTTCACCGTTTGAACCACTCTCTTTGCTAAGCCATCTACTTTAGGGTGATCTCAAGAGGTAGTATGATGTGATCATAAAGGCCTTGTCACACAAGACATGAAACCTCCCCTAAGAAGTTTATATCTTGATCAGTCAAATGCTCAACTAGTGCACCAAAATGACTATGCATCCAATCTAGGAACGAGTAAGCCATCCCTTCATTGGACTTGTTAGGAAGTGCCACCAACTCAATCCACTTGGAGAAGTGCTCCACCATAACCAAAACATATCGATGGTATCCCACAATCAATGGTAAAGATCCAACAAAGTCCAAACTCTAACAATAACTCAATCCCATGATAGGTAATGGGTGTAACTATGATGTAGGAGCATTAAATGATGCTCTACCTTGATCACAAACCACACATTTGGCAACAAATTGCTATACATTGGTCTGCATATTGTACCACTATTAATGACTCTAAATTAAGCTATATATATGCTTTATTCCAAAATTTCCAACTCCTCATGAGCATGACAAACCAATTGTGGTCTCTAAGATGGAAGTAGTACTACTCGCACTACTATCCTCTCATACACAAAGAAGTTGTCTATCTTCCAATCTAAACTGCTTGGCTTGCTAAAGAACACAATCTCTCTCTTTGGTACCAACTATGCCACCCATAACACTAGTGCAAAGATAATCCATCATTAAGACATCATCATGAATGTCTCACTAAACTGTACTAATATCTCCACCCTCTAGATTTGTGACCTCAATAACTCTTCTTGTATGTGTTATGAGGGATACCACCAAAGCCTCAAAAAATATACATAGAAAGGTAGATGCATACTAACCCAACACCATATCTTCATTTGTCTCACCATGCCAACATGCTCTAATCTGATCTTGTTTGCTAGACATGGGTTTCTACTCAACCCATTTGTATAATGATTCACCATTCCAAGTTGGTGAATAACCATGAAATCATACTCTTGTAAAATTAGAGCCCATCATGCAAGCTTCATTGAAAGCTTGTAAGACTCATCAACCATTTTAGTGGTTGATGACCAATGATTAGAGTGAATGGTTACCAAATATGTAACATCATAAATATACTACTGTCCATACTGCTACCAAGCACTCTCCCTTATATGAACTATATTTTGCCTCTATTGAATTGTTAGAGCAACTAGCATAGGCCACCAAAAACTCCTTCTCCTCATCATCATGTTGGGGTAGCACTACTCCAAGCCCTAATGTACTCCAACCAGTGTGAACCTAGAATGGTCATCCTTTGATCAATCTCTTAAGAATAGAGGCATCTATTAACCTCTCCTTGAGCCCTATAAAAGCTCTCTTCTACTCATCTCCCCAACACCACTCTTGTGTAAGGTTGGTCAACTTTGTCAAGGCCTTGGCAATGGCACTAAATCCTCTAATATAGCAGTAATAGATGTTTGCCAATCTAAGGAATGCTTGCACTCTACTCACATCCATAGGCCAAGGTATATGCAATAGCCTCCACCTTGGTCTATTGAATATCAAGTTCTCTAGGGTAGATAGTGTGATCCAAAAACTCAACCTACTCATGGAAGAATCTACACTTCCTAAGATGTAATTTGAGTCCATGAGATCTCAATCTCTCAAACACCTCCTACAAGTACCTCTTGTGCTCCTATGTAACAATATGGAGTTTAGCGACGAAGTGAGTTGGGTTTACGAAGTAGAGAATAAGACAAAATAGCCTAGAATATTCTAGAAGTATCTAAGAATCTTCTTGGGAAGCTTCCTAACTAGTTAACTTGCGCCCTAAGCAGGTAGCTTCTAGAAGGAAACTTCTAGAAGCTTCTAACTAGCTTAGCTTGCACTCCAAGTATACGGCTTCTAGAAGGAAACTTCTTGAGAAGCTTCCTGGTTAACTTGGCTTGCACTCCAAGAAAGCAGCTCAAGGAAGCTTCTTGAGAAGCTTCATGAGTCTTGTATGCTACCTATAAATACCAAAGCCAAAGCTCATGCTAGGCATTTGGAGTTTTCCCTCATTCAAGTGTCCCAATGTGAGTTTCCATTCTCCTATTTCTCTCCTTGGTTTTGGTCTTTACATTGGTATCAAAGAAGGAATGAGATGGATGGAATTTATGGACCACCAAATCCACTTCCACCAAACCATTGGGACTTTCATGTCCAGATATTACCAAAGCATCGTTTCACACAATTCATCACCTCGCGCTTTGGGCAGAATTTTCTACATATGATCACTGTCTTAGAGGAACCCTTGATACTTCCAGTGGTAACTTATGGAGAACGGTGGACATGTTGTATCTATGTGTTAATCAACTAGATAAATTGAGGGTAGTGGAATAGAGTAGAAGCAATGGCGGCAATACCGGATGTTATCCTTGCAATGCAACAACAAATCGAGCATCTTACTCAATTGTTGGATGAACAAGACCAACAACGACAAGAACAGATAGATAGAGCGCTAGTTCAAGATGGAGAAGATCGCATTCGATTCCCTAAACCCAAGGTATTTGCAGGCAAGAATCTCTCGGGTGCAATGGAGAATTTTGTGTTTGATTGTGAACATTGTTTTGAAGCTACCAATCTACAAGATGAGTGAAAACATACTCTCTTGACTTCTAGCCAATTGGATAGAGTAGCAAAGCTATGGTGGAGATTCCAAGTGGAGCGAGCCAAACGACAAATGGTTACACCAATCTTGACATGGGCAGAATTCAAGAGCGCAATAATCAGTTGGTTCCAAGCTATAAATGCCACACGAGCTGCACGGGATAAGTTGGCAGAGTTGAAACAAATTGGCTCTATAAGAAGTTACATCTCGCAGTTCCAAAACATCATCATGCAGATCCCAAATATTTTGGAAGGTGAAGCTCTAGATCGATTTGTGAGGGGCTTGAAGGCAAGAACCAAATTAGAGGTAACCATGCGAGAGCCACAACACTTGGAGGAAGCCATGCGGTTGGCCGAACGTTTTGATTCCTTGGTGGCAACAACTTGGTCTCGACCTTGACCTCCACAAAGCCTACCAATACACTACACACAAGTGGAGGAGCCAGCACCAATGGAGATTGATGCAATTCAATGAAGACCACTGAGCATGGTGTACAGAGAGAAATTGCAACAAAATGGTGGTTGTTTTTATTGTCGCCAATTGGGGCATTGCATTGTTGAATATCCACTCAAGAATGGACGACCTCAACAAGTTGCCCAAGTGGAGGTTGTGGAGCGGAATGATCAAGGAAACAAGAAATCCCAATAGTAGATTTTGAGCCACCTATTGGGAGCTTGATTAGTTCCAATGGGATTGAAGGCTCAACCTATGCAAGTCTGCTTCACTTGCAAGGTATGATATCTAATTGAGGTTGTAGAATTTTGGTTGATTCTGGAACTTCAGAGAATTGCATGTCTATGCAAGTAGCAAAGGAATTGGGTATTCCTATCAAGCTAGTAATTGGAAGTAGTTTGATGATGGCGGATGGTAGAAAGGGTTTTGCATTCCGCACCTTGCATCCTGTTACCTTCAAGATTGGGAAGGAGTATTTGGAGTGTATGAGGTTTATAGTGGCACCTTTACACTATGATATCATTCTGGGTCTACCTTGGCTTGAATATCATAAGGTTCAATTAGATTGGACCAGACGCCAAATTCAAGTACAACACCAAGGTAAGAGTTTCCGATTAGGTTGTCTGGCACCTCTGAGTAAGACACCTAAGAATAGTCAGGTCCAAGATAGGAAGTTTGTTGAGAAGGTAGCCATAGAGCAAACCTTGAAGGAAGTGGAGTCCCAAGATGGGAAGTTTGCCAAGAAGGCAACCATGGAGCAAGCTTGGAAAAGAGATGAGTCCTTAGAAGGGAAGTTTGTTAGTAAAGCAGCCATAGAGCAAGCTTTGAAGGAAGATAAGTCTGTATTTGCGGTGTGGATCAAGCCAATTACACAAGACCAATCTGTGGAGGACCAAGAGCCTCATCAAGTAATGTTTGATCGGATAGTTAAGGAGTTTGCGGATGCCCTTCAAGATCAAGTTATTGCCAGGGAGTACTCTAGTGAGTAGACCAATCTATTGGCTCTCACCAAAGGAGTTGGAGGAGTTGCGAACAACACTTACAGATTTGTTGGAGAAGGACTTCATACGACATAGTACCTCTCCTTGGGGAGCACCGGTACTATTTGTTCCAAAGAAGGATGGAGGACTTTAATTTTGTATTGATTATTGTGGGCTCAATAAGCAAACCGTGAAGAATGCATATCCCTTGCCTCGGATCGATGACTTACTTGATCAACTAAGTGGAGCACGTTACTTTTCCAAGTTGGATCTTTGTAGTGGCTATTGGCAAATTCTGATTGATAGAGAGGATGTGCAAAAGACTGCCTTTTGCACAAGGTATGGGCATTTTGAGTGGAGAGTTCTACCTCTCGGACTCACTAGTGCTCAAGCAGTCTTCATGGATCAGATGCATTGGGTGTTGGATGGACTATTGGATTGGTCAGTGGTAGTATTCTTGGATGATATCTTAATCTATAGCAAGACAGAGGCAGAACACGTGAATCATGTGTGAGAGGTCCTAAGACGACTACAACAATGGAAATTTTACTATAAGAAGTCGAAGTGTGCTTTTTGGCAGAAGGAGTTTACCTTCTTGGGTCATAAGATCTCATCAGAGGGGATCAAGATGGAAGAAGAGAAGATCAAGGCCATTACTGATTGGCCTACCCCAAAGGATGATACAGAAGTACGGGCATTCAATGGATTGGCTAGTTTTTACCGGCGATTCATCCACTATTATGCTCATGTGGCTGCACCATTGACTGACCTCTTGGAAAAGAACTCGAGCTTCCAATGGAACACCAAACATGAAGAAGCATTCCAAAAGTTGAAAAGTATGGTGTCTTCGAGACTGATTCTTCAACCATATGATCCTCAACTACCTTGTGTGGTTGATTTTGATACTTCTAACTTTGCAATTGGAGCTATGATGCAACAAGAATTTCTAGATGGACTACATCCCATCGGCTTTGTGTCTCGCCGACTAAATACAGCTGAAAGAAATTACTCTGCTCGAGATTGGGAACAACTTGCAATGGTATATGCCACCAAGGTATGGAGGCATTATCTCTTGGGGAAACAAGTAATCATGCAAACTGATCACAAGCCATTGTTGCATACCTTACACCTGGAGCACATGAAGAGTTGGCATCATTGATGGGAAGAGCAATTTCAATTGTTTGACATCAAACTTGAGTACAAACCAGGTCAGTTCCATGTCATCCCTAATGCTCTGCCACGACGACCTGATTTGAAGTCTCTTCTTCTCATCGCGGCAGCAATTACGACGGTGTCAATTGACCCTAAGATCCATAATGAGTTTTGGTTAGCTCTCTGATAAGATCCCTTCTTCCAAATGGTACATGGTCGTCTAACAACAGGTGACAAAGAGTACAACACCTTCTCCTTCAAGGAAGGCCTTCTATTCCATGCGGACCGGATCTATGTTCCAGCCAAAGGTGATCTTCGACTTGTGCGCCTTCAAGAAGCCCATGATTTACCCATCGCTGGTCACATGGGTGTGGACAAGACCTTGGGTACCCTCCAACGTCAATGGTGGTGGCTCAACATGACACGAGATGTTTGAGAATTTGTCAGATTGTGTGAGAGCTGCCAACGTAACAAGGCCAGTAATCAAAAGCCGAGTGGACTCCTTCAACCGCTTGCCATTCCATCTGCTCGCTGGGAGCATATGAGCTTGGATCTCATCACATCCTTGCAAAAGACAAAACAAGGACACACCGCAATTGTGGTGTTTGTGGATAAGCTTAATAAGCAAATCCACTTGGCACCAACCTGTGATACCGTGGATGCTCCAACCTTAGCGCAAATCTACTTTGACAATGTCTTCAAGCATCATGGGATGCCACGTGTACTCATCTCCGATTGTGATCCTCAATTTACTGGGAAGTTTTGGCAAGCACTCTTCTAGATACTCGGCACCAAGCTTGCTTTGTCCACGGCCTATCATCTTCAAACTAATGGACAAACTGAACGCGCAAATCGTACATTGGAGGATATGTTGCGGGCCTTTGTCAATGTCTACCATACCAACTGGGATGAATATCTTGCAGCTGCAGAATTTGCCTACAATAATTCCAAACAGGCAAGCACCGGATTTTCTCCCTTCTTTCTCAATTTTGGCCAAGATCCGCTTGTTCTAGATTTGCTTCTTGCTCCCTCTCCCTCTCAGGTTCCTCATACTTCCACATTCTTGACCACTATATCCCAATCTCTCCAACAAGCCAAGTCTCACCTCCTTGTTGCTCAAAATCGCCAAAAACAATATGCGGACCACCATCGTCATGATCTCACCTTTGAAGTTGGTGATAAAGTCATGCTATCCTCTAGTAACCTCCCTCTCCTACTTGATACCCAAGTTTGTAAACTTGCTCCTAATTGGATAGGACCCTTTGATATCACCCACATTGTCTCTCTTGTTGCTTATCGACTTGCCTTGCCTTGTCACAAGCGTATCCATCCTATCTTTCATGTTTCTAAGTTGAAACCCTTTGTTCCTAACCCCTCTTCCTTTTCCTCTCGAGTCCAACCTCTTCCTCTGCCTGTCCCTATCAATGATCATGAGGAGTACAAAGTTGATTGTATCCTTGCACATATTCAACGAAGCCGTCACCAACATACGGAGCACAAGGTCCTTTGGAAAAGGTATCCCCTTCATGATGCCACATGGGAACCTCTTTCCCACCTCCAAAATGCACAGATGGGCATCAAGGAATTAGAAGCTTCATTGGCGACAAGGACATCACCAACTACCGGCGGGGGAATATGTAACAATATGGAGTTTAGTGACGAAGTTAGTTGGGTTTACAAAGTAGAGAATAAGACAAAATAGCCTAGAATATTCTAGAAGTATCTAAGAAGCTTCTTGGGAAGCTTCCCAACTAGTTAACTTGTGCCCTAAGCAAGTAGCTTCTAGAAGGAAGCGTCTTGAGAAGCTTCCTGATTAACTTGGCTTGCACTCCAAGAAAGCAGCTCAAGGAAGCTTCTTGAGAAGCTTCATGAGTCTTGTATGCTACCTATAAATACCAAAGCCGAAGCTCATGCTAGGCATTTGGAGTTTTCCCTCATTCAAGTGTCCCAATGTGAGTTTCCATTCTCTTATTTCTCTCCTCAGTTTTGGTCTTTTACATCCTACATCATAGTATTATAGACCAAAATATCATCAATATAGCACCAAGAAAAATCCAATCCTTCTAGGATCCTATCCATGACCCTTTGCAACTTGGCAAGAGCATTTTTTAACCAAAATGGTAAGAACCTCCATTGATATATTACATCTTTATTGTGAGGATCAATAGCCCAAAATGTTATCTTGGACTTTTCCTCCTCCTTGATCGGCAACTTATGATATCTTGCTTGAAGATCCAAAGTGTAGAAGACCTTTGCATGCCCAATCACATCAAAGATCTTGTTGGTGTAGGCATGGCCTACCAATCAGCCCTAGTTTATTGATTGATAGGATAGTAATCTCCACATATCTGCATATTTTTGTAGTTGCCATGCATATCTTTCTTGGTTGGCATCACTATAGCTGACACATACTCTATATATGAAATCTCTACCAATCTAGTCTCAAAATGGTCTCTACTCTAGCTCTAAATCAATGCTCTCTCCATGTCACTATATCTATAGGGACGTCAAAAAACTAATGTATCACTAGTAAGCTCAATTTAAATATCAAGTCCTTTTAGAGCACCCAAATCCTTCATACTAAAAGCAAAATAACTTGTGTAGCTCCTCAAGAACCTCCAAACTCTCACTCTTTCTACTCTTGTAAGCTTGGGTCCAAGATCTGCCTCCCAAGTATCCTTTGTTATTGATATATAGGGTGGAAGATGTATTGACTAGCTACTACAATGGGCCCTTGGGAGTAGTAATATCATGCTCCAAACCACTAGAGTTCCCAATCTTAGTGTGGAAAACTCCCTTTGCTCTAGTTGCAAGCTCTATATGTCCTCTAGCTGCATCCCAAGTAGACCGAGGTTGTAACCCAAGAAGACAATGCTCACTTGGATAGACCCCAAGTAGATCACTCTCATTAGTAGCCATAGGTTGTATCCCAAGAATACGCTACCCACTTGGTCCATCATTCCGAGCATATGGTTGAATCATCTTCATAGGCATAGAGCTCACAAATGTTCAAGTGGTGATGCTTATCAAGCGCATCATATGTTGCTTTTCCAAGCCAAGGCTCACAATCTAGGTCAAACAACTTAGGTCCATAGCCTGACCTAACACTTGATGTTTGGTTGCCTCTAACCTTATTATAACAATGATAATACCAATATGAAAACCCACTTGCTCCTTCTCATCAACATTAGGCTCCACCAACTACTATAATTGTGAGTCCCAAACAAGCCCAAGACCTACCTCTCAAAAAGCTTGGGAGCTTGGGAAACTCATAAGTGTGGGTAAGCAACTCTAGGTTGTCCAACAAGGTTACCCACTACCATAAGTGACCTATCAGCCACTACCACCACATGAAACTAGCACCTTACATCCAAAATATCATCAAGAATAAGGTGGTCTAGTGGTTGAATCCCATCATAAGCACATTGTAGAACCTCTCTATGTAAGAAGTACACCAAAGACAAAGACAATGAGCATGTGATCCCACTTTGGTTGCATCCAACAACATGACAAGTTCTATCCAAGAATGGACCTAACATGTACTCACCACCATTGAGTACAAAAATAACCCATCAAAGGGACATTCTCCAAAATAGGTTGGAGAAATAGATTGATAAACCAAGAGGTGTTGTAGTATATGTAATATCTCCTAAAACACACCAAAATGGGGATCCTAGAGACCTTGATCTTGGCTAGAATGAGTATATCCTTGACATGGCCATCTAGAAATCACCAAATGAATGTGAACATGTCTCTCCAAACCCTATACCCCCATCAAGGAAATGTTTGTTGGCACGGTCTTTTGGTAGCCCTTGACTATTGCCATGGTAATGACTTAGGATACCAATAGACCAAGGGTGCCACATGATGTAGAGAGACTCACCTAGCTACTCTCCACATACAAGTACCTCTATACTTGTATGCTTACATGTAATGTCATAGCTAGTCCAATGTTAATCCCACCAAACAACTCCAATAAACATACTCCCTCTATTAGATATTACCAAGCAAGGAGTGTGATATCCAAAGGTGACAACATGATAGACTCTAAAGGCTCATCCTTACATTGCTCTCCTAGTGGTACAAAGGGTCCACTCCAAGCTTGTTGCACCAATTGATCTATAGCGTTCTACAATGCCTCCTCTAAACTCTGTAGTGGAACATCCAAGGTGGATGGAATGATCCCACTTGAATCCAAATCCAAGTGATTTCCTCTTGTACTAGAGTATCCTTTGCATGGGCAGTCCCTTCTAATAAGTTACCAAGCCAAGTGATAGAACCACTAAAAGCTAAAACTAATGCCATGGTCCTTGATTGTAGTGAGCAAAGATTACCACTACTAAAGCATACTTGTAGATGACATGCTTGTCCCTCACCTAACTGCCAGCCTGGTCTATAGTAGGTTGTCTCCTCCCAATAGTCAATACTAAAACCCATGGGGTAGGACAATGCTCCACCAACTAGCACATCATATGACTCTACTATTGTTGCAATAGCTTGAGCTCTCACCATAAAGCTATCAATCGGATGGCCAGGCTGAATCTGGACAATGAGCTCTCCATATGTGATATACTATGTAAAATCATCCCTTAAAGATATCTAGATCTAAAATGGACACCTTTCTACATCTATTTTTTGTAGCTCTAGACTGACAATTGCAACCTTCCCCACATAAGGGTTATACACTAAAATCTTATAAGATCCTTTGTGGTATATAGACCTTCCTTGAAGGTCCCACCAAACAAAATATCTCCCTTTGGTTATCCAATAAGACAACTCCAAGTGTGAAGCGCGCTCACTCAAAAGCAAGTCTAGTTGGTAACTCCTCCAACCTGGATGTTGTTGTCTACCATAAACCATTGGTCATTAAGCTGATCCCATGCTCCTCAACCAATTTAGCTCCACTATCAACCACCTTTGCTCTAGAAGCATGAACTACATCATCCCTACTCTCACAAAGTGTGGCAGCCAACCGGAACACTAGAGTTGGGTCAACTCCCAATATAAACATGTCACTAGTTGAGAAGAAAGGGAAGTGGATAATCAGCTAAGCCACCCCAAATATTAGGCTAGACACAATTTGTGTAGTAGTAAGTGGTTGACTAGTAGATAGTCTATCATGCATCCCATCACCACCTACCAAACTTGCATTAGCATCTCTAGGAGCCATGGATGTTGTCTGTAGTGCCTTAAAGAGTGTAAACGATTGGGGAAGTCTGACTTGTCCACAAGCCTCTCCTCTTTGTGGATCCAACTCCATTGATAATCCCCTAGGCTTTGTAGCACATATTGCATTCCTGGTTGTTATGGTAGATGCATCTACTTGTTTTGCTCTACACATGAAATCCAGACATCTCTATCACTAGCATAAGAGGTGGAAGCCTCAACACTCAAGTTTGATCCCTCTAAGCTATAGATATGCTAGCCAATCTTTGCTCCAATTGCTCAATCCAAGTAGTCATGGCTATATCAAAAGTAAGAGTTGATATTGCACTCCTACCATGTGTGGATCTTCTACCACTTGCCATAATAGCCCTACCACTTTTTAACTCTAGGTGAAGGTCAAAGCATCAGTCACTAGTGTGACCACATTTGTGGCAATGGTCACTTTGTCTTTGTGTTGGCTGTGATGCACCAAAAGTATCATGTTTGCTACCTTGAGTGCACTCTCTCTTGTGGTGAGGTCCACCACAAGTCCAACAAGTAACACCAACACTCATTGGCTACTATCAACTTGAAAATGAAGAGTCTACCTACATTAAGCCCACCACCCTCTTGTAGGATTTGGGCTATCTACTCTATCCTTGAAAGCTAACATGGCATGATGCACTTTACTGCACTTTAGAAGAAGAAATAGTTATGGATGAGATCTCCTTGCCAAATCCAAATTTCACCACTCTCTCTTGTACCATGTTGAGCTCAATGTGCTCAAGAAAACTAAAGACCATTGCCAAAGTAGGTGAAATAGCCTATAATAATGTAGCATCATGTACTCTACATCACAACTCCTTGTATAGGATCCCATACCAAAATTGGATTGCTTGGGCCTCAATAACTCCCTAAGTGAAACTAATCAGCCATCTCATGCAAGTGTATACCTTGTGGAGGCTCTATCTAGCACTCCACTAGAACTCATACAAGCTTCTCAGCTTATCAATCTATACTCCTTGGTAGTTTTACCTCAAGCATTAGAAGAACTCCACCATGGGGTTAAATCCCGATACTACACCATCTCCTATAGTGGTACCTCTATTGTTTGTGGACTCTTTGGGCCTCAATAACTCCCTAAGTGAAACTAATCAGCCATCTCATGCAAGTGTATACCTTGTGTAGTCTCTGTCTAGCCCTCCACTAGAACTCTTACAAGCTCCTCAGCTTGTCAATCTATACTCCTTGGTAGTTCTGCCTCAAGCATTAGAAGAACTCCACCATGGGGTTAAATCTTGATACTACACCATCTCCTATAGTGGTACCTCTACTTGTAATAGCACCATCTCCAACTAGTGCACCTCTATTAGATGCTACTAGAGCTAGAACTCGTAGGTATTGCCAATGTACTCCTAGGAATCAGGCATAAAGTGATAGAGATGTAGTTTGGGGACCAATATTGTCTCTATAGCTCTCATGAAACCATGATAATGAACCATCAAAGGACATTCCAAGTGTTGAAACAACCTCTTACATGACTTGAAGGGTGTGAACAAAGTTGGATTTTGCATCTAATCAAGATCACACCAACTATCAAACTGTTAGATGAAATCATCCAACTCAATGGTACCCGTTGTACTATAGTAGTGCTTGAGGCCTTTGGAGATCCTATAAATCTTGTCCATGTCTCACAACAATAGTGTGGACACACCAAGTGCACTCTCAATTGAATTAGCTCCTATATCAAACTCCAACTCATAGTCAATCTCCTCCCTCATTGGGACCTAAGATATAGGTTAATATGATGCTCTACTCCAAGTAAACCCATTTCATAATGCAATGCTATGTCTTTTGGAATCCTCAAAGAACTCCATCATGAAAATATAACTCAAACTCCAACCATAACCACCACAAGCACCCTACCAAGGACCACCACCAAGTGCTAATACCAAGTGCCACCACCAAGTGCCACCACCACCCACTAATGTAGCTCTAACTATGATAACTACACTAGGAGAAAGGGTGACTTATAACCTGCCATCATAACACACACTCTTATGGTCTGTAGGTCATCACTTCTTGCCTCACCAAAAAGACATGTATTTTGACTATTCATCACTCTAGCCTAACTATCAGAGCACCTCACATAGACATGGTGCACAAACAAGAAGTAGAAAATGGAGGGGGTCTAATCACAAGAAGTCTTAACAAAACTCTTTATCTCATAAATTGACACCAAATTGATTCTACTATCATTTGGCATTTGACATAATAAGAGTGTCTACCTACTTCTTAAGCTACCAAGATCACCAAGAATTGGATCAAACTCCCTCTCTTAGCCGAAGCACCATGTGTATAGGTATACCTGGAACAATCACTTGGACAATAAGTGAAGGTGGACCAATTAGCTAGGGTGCTAATCTAGGAACCAAAGATTTGGGGTTCAAACCTTGTTGCACATAATCTAGAAGGGGGGGGCAAATTTTGCCAAAAAATGACTAAAAAATCTCATCTAAACTAGCTAACCTCAAGCTAACAAGCTTTTTGTAGCTTCTCATATCCCACATCATTATGCCTTGAAGCCTCTAAATGTACCTTCAATTTTGAACTTCAAGCTCAATTTGCATCAGATTGACCTAATTTCACCTCTTGAACTCAAATTGAACATCCACTATCTAAAATTGACTCCATTCTCAAAAAAATTGCCAATGCTTCCATGCACCATATATCTCATTGCCAAATTTGCATCAAATTGCATAAGCTTCTACACACGATCACTCTTAGAGAAATTTGAATCACAATCCAAGTACCAATGATCAGCCAAGCTTGGAGAAACCACCAACACCGTCTGTTTGTGCACCCAATTTCCCTTGACTCTCACTTTTTTGATGTAATTGGTTCTTCTTCAATTTGAATCACACTCAAATTAGATAGGTACTTAATCCTTCACTCAACAATCTCCAAAAAATTGGTAATTGATTATAGTCAAGCTGTACACACTCTAGCTAAGAGACTCAAGGTGATGCTTGTTTGCCTTTGTCTACCATAGCTAGGAACTCAAAACTTCAACATCAAAGAAGAGAGTTTTCTTGAGTTGCACTTTGAAGGTATATCTCTGCTCGACCTAGGTCTCTAGCCCTAATGACACATCTGATGGTGCAAGTGATGGTGGGTCTCACCATATGATCAGTAGTCCTAACATAAAATTGGACCACCAACAAGCAGTCTATGAGTAACTACTAAAATACCTATAATTACCAACACTACCACTCTAGCATCTGAGCAAACTAGCCTCAGCGCTAGAAATGTCATGACATAAGACACATTTGAACCAAACTTCAAGTAGACATAGCTTCTTTTCCAAAGCTACATTTTCCATGGTCTTCGTGTCTACAAAAAGCACTTCAAAAGATATTTCCAATGTTGAAAAGCACATCTCATTTTCACATGTATTCACAAAGAAATACATCGCAACTTAGTTGCATTTTTGGACACTCTCATGAATAGAATCCTTTAAGTTGAAGATATATCCCATACTTATACTTCTACATTCCCATAAAATATCTATTTTGTATTGACTCTTCAATGTTCTTGTAAGATATTTGTCCCATAGAGCACTTCTATAATTAATTAAACTCCACACTTAACAATTTTCCACTCAGAGTCTAGCATTATGTAACAATTCGGAGTTTAGCAACAAAGTCAGTTGGGTTTACGAAGTAGCACATAAGACAAATTAGCCTAGAATATTTTAGAAGTATCTAGGAAGCTTCTTGGGAAGCTTCTCGGCTAGCTTAGCTTGCACCTCAAGTAAGTAGCTTCTAGAAGGAAGCTTCTAGAAGCTTCCAACTAGCTTGCTTGCACACCAAGTAGGCCACTTCTAGAAGGAAGCTTCTTGAGAAGCTTCCTAGTTAACTTGGCTTGCACTCTAAGAAAGCGGCTTGAGGAAGCTTCTCAAGGGCCTTGTATGATACCTATAAATACCAAGGCCAAGGCTCATGCTAGGTATTCAAAGTTGTCCCTCATTCAAGTGTCCCAATGTGAGTTTCCATTCTACTATTTCTCTCCTTGGATTTGGTCTTTTACATTGGTATCAGAGCAAGAATAGGATGGATAGAATTTATAGACCATCAAATCCACTTCCACCAAACCATTGGGATTTTCACGTCCAAATACTACCAAAGCATCATTTCACAAAATTTATCACCTCGCACTTTGGACAAGATTTTCTACATATGATCACCATATCTGAGGAACCCTTGGTGCTTCCGGTTGTAACTTATGGAAAATGGTGGACATGCTGTTTCTATGTGTTAATAAATTAGATAGATTTGGAATGGTGTGATAGAGGAGCAACCATGGCGGCAATACCTGATGTTATCTTTGTTATGCAACAACAAATCAAGCACCTTACTTGATTGTTGGATGAACGAGATCTTTGATGACAAGAGCAGGTGGAGAGAGTACCAATTCAAGAAGGAGAAGATCGGATCAGATTCCCTAAACCCAAGGTATTTGAAGGCAAGAATCTCCCGGGTGCAGTGGAGAATTTTGTGTTTGATTGTGAACATTATTTTGAAGCTACCAATCTACAAGACGAGCAAAAACAAATTCTCTTGACTTCTAGCCAATTGGATGGGATAGCAAAGCTATGGTGGAGATTCCGAGTGGAGCAAGCCAAATGACAAATAGTTGCACCAATCTTGACATGGGCAGAATTCAAGAGCGCAATAATTAGTTGGTTCCAAGCTATAAATGCCACACAAGCTGGATGGGATAAGTTTGCAGAGTTGAAACAGATTGGCTCTGTAAGAAGTTACATCATGCAGTTCCAAAATACCATCATGCAAATTCTAGATATATTAGAAGGTGAAGCTCTGGATTGATTTGTGAGGGGTTTGAAGGCAAGAACCAAATTAGAAGTAACCATGAGAGAGCCACAACACTTGGAGGAAGCCATGAGATTGGCAAAACATTTTGATTCCTTGGTGGCAACAAGTTGGTCTTGACCTCAACCTCCACAAAGCCTACCAATACACTACACACAAGTGGAGGGGCTAGCACCAATGGAGATTGATGCAATTCAATGAAGACCACTTGGCACGGTAGATAAGGAGAAACTATGACAAAATAGTGGTTGTTTTTATTGTTGCTAGTTGGGGCATCGCATTGTTGAATGTCTACTCAAGAATGGATGACCTCGACAAATTGCCCAAGTGAAGGTTGTAGAGCGGAATGATCAAGGAAACAAGGAATCCCAGTATGAGATTTTGAGCTGCCTACTAGGAGCTTGATTAGTTCCAATGGGATTGAAGGCTCGACCTATGCAAGTTTGCTTCACTTGCAAGGTATGATATCTAATAGAGGTTGTAGGATTTTGGTTGATTTTGGAAGTTGAGAGAATTGCATGTCTATGCAAGTAGCAAAGGAATTGGGTATTCCTATCAAGCCAATGATTGGAAGTAGTTTGATGATGGCGGATGGTAGAATGGGTTTTGCATTCTGCACCTCGCATCCTATTACCTTCAAGATTGGGAAGGAATATTTGGAGTGTATGAGGTTTGTAGTGGCACCTCTACACTATGATATCATTCTGGGTCTACCTTGGCTTGAACGTCATAAGTTTCAATTCAATTGGACCCGACTCCAAATTCAAGTACAACACCAAGGTAGGAGTTTCCGATTAGGTTGTATGGCACCTCTGAGTAAGACACCTAAGAATAGTTAGTCCCAAGATGGGAAGTTTGTCAAGAAGGTAGCCATAGAGCAAACCTTGAAGGAAGTGGAGTCCCAAGATGGGAAGTTTGCCAAGAAGCCAACCATAGAGCAAGCTTGGAAGAGAGATGAGTCCCTAGAAGGGAAGTTTGTTAGTAAAGCAGCCATAGAGAAAGCTTTGGAGGAAGATAAGTCTATATTTGTGGTGTGGATCAAGCCGATTGCACAAGACCAATCTATGGAGGACCGAGAGCCCCATCAAGCAATGGTTGATCAGATAGTTAAGGAGTTTGCGGACGTGTTTCCGGATGATATGCCAAAGGGATTACCCTCCGACTGAGGTATGCTCTTCAAGATCAAGTTATTGCTAGGGAGTACTCTAGTGAATAGACCAATCTATCGGCTCTCACCAAAGGAGTTGGAGGAGTTGCAAACAACACTTATAGAGTTGTTAGAGAAAAACTTCATACAACATAGTACCTCTCCTTGGGGAGCACCGGTACTATTTGTTCTAAAGAAGGATGGAGGATTTTGTTTTTGTATTGATTATCGTGTGCTCAATAAGCAAACCGTGAAGAATGCATATCCCTTGCCTCGGATTGATGACTTGCTTAATCAACTAAGTGGAGCACACTACTTTTCCAAGTTGGATCTTTGCAACGGCTATTGGCAATTCCTATTGAGAGAGAGGATGTGCAAAAGACTGCCTTTCATACAAGGTATGGGCTTTTTGAGTGGAGAGTTCTACCTTTCGGACTCACTAATGCTCCTACAATCTTCATGGATCAGATGCATCGGGTGTTGGATGGACTATAGGATCGGTCCATGGTGGTGTTCTTGGATGATATATTAATTTATAGTAAGACAGAGGCAGAACACATGAATCATGTGCAAGACGTCCTAAGACAACTACGACAATGGAAATTTTATTGCAAGAAGTCAAAGTGTGCCTTTTGGAAAAATGAGGTTACCTTCTTGGATCATAAGATCTCATCAAAAGGGATCAAGATGGAAGAAGAGAAGATCAATGCCATTACTGATTGTTCTACTCCAAAGGATGCCACAGAACTACGGGCATTCAATGGATTGGCTAATTTTTACCGACGGTTCATCCATTATTATGCTCATGTGGTTGCACCATTGACTAACCTCTTGGGAAAGAACTTGAGCTTCAAGTGGACCACCCAGCATGAAGAAGCATTCCAGAAGTTAAAGCATATGGTGTCTTCAAGACCCATTTTTCAACCATATGATCCTCAACTACCCTGTGTAGTTGATTTTGATGCTTCTAACTTTGCAATTGGAGCATTGTTGCAACAAGAATTCCCAGATGGACTCCATCCCATTGCCTTTGTGTCTTGCCAACTCAAAATGGCTGAACAAAACTACTCTGCTCGAGATCAAGAACAACTTGCAATGGTATATGCCACCAAGGTATAAAGGCATTACCTCTTGAGGAAACAAGTGATCATGCAAACTGATCACAAACCATTGTTGCAAACCTTACACTTGGAACACATGAAGAGTCAATATCATTGATGGGAGGAACAACTCCAACTATATGACATCAAACTTGAGTACAAACCAAGTTGGTTCCATGTCATCCTTGATGCTTTATCACGACGACCTGATTTGAAGTCTCTTCCTCTCATCACAACGGCAATTTCAATGGTGTCAGTTGACTCCAAGGTCCAAAACAAGTTTGAGTCAGCTCTACACCAAGATCTCTTCTTCCAAATGGTATAGGGTTGCCTTACGGCATGCGATAAGGAGTACAATACCTTCTCCATCAAGGAGGGCCTTTTATTCCATGAGGACCGGATCTATGTTCTAGCTAAAGGTGATCTTTGACTTGTGCACCTTCAAGAAGCCCATGATTTACCCATCGCGGGTCACATGGGTATAGATAAGACCTTGAGTACCCTCCAACGTCAATGGTGGTGGCCCAACATGACACAAGATGTTTGATAAAATGTCTGATTGTGTGAGAGTTGCCAACGTAACAAGACCATCAACTAAAAGCCAAGTGGACTCCTTCAACCACTCGCCGTTCCATCCACTTGCTGGGAGCATGTGAGCTTGGATCTCATCACATCCTTGCCAAAGACAAAACAAGGACACACCGCAATTGTGGTGTTTGTTGATAAGCTTAGTAAGCAAATCCACTTGGCACCAACCTGAGATAATGTGAATACTCCAACCTTAGCGCAAATCTACTTTGACAATGTCTTCAAGCATCATAGGATGCCATGTGTACTCATCTCCGATGGTGATCCTTGATTTAACGGGAAGTTTTGGCAAGCATTCTTCCAAATACTCAACACCAAGCTTGCTTTGTCCACGGCCTATCATCCTCAAACTGATGGACAAACCAAACATGCAAATTGTACATTGGAGGATATGTTTTGTGCCTTTGTCAATATCCACCATACCAATTGGGACGAATGTCTTGCAGCTATATTATTTACCTACAACAATTCCAAACAAGCAAGCACCAGATTTTCTCCTTTCTTTCTCAATTTTGGCCACAAATTGCTTGTTCCATATTCTCTTCTTGCTCTACATCAATCTCAGGTTCCTCATACTTCCACATTCTTGACCACTATATCCCAATCTCTCCAACAAGCCAAGTCTCAACTCCTTGTTGCTCAAAATTGCCAAAAACAATATGTGGACCACCATCGTCGTGATCTCACCTTTGAAGTTGATGATAAAGTCATGTTATTCTCTAGTAACCTCCCTCTCCCACTCAATAACCAAGTTTGTAAACTTGCCCCTAATTGGATAGGACCTTTTGATATCACCCAAATTGTCTCTCCTATTGCTTATCGACTTGCCTTGCCTTGTCACATGCGTATCCATCATGTCTTTCATATTTCCAAATTGAAACCCTTTGTTCCTAACCCCTCTTCCTTTTCCTCTCAAGTCCAACCTCCTCTTCTTCCTATCCCTATCAATGATCATGAGGAGTATGAAGTTGATTGTACCCTTGCGTGTTGCCATATTCAACAAGGCTATCGCCAACATACGGAGTACAAGGTCCTTTGGAAAGTGTATCCCCTTCATGACGCCACATAGGAACCTCTTTCTCACCTCCAGAATGCACATACGGCCATCCAGGACTTTGAAGCTTCACTAGCAATAAGGACATCACCAACTAGAGGCGGGGGAATATGTAACAATATGGAGTTTAGCGATGAAGTTAGTCGGACTTACCAAGTAGCACATAAGACAAATTAGCCTAGAATATTCTAGAAGTATCTAGGAAGCTTCTTGGGAAGCTTCTCGGCTAGCTTAGCTTGCACCTCAAGTAAGTAGCTTCTAGAAGGAAGCTTCTAGAAGCTTCCAACTAGCTTGCTTGCACGCCAAGTAGACCGCTTCTAGAAGGAAGCTTCTTGAGAAGCTTCCTAGTTAACTTGGCTTGCACTCTAAGAAAGCGGCTTGAGGAAGCTTCTTGAGAAGCTTCTCAAGGGCCTTGTATGCTACCTAAAAATACCAAAGCCAAGGCTCATGCTAGGCATTCAGAGTTTTCCCTCATTCAATTGTCCCAATGTGAGTTTCCAATCTCCTATTGCTCTCTTCAGATTTGGTCTTTTACACATTACTTGTTACTCTAATGTACATGACTTTTCTAATCAATTACTTTGTTGTCCAAATGCAACTATGGATTGCTTGAGCTTCTCAATTATGACTACCTTGGTAAACATATCTATAGAGTCATTTTTGTTGGCAAACTTTACCAAAGTTAATAGCTCATCATCTACCAACTCACAAATGAATGATACCTCAATTGAATATGCTTTGCTCTGGCATGAAACACAAGATTCTCTACAAGACTAAAATCATTATGGCTATCTATATGGAGTATATTTTCATCTTGTTTCTTGATTTAGCTTTACCATAAATCTTTTGAACCAGATCATCTCCTTGCTAGCTTTTGAGATGGCCATGTGCTCAACTTTTGTGGGTAGAAAGAGCAACACTCTTTTGCAATAGAGACATTCAACTAATTGCAATTACACCCAAGGTAAATTCATACCCCATAGTGCTCTTTCTAGTATCTAAGTCTCCACCAAAATTTTCATTTCTGAAACCCTTTAAATAGCATATGTTTGCTTGAATCAAAGTGCTTCATCAAAGGTATCTTTCAAGTAGTGTAATAGCAATTTTAATTTTGAATACTTTCTTCTTACAACTCCCATTTGATGAGCAATATCTAGCCTAGTGCATACCATTGCATGCATCAACCTACCAACTACTAATTCATAGGGTACTTTGGTTGTGTATTCTTTATATGCATTAGTTCTTGGTGATTGCTCTTTAGAGAGTTTGAAGTGGTTTGAATTGCAGTATTTGTAAGCCAAATTTGTCCTTCTTAATGTACTTCTCTTGAGGCAACTTCAAATTACCTACAAATTTGTCTTTACTAATCCTCATTACAAGTATCTTTTGTGAAAGACCTAGGTCTTTTGTTTCAAATATTACCAACAATTTGCACGTTAGCTTATTGGTTTCCCTCATGTTGGATCCAACAACCAACATATCATCAACATAAAGTAACAAGATGATGTATGAATCAACAAATGACTTAATGTAGCAGCAATGATTTATTTTTGCATCTGTAATCATTGTTGACCATATAGCCATCAAATTTCAAGTACCACTATCAAGGACCTATTTCCAACCATAGAAACTCTTCTTCAACTTGGAGACCATGTCTTTTTTGTTAGTGATTTGGAACCCCTGAGGTTGTGCAATATAAACATCTTCCTCAAGATCTCCATGTACATTGTTTTTACATCTAGTTGCTCTAGATGCAAATCCTTTGCCATCACAAGATACAAGACTAATCTAATGGTAATCATCTTAACTATGGGAGAGAAAATCTCATTGTAATCTATACCTTTGGTCTATTGAAAAACTTTGCCATAAGTCTGGCCTTGTACCACTTGCTTCTATCATGTTCTTCTTTGACTCTGTACACTCATTTGTTCGACAATGCCTTCTTTTCCTTTAGTAGTTAGGTCAATGATCCAATCTCATTCTTTATAAGGATGGCATCTCTTCCTTCATTCCAAGTTACTACTACAATAAGTCCTCTTTTTGCATTGCCTTTGAGTAGCACTTAGGTTTGCCATTTGTTGTCAAGAGTAAGTAATACATGGATGAGGAATCACTCTTCAGTGGTTTTTTCAATCTAGTAGATCTCTACAAATTAGTTAAGGAATAACTCTTCAATGGTTTTTGCAATCTAGTAGATCTCTACAAATTAGTTAAGGAATAACTCTTCAATTGTTTTTTCAATCTAGTAGATCTCTACAAATTAGTTGTAGGTGTGATTGGATCTGGTATGATCTCTCTATTCTCTACCAAACTAGCATTTCCTACAAAATTGTTTTTTTAAATGTCTTCCAACACTACTACTTCTTGATGTTTTGCTTGTTCTATTATAAACTCAAAACCTGATTTAAGGCTTATCGTTGTACATAGCATTCTCATGGAAATGACATCTCTACTGCTAAGCACTTTTCCATCACCTTTATTCCATAGATCATAACTCATGTCATCTTATTTGTATCCTATGAAAAAACACTCCTTTGATTTTGAATAAAGCTTGTCCATTTACTATCTTGAATTTTTTCATATGGGACAAAACCAAAGGTTGTCAACTAGGAGAAATTTACCTTCTTTCTTGATGATTTCTCCTAAAAGATCTTGAATCCCAAAGGGACTTAGAATCCTTGACTTATGAGGTATGCAATTGTGTTGACTACATATGCCCAAAAGATTTTTGGTAACCTTGTGTAAAACATTAGCTAGACATATTATCTAAAGGTGGAAATTGGCTTGGTAATATCTGGAAAGATATTATATATGATAATCTAATTATACTAGATAGAGGTTTCACCAAAAGAGTACTTCCACCAAAAGGGCAAAGTCTCTAAACACCCTAAAAACTTCAAAGTCAAATTTAAAGGCCTAAACAAAAAAAATTAGACCTAGAATTCAAAGATTCCCACTCCTTTAGGTTAAAGGGCATTACCTTCTCTCCCATTTTTATCTCATCAAGAGCTTTCTATCTATACCTTACCCATGCTATTTTGAGCTTTGTATATGAAGATCTCCTAAAGATACCCTCTAATCAAACTTGTTTGACCAACCAGATAGGACAAGGATTGACGTGTCACCCATCCATGCAACTAATCTAAGAGTGGATCTAACTGACATATCACCAATCCATATATCTGATCCAAGGGTGGTGCTCCTTTTGATAGGATCTTCTTTGTTATATAAAAGAGACAAGGTGCTCCTTTGGAGCATTGGAGTATTGAGGACTTAAGCCTTGGGTTTCTCTTGGGGTTTCTCTTGTCCTTGAGAAATTACACCTTGATTGTAGTCTCATGCATCTAGCTCCCTCATTGAGAGTTCTATTCAAGTGTTCAAAAACACCATTTTGTTGTGGTGTCTCAAGGAAAATTTTGATCATTTTGATCCCATTTTATGCACAGTACTCTTTGAACTATTATACTCTCCACCATTATCAAATTTCAAGCACTTGATATTCAAACCTGATTGGTTTTAAACCTCAGATTTCAATTGCTTGAAAATTGAACACATCTGTTATATTTTTCAAAAAATAAGCCCATACCTTCTTAGTAGCATCATCTATAAAGGTGATGAAGTGATGAGATCCTCCAAGCAACTCAATTGAAGTCTGGCCATACACATCTATATGCACATCTGCCATACATATCTATCAACCCTAGTTTTCACTCTATTGGTGCTCTCATAGCCTTTGTGAAGGTAACTTACTTTTGCTTTCCCAAAATACATGGTTCATAAAAGCCAAGTTGAATATCCTTCAACTTTGGGATCTTGCCATTAGCAACTAATTGCTTCATACCCTTCTCACTCGTGTTACCAAGTCTTTTGGTGCCATTGTATCCAAGGAAAAATTGCATTAGAATTTCCATCAAATGGCCTAATTTTCCCATAAGATATAGAGTTCTAACTTTCTTTCCTTGTGCCAAAATCAGATTTCCCCAAGTAACCTTCCATTGCACACTTTCTAAGGATATTTGATATCCTTCTTCATCTAGCTGACCTATGGAAATCAAATTTTTCTTCAGTTGAAAGACATATTAGACATCTATCAAAGTTCATACTAACATTTGAGAGGCCTTTAACTTCATATTGCCTTTCAATCTTATAAAAAGGGGCTTATTGTAAACAAGGTGAACCTTTCCAAGGTTTCCTACAACAAAATTGTTGCATCAACTCTTTACATGGATTAGAGTCAAATGATGCACTAGAATCAATAAACCAAGATCTACAAGACACTCTATATAGTAAACAATTGCACCCTCTTGTTTTGTTGCTATGTTGATTGATTTCTCCTCCTTCTTTGGACTTTCACACTAATTCTTGAAGTGACCAAGCTTATTGCAATTCCAACACACAAATTTTTTGTTACCTTTCTGGTGGCCTGTAGACTCACTTCTCTTCCTTGAATTTGACCTTGTTGAGGCTTTTTGCCTCTACTTTCAATAAATAGCACCACATTCGAAAAATTTTGAAGTGTTACATCTATAGATGTCTTGATTAGTCTCAAAGAATCAAGTCTCACATACTTAAACTTGAGATCACATGATTTGTAAGAACTACTTGTTTTTGTGACTATTGCTCCCCAACTATAAAGTAATGATGATAATTGCAACAATGCTTGAACTTCATCATCAAACTTTATCTTTGTTGATTCTAATCTTAAAATAATTGAATTGAAATCATTCATGTGGTCTTGAATTAATACACCTTCTTTGATCCTTGCGTTGACTAACAAGCAAATCAAGTATGAATTTTTTGAGCCTAAAGGTTTCTCAAACATGTTTGATAATGCCTTACTCAACCAGTGAGTGGTCTTCTTGTGTAAAATGTTGTATGCAACATTTCTTGCTAATATCAATCTAACCATACCTAAGGCTTGTTGATCTAGAAACTCTCAACTTCTTCCATCTTTTTGGTTTTGCCTAAAGAGGTAGATGAAACTTCTTATGATACATATATAGTCTTTAATATGCATCTTCTAAATCTAAAATCCGTTCCATTGAGCTTATCAATATTTTCCATTTTTTCCATCATTCTATACTCTTTCCAAAACCAACGCTCTAATACCACTTCTTGGAAGAAATCAAATTGGATTGAGAGAATAATAGAATCTGAAGGTAGTTATTCTATGGAGCAAAAATTATTCATCAATCTAGCAAAGAGAAATATGCATAAAAATTACAGAAGTTTCATGTGGTTTGGCCAACATCTTCATATGTCCACAATTAGACATGATTTCATTCACTCAAGCATTGTCAAAGTTACCATTAACCACTGACACTACAACTATATTCAGACATGAGAGGCAATAGTTGTTTAAAGAATAGGAGATTCATAACTCACTATGTGCAAATGGTATGCATATGAAATTTTAACATGATATGTGCAAATTGAGATGAGCAATGAACTTTAAATAAGGTAAAGAATCCAACATATTCAATGCAAGATTAAGCATAGTCAAAATATCACTATATCTTGATCAACAATAAAAAAACATATATACATCAGTGCTAAGTAAAGCATGTAGTGAAAAAGGCAAGCTTTAATTGAAGACCCAAAATTTTAAACTAAACCAATCAAGGGAACTGGAATTGGCAAATTGTATATGAAACATTTATAGGAACCATGAAGCAAAACAACAAATGTGAGTTGGAATGAAAGGGAAGAGAATGGATGGTATTGGATGGTCAAAGACGGAGTAAAGTATCAAAGGGTTGGTGTAATACTCTGAGGATAGTAGACCTGAAGAGAAACACACCATGAGAAACACACACACACTTTCACACTCAAACTCTGATGCCCCAAAGGAGCACCTTCTCTTTATTATATAGACAAAGCGGATCTCCTCCAATGAAGCTCCACCATAGGATTAGGTACATAGATAGGTGACATGTAAGCAAGCTCCACCCTTTTACTACTTACTTGGATGGGTGACATGTCTGTCCTGGTCCTATTTGGTTGGTCAAACAAGCTTTGATCGGAGGGAATCTTTTAGGGAATCTTCCTGTAGGAATCTCAGAATCACATGGATGAGGTACCATTGGAAAGCTCTTGATGAGACAAAGCAGGGGGGAGGGAAGGCCAAAAAAAAATTGCATTGGGGGAATGTGCACATTTTTTAGGCCTAATTCATCCGTTTAGGCCTCCAAAATTGCCTTCAAAGATTTCAGGCATATTTTGGTTCCAACTCTATTAGTAGAAGTCCCCTTTTGGTGATACCTATTTCTGATCTATTCAATCTGCCCTGTGTAACATCCTTCCAGATGTTACCAACCCAATTCTCACCTTCAAATCATATGTCTAGCTATTGGTTCTAAGGTTTTCAAATTTATTTTGGTTTTCTGCCCTATTAGAAGAAGTACCCTTTTGGTGATACTTCTATATGATATATTTTGACCATCATGTATAAAATCATTCCAGATGTTACCAAACCAAATTTCACATCTAGATCATATGGCTAGCTCTTGGTATTACTATTGGATAGAGTAGTTCACAACAAGTGTTATGGATGCTTGAGTCTTGAGACATTAAAAAAACTAAGTGAAGTAGAAGGCATCCAGAGTAAACCTCCACTAAACACTTGCAAGTTCATCAATGCCTCACATAGTGCTAAAGTAAATGAGTATTTAAGTACCCCTTGTACCAATATTTTCCTCAAAAAATCATGAGTGCCAAGGCAAAGTATGCTACTTCCAATAGAAGCATTAAGGGTAAGGGAAAAGCTATAACATATGAAGCTTAAAATCCACAAAAAGGATAGCAACATTAATAAGTAGAACAACTATATAATGCAAATAAACTAGCATCCAAAGGAGGATAATGAAATCATGAGCATGAGAAGGTAAAGGATTTGAGACATACCTAGTTAAAACCTGAAAGGAAAAAAAATTGTATAGGAAGTACGTAAAAACTAGCAGAACTACTAGATGATGCAAACAAATTAAGAAAGTAAATTAATCAAGTGAAATCACCAAAGAAGACAACAAGGAGCTCAATAAGAAGGCACGAGAAGGAGAAAATTGTTTGACACTCAAAGAAGACAATACAGAGAGAGTCTAAAGATACAAGAAAAAGTAGGTCATTTGCCACAAAAATGGAGGCAAAAGTTTACAAAGTAAAGCAACACAAGCAACAATCACAAGAAGAAAAAGAAGTAATAATCCAAAGAGTGGAAAGGAGAATAAGAAGGGGAGAAGACAAGGATATTTTTAGATTAGTGCCTTGGGTGCTTTGAGGTGTCTCAATTACTTCAAAGGAGAAGAGCAATGTGCAATGTTGGACCATGTATCAATAAATAAACCAGCAAGTACTAGTACTTATGAGAAACACTACTACCAACACTACCACCGATACAACATATAGATATATACACTTGAACTTGCCTTTATCTAGATCTGGAATGTGTGGTGAAAACTGATCCTTTATCTAACCCTAGTACCAATTGATGTTACATATCACCTCATCAAGTTTCATAAGTGAGATCTATTCTTGCAACTTCCCATAGGGTACATTGCTGAAGGAGCCATTTCTTAATAGAATTGTGTAGTAGATTCCCTGCAATGGAATCCCATAGTAGATTCCCAAAGTGGAATCCTATAACCTCACATTAGAATGATGTAAGAGGCCATCTCCCATGCAATCCTACAACTATTCCTCTAGCTCCCGTAATCCCATAAGATACAATTGTCTTCAAGTAGATGTAACTTCTTTTATAGAGCTTCATTTTTTATGATCTTAGTATCTATGGAAAGCATGTGAGAAGGAAATTCCAACAAGAAAAGAAAATTTCATTTTCACATGTATTTTCACTCATTTAAATGGAATTCTGTAAGTTGAATATTTGTCTTGTACTTACATTTCTCCACTCTTGTAGAAGATCTATCTTGTATTGACTCTTTAATGTTTCCATAAGATATTTTTCCCATAGAGAATTTCTATAATTAATAAGACTCCATGCCTAACACTTTGCATTGTTAGTATGTTCTTCTCTTTTTATTTCAACTTCTATAGACTAGTGAAAGGTTGGGAAAACTATTAAGGCAATAACATAAGATTATGCTACTTATCATTGGCCTAAAAGATAACTAAAAAGGAGGATAAGAATATGATATAGGAAAAAACACCATGGATCTTTCATGTCTAAGGATCAAGAGGACTAAGATCCTTGTGATCATAATCTTTGTAATTATGAGCATCATGATCATGAGTTCCAAACATTGAAAACTCTTAGGTCAAAGTTTGTAAACAAAAAATTCCATCCCCAATGCCATTTCCTTCAAACATTATCAGCTTGATAGTAAGTCAATCTTGGAGAATTCAAATGACTTGAACACACCACAACTTAGACAAAGAATATAAATTGATGACTCTTCAAATTGACCAAAATGCTTGCATGAGCAAATATCAACAGTTCACTAAGGACATTGGCCAAATTCCAAAATGGTTGGCCTTGAGCTATAAATATGAGTCTTTGGCTTGCAAGAAAACTTCTTTTAGACATAAAAAAGTTGTGAATTCATGTAGAGTCTTTAACAAAAATGTTGACAAGCAATGAGTGTTTAGAGTTAAGAGATGGGTGAGTGGGTGTTTGGGTAGATTGTTGTTTTTCACCATGGGAATTATGAGCAAGCACAATGACTTTCCATCCAAGAAGATTTAGAGAAATGTTGGAGGTGATCTTGAAATCACTTGTGGTTAGTGTGCGAGTACTCCATTATAAAGAGGATATCATTTTCAACAAGGAACTTGATTTCTTATTGTGGAATAAGAATTTGAATGACTTAGCAATGATTCTAAAAATTAGAGATAATTGGGATCCCAAGATAGAGTTTTTAAGAAGAATGTGTTTGCATGGATTGAAATGCATTGGCAAAAGATGCTTGAGCCTATGGTTGAATGTCACCAATGTGCCATTGAAGTAGAATAAATCAACCAACAAATGGAAATTGAGAGATACAAGGATCCCATACAAAAAGCAATTATGGAAGCATTCTTGAATTTGTTCAAGTGTAAATGCACCACCTACTCAAACACAAGCCAATCAATCTTCTTCCAATACCTTCACAAAGGCAAAGATGTTCAAAAGTGGGTCTATGACATATGTAGAGACATGAATGAGGAAGGCATAGTCACTCGCATGTTGTCTTTTGTTAATATATTTCTACATCAGGATGAAGCTCCAAACAAAAGAAGAAAAATAAGAAGTTCCCATCCTATTCTTATCATAGAGATATTTTTTATGCACAAAACATGGCCATGGATATAATATAGAGTTGTCAAATTTGGCAAAATATGCCAAGTTGAAAAACACATATGTGCATGTGGAGGAGGTAAAAAACACTCTAGAGTACTTATAGAATTACTGGCCAAAGGTGAAATTATTGAAGAAGAGGAAGTTACAAGTGGTTGATGACTCTTGAGAAGAAGATAATGTCAAAGACAATCATGGCATAGTAAATGAAGATGTTGTGATGGAGGAAGATCATGAGGCTGCAACAAAGAAGAAGATGTTGCCAAGACACCAAAAACATCCTAAAAAAGAGAGGCAATTAAAGGAGTACATGATTACCCAAAAGAAAGAACAAGAAGCGAGGAGTCCTTCAGCCACATAAAACTCTCCTCAAACTTTGAAGTAGGAGTGGGCCCTAATCACAATGGTGCACAATCTGCACTAGCACAAGAAGAATCATCAAAAGAAGAAGTAGGAGGCCAAAGAAGTGCAAGGAGACCTTTCAAAAGCAAGACAAAGTCCTTATTGCAACACATCCTTGGATAGATGAAGAAGCATAATTCCCAACAAACATCCAAATAAAACATGATGATGAGGCTGGACCAGTGGGAACAAAGGATGGTAATAAGGTCTATGCCAAAGGAGGAGAGAATGCACTAGAAAAATAAAGACAATAGGCAAAGGAGTGACTCTTGTTCAAAGTGGTCATGAAGGAGGCTTTGAAGAAGAGGGAGGAAAAAATATTGAAGGTCATGGAGGAGGAATCCCTACAAGTGCATATGTATGAATAAAAGGGAGATGCGTACATGGCCAAAGATGTGACCACTACTCACAAGAAAGTAAATATGGAGGTATGCATATTGCTTCATATTGAGGAACAAATAAAGAAGGAGAAGGCCAACCTCAAGAAGAAGACAATATAAGCCTGCAAAATCATAGCAAAAGACCTTTTTATGGTAAGTGATCCATATAGTAGGTCCAATCCTTCACAAATTGGAAAATTTCTTCCTTAGTATTAAGAATTGGACAAAACAATCTGCAATCACATAAAGTTAGTTGCTCACCTTCATTGGGTTGCTCAAGCAACTAGTTTAGAGAAGGCAAGAGCTCAAAAGGAGCTCAAGAAAATAAGGAGCAGCTCCATATTGAAGATACCTATTGTGAATTGGAATGGATGATGGACAAGTCAAACAAACAAGATGGTAGAAGTATGATGGAGATTTTTGGATAATATAAGTAGAAGTATGAGACTTCAATCTTATAATAGAGTAGCAAAGGGAACATTTTGATGAATAGCTTTGTGCCCAAGATAGGAAGTGATTGCTTTGAAAGCCAAGTAGGAGAAAGCATGGGTCAAGATCATTGTCCATGAGATCACACATGGTAATTACAAGGAGCTTGCCAACATCTACATCAATGTATTGATCAGTTGACTTGACAAACAAGAGGACCACAAAACTCATCTTGATACAAGTAAGGTAGGAGTTGGAAAGAGAGATTCAAGCTATGTGTGTGAGCCTAGAGGAGGAATGTGCTTGAGTGATCACAATAATGGAAGCTACAATGAATCAAGCATATGGAGGAACCAGCAAAGATCTTCTCTGATCAAGTCAAATTACATGACTTGAAAAATCAAATTTCCACATTGAATTCAAAGTTGTATAACTAACTCACTTAGTCACTTTGCTTAAGGAGCACACAAGCAAAAAGTTCAATATACACTAATGAAAATGCTCTTGATTTTGTGGATTGCAAAGGAAAAGTTGAATTGCTCCTATGGATGGCAAAAGGCAAAGGTTTTTTTCATGATAGTGTATAGATTTTTGAGATTAAAAATTGTAATTGTCTAAGTGTGGAATGATTGTCCTTCTAGTAAAACAAAGATAAAATTATTTCAAGCCAAAGATATTCTTGATTGTATATTACAAACTCACAACACTTTTTACGAGCAATCTATTTTGCAGTTGAAGATCTTTGTGATTAGTAGTAAAGGAAAAATTAGGAAGTATAAGATAAATTTGAGGAGTTTATTTAGCATTGCAACCTATGAAATCCTTGATTAGTTAGATTATGATAAGAAGATAGTCAAATAGGAATAACAATGAGTGGTGTATATGTAATAATAAGTGAATTTCTAGTAAGTCATAGTTATTGGATTTCTTCTATGAGAGAGTAGGAGTAGTATAAAGATTAGTATGAGTAGTTAGACTAAGTTCATTTTGTCATTTATTCAATTAGCGATTCTTGGCCGACAAAGTTTGTACTCAATGACCTATATTGTAATAATATGGAGTTAATACACAAGTTAGTAAAGACTAATAAGTTAGTCAAATAAGCCAAATGTAGTTAGTAATCAAAGAATGTTCTAGAAACAACTAAGAAGTTCCTTGGTGAAATGTTCTAAAAGCACTTTGGAGGCTTCTTAGCTTTTAGGTTCCTAGTATCAAATAACTTCCATATCAAGTTAATAGTTGGCCTAGCTTGCATGCCAAGTAGGTGGCTTCTAGTAGGAAGTTTCGTTTGTAGCTTCATGAGTAGCTTAGCTTGCACTCCTAGAAGTTGGCTTTGAGGGAGAAGCTTCATTGGAAGCTTCTCAAATACCTTATGTTACTTCACTATAAATACCAAAGCTCATGCTAGGCATTTGGAGTTCACCGCAATTGACGGTTTCAATGTGACTGACCTTCCATTTGTTTATTCTCATGTTTCTCTCCTTGGTCTTTTACATCTATGATCTTTTGTGTATATTGTCTACATTATGCATGATGCGCTATTTTTTTGGATGAGTAGTGGTGAGGAACTTGGAGTAGAATGTGGGTGCTCTAGTGAGTAGAATCACTTTCACTTGTATGGTTTGTTTTATATCCAAGGTTTTGAAGGTTAAGGCAATGCAAAGAGTGGCTAATGAGGACCAAGAGCATCTTGAAGTGCCACAATAACAAAAATTTATGTAACATAATCCATCCATGACTCCTTCAAGAATATGCACTTTGGGTAGCACATATCCATTATAGTTGTAGTCATCATAGTGATAGGACCTTCATGGTGAAACTCCCAAAGAAGTAGAATCTATCATTTTTTGTGTACATAATGCTCATAGAATTAACAAAAATTTGGCACATTCATGAAAAATGTGATACTAACAAGATAAACACATTAACAAAGATCAAGCACTCACAACTATTGGCCTAGGTGTGCCTTTAACAAAAGAGCAATTGCAAAGCAAAGTGATTGTTATAACAAATGAACCATCACCTTCTTGAATAATTTGGAATAGATCTATAGTGAGTGATTTTTGTTTGGTATTTTGCATTACACTAAAAGGAGTGACACTACCTTCTTTCAAATGTGGTTCTTCTGAAGAGGTTAAAAATGAAACAATAAATAATTACAATTTGTTGCACCTTCTTTCATATTTTAATCATGTCTATGATATATATCTCCCATGATAACAACAAATTCTTACAAATTTATTGCATTTTGGTCCACATAAATTCATTATACAAATTAAAGGACCATAGTCCATCACTCCCCTCGAAGCAAAGCTTAAAAGCCCAAATATCTCTTTAGAAGGTAAAGAACCATACTCCATGACTCTCCTCAAAGCAAAGATTAAAAGTCCAATTATGTCTCTGTATAACATCTAGTTCCCTAATAAGCAATGCCATTGCTCATTAGGGAACTTGATGAGAAAGAGATAATTTCAAATGAAATAATGATTAGTATCTCCTTGCCCCTTCATTTTGTACTTGTAAACAACCTAGGAAAAAGTGATTTATTATTCAAGTAACTAAAGCTATTATTCAAAAGTCATTTAAAATAAAATTTATATGAGAATATAAGCTCATGTGAATGATCTCCATAGGTATATAGTATTATCTTGACCCCATAATTAATTAAAGGTTCTTTCACATGTGCTATCTTTTGACTATATGAAAGTCTACATGAGAAGAACTATAGGGAAGTGCTCATAATAAATGCTTGTGGATCCAAGATTTCTATTCTCTTCTCTTAAAATAAATATCTAGAAATAACATAAAGTCAAAACACTAAAATCCAAATTAGTAATGCTTACTCTTTGAAGCTCTTTTTTAATTTTGATGACCTCCATCTTTTTTTATAACTTACTCTAACTAATTATAGCTACTTAGAATTTAGTTAAACTCTATAGAAATACTATCTTTAAACTATTCAAAATACCAACTTAAATACCCATTAGAGCATATATGCATCTATAGATGTTACAAAAATTCTAAAAAATTAACTAAAGTTATTCATAGCTAAGATAGTGTTGGTACATATAAGAGTGGAGTATACAATTTTTCTTGAATCCTCTTACAATAAGTTACTATAGAAGTATTTTCACTTTACTTGTTAAGTAGATATTACAACCCTCTATCCAGTTTAATCTTTAGTGAATGTGATCAAGAGTTTAATTTGCAATTAATCCACTTTTATACCTAAGTCTTTTGTAGTTTAGGATACTAAATATTATTACTTTTCTCTTCAACTAAGAATATTGAACTAATGTATTGTAGTCTAGCCGTTTTCTTTTTTTAATAATATTTTTATATTGAAGTCTTTATATTTCTATCACCTAACTCTTATTTTTTGTCAATGGTTTTTATGTAATTATATTGATTAAAACATCTCTAGATTCTAGGTGTCCAATTAACCTCAAGTTTGAATCAAGGACAAACAACTCAAATATATTTCTTGAGAAATTATTTCATTGTCTCCAATTATGAAAGGACAAGAAAATTCAACATAAACTATAACTAACATATGTAGAAAGCCTTCTTCTTTTTAAGAAGAATATACACCTCACTTTGCTTGTAAAAGGGTAAGTATTGCAAATTTGATGGCTATATTAGCATTACTTTGGATGTCCCAAGTAATAATTTTAGGTTCCACTTATTGGCTTTGATTATACAATAGAGTGGTTCTTAGTTATGAAAAAAAAGTTCTTCACTTTAAATGTGTGATTTATTTGGATAGAGTTTGTATTGAAATATGCTTAAAATCATATGCATACTTTAACAAGTAACTTAGTGCAAGATGATGAATTTGATTTGAAAAACATAAAGAGATTTAAAAAATGTTTGAACCATAATCAAAGAAGAAGCTTAATGTGCAAACTACTAATACTTGGAATTGGAATACTTTCAAGTACCAATTATGGCTATATAATGGTGCGATTTTTAGTAGATGGAAAATAGATTTCACTCTCAAACCTCAACTTCATATAAAATATAATTGCTCAGCTTCTTTCATTGTTTGAGTTATTTTGATGGATGTTTATGGAAATACTCTAAGAGTACATGCATACTTCTATAAGAAATTTGCCACATGGAACATCTGATTAAGAAACATAGAAGTGGTCTCAAATATATGTTTAAGCATGATTATTTAATTCTTGTTTCACCTTTTTATTGAAATCTATCATATAAAATATCACTAATTATTTATATAGAAGTAGTTTCTTAAGACGAGGAAAGACAGATTTTAATATCAAAATAATACCTTCTTATTGAAATATATTACATGAAAGTTTACTAACTATTTATATAGAAGTAGCTTATCAAGACAAGGAAAGACATATATGATAGCAAACTAATACATATTGTACACATTATAAGTTTTTATACCAAAATAAGCTTTTGGAAGGGCAAATTTCCAAATTTCAATTTAAATATTTGTTAATAATTAAATTAATCCTTCTCCATGGTGCAAGTAGCATAAGTTTAGGAGCCTTGTTATCACCATGGATTACTCATCAGTTAGGAGAAGCTTCTTATTCCTCTACACCCTATGCTACCAAAATAAGCAATGCAATGGATTCATTCCTCTCCGATAGTCTAATAATTGTCTTGAGAAGGTTACTTCTATAGCATCTAAAAAATGCTTTGGTCTCATATAGTAAGTAGGTTGAAAGTCCTTTTAAATAGTGAAATGAAATTGAGGATACAAGGGAGGAAAGAGTATTATATGACTCACTTGCTATTTTCTATACCTTAGTTGCATCTAAAGAGATTCTTATTACTGCTCTTTCGACACAAAGAGCCAATATGGAAGAATTTATGTCTTTGAATTTATAGAATCTTATTGTTCCTCTAGTGAAAAAGGAATATTCTTATCACCCACGGAGTATCTTGAAATTTATTCAAAGTCTTATGAATATGTTTCTTCTTTTGGAGTACTCTTATTCTAATCCCATGGCAATCTACATCAAGTTTGATGATGTTCCTTATCATATCCTTTATACAATGCTTGATTGTAATGAGATAATGTGGATAGTATATATTTGAAAACCAAAGGACATAGTAGTTAATATTTCTATCCCTTCATACTTCTTTAAAATAGGTTATTTTAAAATAAATAGCATGATTTAACCCCATACACTATATATAATATGATCTCAGTATATATATATATATATATATATATATATATATATATAAAATTCTTGCTCCCTCTAATTTAATACATTTTAAGAGTATGAATGCAAGATTTAGCTTAACCTTGAGTCAAAGATAAAGTTTTGTATAGTATGGGAAATTTGTACTTATTAGAGTGGTAACTATTGAATATAACAAAATTAAGAATGTATTTCATACACAAAAGAAGACAGCAAATAACAAATAACATAAATAAGTGAAGAGGGAAATAGACTATAAATATAATAAGAATTAAAGTCTAATTGTCTCATATTGATCCAATATTAGTGAAATATTAAAAATATATTTACATATCTCACTTTAATTTATTATACTCCAAGTTCTTAAATATGATTGATAATTCAAATATAACTTGATTTTGCTTGATTTATATAATTCCATTCACATTGTAAATAACACCATTGACTTGTCTTAAAAAAAACCTTTTTGTACAGAAATTGTATTTACATTTCATGCAAATATGTAGTTAGTTTTCCTTTTATGATTCTTTTATATCATTTTATGATATATAAATAGGTTTCTACAAATTTTATTCTTACTTATGACTATTTATAAAAATATGGTAAAATCCACCATATTTGTTTATGTGATGTTTATTCATCAAGTTAAGGATTTAGACAGTTGATTGTAAATGAACTTATTGAAATATAGTAGCTATAATACCAAAATGTTACCTCCACTTATCCAAAAGATACATAATAAAAGTTGCGCTTGAAAGGGAAAAAGAGACAACAAATAATAAAATATAAGGAGTGAAAGATATATATGCTATGAACAAATGTATTTTTATTAAAGGATTCACGTCACTGTTTCAATTATGACCTTATATTGCTCTTTTAATTATTTCAGTTTCAATATTTTACCAATAATAGCCTGTAGAAATATATATCAAATGAAGTTGCAATTGGAATTTGTTTCTTTTTGCATGATTACTGATTAATTTATGTTGTTTGCATCTTCTTTGAATCCTAATGATGCACTAATATTGTAATTTTGATAGATTTAATGGAAGTGTTCCAAGAAAAGATAATTTATCACAAAATAGTATCTTTCTTCAGAAATTGGTGTGATAAATAATTTTTTGGTTTTTATTCACAAAGGCATTCCGGAGGCCAAAAACTCCTTATGAGCCATAGAAAGCCTTTCTTTTGTAAAGTAAAAGAAGACTATTTGAAACCTAAGTTGATCAATGGATGCAGATTCCAAGTATCACTTTATTATGATTATTAATATATTTCTCACACACATAATACAATGTACTCCTCTTTTTTAACAAGGTAATTACATGAACATTTTATTAGTTATAATTTAAAATAGATGAGAATCTCAATTCTTATATTTATTCCAAAGATATGATCTTTGAGGAATTAATGAATCAATGAGGAGCTAGAGATAGCATAAAACAAGATATACTATTTATCAAAGGAAACAAATGATATGATGTGGTTTAAGAATTTTATGCACATTGAAGCAAGTATTGCAAGAAATAATCTTAACATCAAAACTAAAGTTTTCGATGAAAGATGTAGTAAAGAGAAAGCTGATAAAAATAATTTCTTATATAGATAAGGTGCTTACTCTTGATACATCATTCCATCAATACAACTTTATAAAGTATATGATATTAAGAAGACAGTTAGAAGATACAATGAAGATGCTTGAGATAATTCTTCCAACAAAACATAATGCAAGATATGACAAGTAACAAGATAGAAGATGAAATGCAAAGGAGGTAAATTTTTTTAAGAATTAATTCATCAAGTAGCATAAATAAAGTCCAAATAAGGAAAAGCGTAAGAGATCAACAACTATCACTTGTTTAGTGCAAGGAAAATGTAAAAGTCCATAGACTATGACACCATTTATGAAGATGATTTTTCTAGTTGAAATTACAAGGCCATATAAGTAAAATTACAAAGTATCCTTTTAGTTTCCATATGACCATCATATTATCCTTTATATTGGCCAAAATGAAAAGTTGAGAGAAAAACAATTTAAATATTCTATATATGGTCAATATTGTGAGCGTGAAAGGATAAGATTACCATACTTGAAACCTCTTCAATCAGTTTTTAGCTTTTTTGACCTCAAATATTTATCTTAATAGTAAATATTTTATGAAGCATGCATAAGCTATTGATATCTTCTTTCAATTTACCTTTTTAGCATATATGTTTATGAAGAACATGATTTATAAGGTAATTTTGGATTCAAGGAAGAATATATCAGTTAGATGTCATACTTCTCCTTGACTTTATACATACTTTGCAATTTTCTCAATGATATATTCATGATATCAAATATGAATTAGATAACAAGGAATGAGTAATGAAGTGTACTTAACACAAAAAGCTTACAAAGACTGCAATGTATGATGCACAAGTATAGTCCACATATAGGTGTATCATGTAAAAGGACAAGAATTATATAATACCTTGAATACCAATATACACAAGCTTGATAAAAGGGGTTACAACTTGCCAATTGCTTCATAACTTGTAGCTATTTTGCTAAGCAATGGAAGTGAGAAGTTGATTATTGAAATATTTTTGCTCAATTGAAAAGGATTGGTATGTTTTGTATTTGGACAAGGCTTATATTTCTTTGGATTTTGCTCTTTTATTTCTACATGGAGATGCATATTGTCATCCAAAAAACCAGAAGAGAAGCTTAAGCTACCTAGAAGAGAGAACATTGATGATGATATGAAAGATAAAGGAAAGTTTGTGAAAGAAAAACTAACTCATAATAAAAATTGTAAGTACTAGACTTATGAAATGAAGGAACACAATTATAACATGGAGCTTGCATACTTTGACAATGCACAACAAATGGGAGAGCTTGATCATTTTAGAGTGTTTTATTTGGGAAGATTGCACGAGAGTATATGGTGGATCTGTGGGCTATAATAGAGATGCAAAGATTGAATTGGATACAAACATCTCAAATTGAGGTAAAAGCAGAATTACATCACCAATTATGAGTTTTCATTATAAAATATGTTGATGGAACTGAAACTCAAAGATAGGTTATCTCACCTTCATATCTCATAATGATGCACAACATATGTATCAATCATGTAAAGATGCAATGACTATTATATACAATCTCTTAAAATAGTTATTGCGTGGCACTTTAAGAAACTAGATTACATATTGAATATAATATGTCATCCAAAAAGGATTGATCTTTGATTTACTAGCTCAAACCATATTGCATTTAATGAGCTAGTCAATCATTTTGATATTATAAACTATCAATTTATGTTATATATTTAGTTGCTTTAGTTATAAGCCAAGACAAGGAATTATTAGACCTCATCATAAAAGAAGTATATTAGCTTGAGTTATTGCAAGTTTTGACACTATATTGCTTTACAAACAAGGATTGTATTATACTTATATATGATTATATTATCTTCAGAAGATAAGCCATGTACATGTTAGATTTTGATGATGTGATATCAACTAAGATACCAAATATTGCTATGCATCTTAAGCTGTATAATGTAATTAATTGTATGTTTACATAGCCATGTGGAGTTCTCAATCACAAAGCTCAATATATGAAAGACAAAAAAAGGTTTCAAAAGCCTTTGTTTCAAAAACTACATGAAATGGAGATAGAAACACAGTCCATGGCAAGGAATTATTATAAAAGTTGGATAAGAATCTAATATTGTTGAATATTATATAAAAATGAAGTAAAATCCTCACAAATTGGCTCTCAACAAATCCAAGTGATCCAATAGTTTGAAACTTTAATTCATTGATCTTATTCTTTATGACTCATAGTGAAAGAAGAACAAGTATGTAAATTATTAACAAAAGAAAAGATGCATATTGTATTTGATGCTTTGATATCATGCATCCACATAAATTTGATGTCTTTTTATGGTAGTATTTCTTTCAACCTGTATGTTTTGAAAATGTTACTATATTATAAATATTAGCAATAAATTAATAGAAATCTAAAATTTAATATTATATAAATGATATTATTAGTTGGGTTGACTTCTCTATCGTGTTTACTTTGCTACCGAGCATTGAAAATAGTAGGTGGAGAGCTATATTAAAAAATTTAAACAAGCTTAAATCAATTGCATTTGTTAGAAAAATTGATAACAAATATATATTTGTTTTCAAAAGGGTTATATGATAAGCACTAAAATCTATTTATGTCAATTTTTTTGTATTTTCCTTTTCTTTTAACAAGCCTATATGCCTTAATTTGAAACATGGAATATTATTTGGTTTAATAATTGAATATTTGAATGGTTAAAATACATCAAATATGATTAATTTTGATTAATTTTCTTTTTTTTTTATCAAATTTAGCAAAATATAGAAAAAGAAGATACAATGTATACTATAAATTTTAATACTTATGAAGAAATTCATTTATAGAAATACAAGAGTGCTAATCATCTCTTAGATACTTCACTTATCAACGAAACATCAATGGAAATTGATCATAATCTTCAACACAACAATAGTAGACTATTGGGGTACTTGGATATGTTGGAACCAGCCTTCAACATATATATATTAAGCAATACTCTACTATGGAATACGATGAGTCTTTATGAGAAAGATGTAATATGAGAGAATGTTTCCATTTGTGTACTGTACTCAAAGTCCAACATGCATTAAGAGGTATTGTGGATATTCTAGCAAGTATTTAATGTAGCAAATGAGTAGAAACTTTGTGTTCATTATTTGGTAAGTTACATGATTTTCTATGAGAATTTATTATTTGAATTTGTTACTATGCACTTAAATTATGAATTCATTTATTTAGATGAAAAAGTTATGTATGGTTAAAAATTCACTCAATATTTATACTATATCAATTAGATATTATTCCAAGATGTGTTTATCTTGTTGATTGCTCTAGAGGAACAAGGAAGACATTTTATGCCAAATCTTTTATTTGCAAGGGTATACAGTGGAAGGAATACAATAATCTTATTGTGGTTAAGGGTATTTACCTTCTAACTAGATGAAAGTACGGTGCATACCTTTTTGCAAAATTTGCAATTTTGTTTCATTTCACTTCTCCTTGATGGAAGAAAAGCAAGTTAATTTCATGTTTTGTAGAAGAATCCTCATTGATATGTATTCTTTGGATTTCATATGTATGTATTTGGATGCAAAGAAGATTTAACAAAAGACCTATTAAGTACAAAGAAATAAGTACAAAGAAGTAAAGTCCAAGAGGAGTAAGGTACTAAGAATACAAGTACCAAGAACCTTGGAGCCAAAGATTTTTGGAACCAAAGACCATACATTAATTTGAAAATGCCACCAATAGGATAAAGACCCATAGCTTAGAAGTGATGGCTCCCATCAGAGAGTTCTCACATATAGATACTGATGGCTTACCATATCATGCCATTTGATTGCTCGGACACTCGAGTTCCAATGATAGTAGTTAGAGTTATTTCAACAATTTCTCAAAGACTACTTTCCAACGGTCAGATTTTGTGTTTGGGGTATTGACTTCACGATGGAGCCCACCATCACTTTGCACCATTTGCACCATCAAGTGTACCATTAGTGGGACCATTAGGGTTTCAGACCTAGCTTGAGTCTAGGGGTATACTCTCAAAGTGCAACTCTAAAGAGCTTAGTTCTCTAATGTTGAGCCTTCGAGTTCTTGGCTATGGTGGACAAAGGCCAGCAAGTGTCACCTGGATTCTCTTAGCTAGAGTGGGTGTGGCTTGACTGTAATTAGTGCCTAGTTGTTGGCAGTTTATAGAGTGATAGATCAAGTATTGATATGAGTTCAGAGTGGTAAACAATTTGATTACATCAAAGAAGTGAAATTAGGGGGAAATTGGGTGCAAGAACTTTGAGTGTTGGTGATATCTTCAAGCTTGGTGGATCATTGATAGCTCAATTGAAGTTCAGTTTTTCCCTGGGGTGCAAAAGCTCATTGCTTGATGGAGATTTGGCAATAAGGCAGGTAGTGTGCGGAAGCACTGGCTAATTTTTGAGCAAAAAAGGAGCATATTTTGAGTAGTGGTTGTGATTTTGAGCTCATGAGGTGAAGGCATGACCAATTTGTTGCGAGTTAGGCTCAGAAAGTAAAATTGAAGGTGGAGTTGTGAAGCTATTCTTGTGAATTTATGATTTGGAGAAACCCGTGTTTTCAATTTAGCTCAAGTGAAGAGTAAGCATGGGATTTGGCGGTTAGCTAACTTTAGGGGAGGCTTTGAGGCATAGGGTTGTGGGCTATGAGAGGCTATGAAGGCCTAGAAGGGCCAAAAGGGCCAGCAAGCCAGCTTGTTTAGAGTAGATCTTGGTCATTGGTTGGCAAAATCTGTCTTTCTTGCTAGATTGTGTACAACAAGGTTTGACCCCTAGATCTCTTATTCGTAGACTAGTGCCCTATCCAACTGGTCCACCTTCACTTGTTGTCCTAGTGATTATGCCACTGTTATCTATACACTTGTAGCTTTGGCTAGGAAAGGTAGTTTAGGACTTAGATATAAATTTCTCTTATGTCAAATGCCAAATGGTGGCAGAGTCAATCCCGTGTTGTTTTATGAGATGGAGGGTTTTCATTTAGATTTCTTGTGATTGGACCCCCTCCATTCTTTGCTTCCTATTTGTGCACCATGTTTGTATGAGGTGCCTTGACTTTTGAGCGTTGGTGCTCTGGTGTGCTCTTGGTAGTGAGGTTGGAGTGATGACCAGTCAGACTATCTTTATTTATCTCCGGTGAGGCAAGAAGTGATGACATGTAGACTATGAGAGTGCGTGTTGTGATGGTAGGTTACAAGTTTCACTTTCCCAAAGTGTAGTTATATTGGTTAGAGTTACATTAGTGGGTGGTCCTTAGTTGGTATTAGCACTTGGTGGTGTTCTTGCGGTTGTGATTTGTGGTTGCAGTTTGTGGTTCCGGTTTGTTGTTGCAGTTTGCGGTTGTAGTTACTTTGTCACGACGGAGTTCTTTTGGGATTCCAAAGGAGGTAGCCTTGTAGTATGCAATAGGTTTACTTGGAGTGGTACTCAGTATGAGCTTGTATCTCATGTCCTAATGAGGGAGGAGATTGACTCTGAGTTAGAGTTTGACATATGAGTTGATTCAGTTGAGAGTGCACTTGGTGTGTCCGCACCGTTGTTGTGGGACATGGACAAGATTTATGGGGCTCCCAAAGGCCCTAGGCGTTACTCTGGTACAATGGGTACCATTGAGTTGGATGACTTCATCTAGGAGTTTGATAGTTGGTGTGATCTATAGCAAATGCGAAACCCAACTTTGTTTACACCCTTCATGGCATGGAAGGGGTTGTTTTAGCATCTGGAGGGTCCACCAATGGATGACTACCATGAGTTCAGGAGAGCTCATTTGGAGGAGATAGAGTTATGGAGACAATATTGGTCTCTGAACTATGTCTCTATCACTTCAAGTTTGGGGGCCAAGAGAAGATTGGTTGTACTTACAAGTTTTAGCTTGAGTAGTGTTAGTGGAGCTAGTGGAAATGCACTAGTTGGAGATAGTGCTACTATGAATGGAGATACCGCTACAAGAGGTGGTGTGGTACCGGGGTTTAACCCTATGGTGGAGTTCTTCTAGTGTTTGAGATAGAACTACCAAGGAGTGCGGACTGATAAGGTGAGGAGCTTGCAGGAGTTCCAGCGGAAGGTTGGAGAGAGCCTATGCGAGGCATACACTTGCATGAGGCGGCTGATCAGTTTCACTCAGGGAGTTACCGAGGCCCAAGAAATCCAGTTTTAGTATGGGATACTAGATAGGGAGTTGCAACATAGATTTCATGATGCTAAGTTGTTACATGCTACTTTGTCTACTTTGGCAGTGGTCTTTAGTTTGGTTGAGCGTATTGAGCTCAACATGGTGGAGGAGAGAGTGGTGACATCTAGATTTGGTAGGGAGACCTCATCCACAACTATGACTTCTTCTAGAGTGCAGTAGAGTGCACCATGCATAGTTGGTTTTTAAGGATAGGGTGGATAGCCTAGATCCTATGGAGCGAGTGGAGAGCCTAGTGGAGTTAGACCCTTACTTTCATTTTTTGGTCAGCAGCAGCCAATGAGCGGTGATGTTGCTTGTTGGACTTGTGGTGGACTTCACCATCGGAGAGAGTGTACTCAAGGTAGTGGAACTAATACCTTTGGTGCATCACAGCCAGCATAGAGATAGTGTGAGCATTGCCATAGATTTGGTCACACTAGTGACCCATTTTTTGACCTACACCCGGAGTTATAGAGTGGTAGGGCTGCTATGGCAGGTAGTAGAGAAGCTCCAATTCATGGAAGGCAAGGTGGTAGAGGTGGTGGTAGAGGATCTACACCTAGTAGAGGTGCAGTACCTATCCTTACTTTTGATACAACTATGGCTACTTGGATTGAGCAGTTGGAGTAGAGATTGGCTAGTATGGCTATTGCTCAAAGGAGATCAGATTTGGCTGTTGAGGTTTCCACCTCATATGTTGGTGATAGAGATACTTTGGACTTCATGTGCGGAGCAACACAAGTGGATGCATATGTAGTAGTGACTAGGAGTGCAATACGTGCTCCAGAGCCTAGAGGAGCATCAGTGGAGTTGGACCCACAAAGAGGAGAGGTTGGGAGACAAGTCAGACTTCCCCAATCTTTCACACTATCTGAGGCATTGTAGACAACATCCATGGTTCCTATACGTCCCAATGAAGGTGAGGTAGGTGGTGATGGAGTGCATGATGGACTACCTACTTGTCAACCACTTGCTACTACACAGACTGAGTCTAACATGATGTTGGGGGTGGCTCAGTTGATTATGCGGTGTCCTTTGTTTTCGGCCAATGACATGTTTACATTGGGAGTTGACCCAGCCCCAATGTTTTGGTTGGCTACCACGCTATGTGAGAGAAGGGATGATGCGGTTCCTATTACTAGAGTAGAGGTGGTTGGTAGTGGAGCTAACTTGGTTGAGAAGCATGGGATCCGTTCAGTGACCAATGGTTTATGGTAGGTAGCAGCGGCTAGATTGGAGGAGTTGCCAACTAGACTGACCTTTGAGAGAGCATGTTTCACACCTAGTGTTGTCCTATTGGATAACTAGAGGTGGATTTATGGTTTGGTGTGACCTTCAAGGAAGGTCTATACACCACAAAGAGTCTTGTTAGACTCTGGTGCGCAACCCCTTATGTTGGGGAAGGCTGCAATTGTCGGTCTGGAGTTACGGAAGATTGATATGGAGAGGTGTCCATTTTAGATCCAACATCTCTAGGTGGTGGTTTGACATAGTACATCACACATGGGGAGCTTGTTGTCCAAGTTCAGCCTGGTCATCCAACTGATAGCTTGGTGGTGAGAGCTCAGGCTATTACGACAATAGCTGAGTCATACAATGTGCTAGTTGGAGGAGTAGTGTTATACCCCATGGGTTTCAATATTGACTATTGGGAGGAGACAACCTCCTATAGACCAAGTTGGTAGTTTGGTGAAGGATGGGTATATCACTCACCAGTAAACTTTAGTAGTGGTAGTCTTGGCTCACTATAGTCAAGGACCATGGCAACATCAGTTTTAGCTTTCAATGGTGCAGTTGCTTGGCCTAGTGACTTGTTGGAGTAGAACGCCCATGTAGAGGATACTCCAATACTAGAGGAGATCACTCGGATTTGGAGTACGAGTGGGATTGTTCAATCCACCTTAGATGTTCCATTGTGGAGTTTAGAGGAGGCATTGCAGCACCATGCAAATCAATTGGTGCAATAGGCTTGGAGTGGAGCCTTCATACCATCAGGAGATAAGTGTGAGGATAAGCCTCCAAAGTCAATTACTTTGACACCTCTAGATACCACACTCATTGCTTGGCAATATCCAATAGAGGGGATATGTCTATTGGAGTTGTTTGGTGGGATTAGCACCAGACTAGATGTGGTATTACATGCAGGTATTTGTATATAGAGAGAGATGAGACTGCTAGGCAAGTCTCTCTATATCATGCGGCACACTTGGCCTATTGGTATCCAAATTTATTACCGATGTTATTAGTTAGAGGTTACCAAAAGGCCCTACCAATTGACATTTCCTTATGGGGGAGGGGGGCATGATCTAAAGAGACATGGACCTATTCACTTGGTGATTTCTAGATGACCATGTTAGGGACATACATGTGCTGGTAGAGGTTTGGGTCGTCAAGATCCTTGTTCAAGTGTGTTTTGGGAGATGTTACAGATACTACAACATCTCCATGTTCATCATTCCGTTTCTCTAGCTTACCTTTTGGAGAACGTTCCTTTGATGGGTGATTCTTGCACCAAAGTTTTGGTGAGTACACATCAGGTCCATTCTTGGATGGGACCTACTGTATTGTTAGATGTAGTCAGAGTGGGATCACGGGCTCATTGTATTCATCTTTAGTGGACAAACCTCTTACCCAGAGAGGTTCTATAATGTGCTTATGATGGGATTCAACAACTTGATCACATCCTTGTTGATGATATCTTGGATGTTGGGCGTCAGTCTCAGATAATGGTAGTGGCTAATAGGTCACCTATGGCAGTGGTGAACCTAGTTGGACAACCTAGAGCCGCATTTCCCACACTCATGAGTTTCCTAAGCTCTCATGCTTTTTGAGAGGGGGCACTTGGACTTGTTTGGGACTCACATTTACAACAATTGGTGGAGCCCAACGCTGATGAGAGAGAGCAAGCAATGGGTTTTTGCACCGTGATTATTGCTATTCCAACAGTGTCAAAGACATCCAGGTGTCAAGTGTTAGGTCAAGCTATGGACCTAAACTGTTTGACCTAGATTGTGAGCCTTGGCTTGGCAGAGCAGCATAGGATGCGCTTGATAGGCATCACTACTCGGACACTTGTGAGCCTTATGCTTATCAAGATGATTCAAGCACATGCTGGGAGTGATGGACCAAGTGGACATGGTATTCTTGGGACACAACAAGTAGCTACTAGGGAGAGTGGTCTACTTGGAGTCCATCCAAGTGAGAGTGGGCTACTTGGATTACACCTTGGTCCACTTGGGATGCAGCTAGAGGACGTGTGGAGCTTGTAGCCAGAGTGGAAGAAGTTTTTCACATAGAGATTGAGACCTCTAGTGGTTGGGAGCATGACACTATTGCTCCCAAAAGACCCAGTATAGCAGCTAGTCAGTACGTCTTCCATTCCTACTATAGTTAAAGGGGATACTTGGGAGCTAGATCTTGGACCCAAGCTTATTGGAGAGGAAATACGTAGGGTTGGGAGGTTCTTGAGGAGCCACACAAGTTGTTTTGCCTTTAGTATGAAGGATTTGGATGCTTTGAAGGGACCTAGTATACAAATTGAGCTGACTACCGATACACCAATTTTTCGACGTCCTTATCAATATAGTGAGATGGAGAGGACATTGATTCAGAGCCAAATTAGTGACCTATTTGAGGCTAGTTTGGTGGAGATTTCACATGGAGAGTATACATCAACAACAGTGATGCCATCCAAGAAGGATATGCATGGCAACTACACAAATAGGCAGATGATATGTGAAGATTACTATCCTATCAACCAATAGGCCAAGGCTGATTGGTATGCCATGCCCATACCAAAGGAGATTTTTGATGTGATTGGGCATGCAAAGGTCTTTAGTACTTTGGATCTTTGAGCAGGATATCATCAGTTGCCAATTAGGAGGATGATAAGTCCAAGATAACATTTTGGGCTATTGATCCTCACGGCAAGGATGTGTTATATCAGTGGAGGTTCTTACCGTTTGGGTTAAAGAATGCTAATGATGAGTTCAAGAGGGTCATGGATAGGACCCTAGCTGGATTAGATTTTACTTGGTGCTATATTGATGACATTTTGGTCTTTAGCACTACTGTGAAGGAGCATGAGAGACAATTGTTGGAGGTGTTTGAGAGGTTGAGATCTCATGGACTCAAATTACATCTTTGGAAGTGTAGGTTCTTCCACAAGCAAGTTGAGTATTTGGGTCACACTATCTACCCCGGAGGACTTGGTGTTCAGTAGACCAAGGTGGAGGCTATTGCACATATTCCTTGGGCTACGGATGTGAGCAGATTGCAAGCATTCCTTAGGTTGGTGAACTTCTATTGCCGTTATGTTAGAGGATTTAGTGCCATTGCCAAGGCCTTGACAAAGTTGACCAAGCTTACATAGGAGTGGTGTTGGAGAGATGAGCAAGACAGAGCTTTTGTAAAGCTCAAGGAGAGATTGACATCTGCTCCTATTTTGAGGAGACCAATCAAAGGATGACCATTTCAGGTTCATACTGATTGGAGTATGTTGGGGCTTGGAGTGATGCTTACCCAACATGATGATGAGTGGAAGGAGTTTGTGATGGCCTATGCTAGTTACTCCAACAATTTAGCGGAGGCAAAGTGTAGTTCATATGAGGGAGAGTGCTTGGTAGCTATTTGGGCAGTAGCACATTTCTGACGTTACCTATTTGGTAACCCCTTCACTCTCATCACTGATCATCAGCCACTAAAGTGGCTGATGGAGTCCAACAAACTTTTAGGGAAGCTTGCAAGATGGGCTCTGATTTTATAGGAGTGTGATTTCACGGTTGTTCACAGACCTGTTCACAAGCTTGAGGTGTATGTTATGTGGCTCTCCTGGTGGAGCTACTACTATGTTAGTGTGTGATAGCTATTTGAGAGGATGGCATATGGCATGTATGACTCCTCCCCTCACGGTGGTTCCTTAGAGACAGTGGTTATGTCCTAGATGTACTTGACATATAGTTAGTTCATTCTTTATATGGTATAGATTGCAAATAGGCGACTAACAATGGGGCTCCATAGCACTCAGCCTCTTGATCTTTGCCCATTATAGGGTATACCATATACTTAGAGTAGATGGCTATCTGGAGTTAGAGGGACCTAACCGCCAGCTAGAGGGGCAATTGTGGCACTTTAGAGTGTATGTATGACTTATGTGTGAGTTGTGCTTCTATAGTGTATGATGTTGATAGCGATGTATGTTGTGTAGCAATGTATATAAGCACAACAACCAATCAAAGACTATTAAAAGGAATCTCTAACTTTAGAACCAAGTGCTAGTTGAGTAGTTTCACCTTTGCTATAACATTTCAAAAGAGCACTTGAATAGACAATCTCTTTGTAGTCAAAGTATGCTCAATAATAATAAGGCCAAAGCAAAGAAGCCAATGAGGAAGATCCATGAGGTGATCCTTTGATCCTCATGAATTCAAAAATGTGCAATGAGAGTTAAGAGTAAGCTACTCCAAGGTAAGCACTTGATGTTTCTATTCTAGAATTGGAAATTGGGTTCACTTGTAGTTGTTCACTAGATGCACAGTAGAGGTTAGGGAGAAATTAGGGATCTTTGGAAAATCACTACAATTGGGAGAAGAGCATTGGAGAATAGTACTTGGAGGAGATTCAAGTCACTCATGAGCATTGACCATGGACACAAAATTAGGGCATGGGAGTAGATTTTAATGCATCTATCAAGAACTCCTTTGCATAAAAGAAGCTGGAGTGTATACAAGGACCATGCTTGCAAGTGCATTGTTAATTATATAACAAGGTTGTGTTTCTTGAAGTAAACTCCATACTAATCAACAAAGAAATTTACTTATAAACTAGGCAAATTACCTGCTTATCAAGTAAGAAATTTTCTTTGAGCAATTATAATAAGGAGAACATATTAATTGAGCATTGTCACTACATTCACAGTGCCAAAGCTAGTTTTCTTGGATGTTGGAGTTATAGTCTTGGCAATTAGCATTATATTAGTAGTTGCTTAAAGACTACTTAGTGGTGGCCAGATTTCATGTTAGGTTTATTGATCATACCATTGGACCCACCATCACTTGCACCGTTTGTACCGTGAAGTGGGTCATAAGCAGCACTATCAAGGTTGGAGATCCAAGTTGAGTAGAGAGGTATACCTTCAAAGTGTAGCTCCAAAGAGCTCACTTCTTAAGTATTGAGCATTTGAGTTCTTGGCTATGGTGAACAAAGGCCAATGAGCATCACTTGGGGTCTCTTAGCTTGAGTGGGTGTTACTTGATTGGAATTAGTGCCCAATTTTTGCAAATTATTGAGTTGAGGATTGAGTTTTGATCCAAGTTTGAGTGTGAAATAAATAATTATTGTGGTTCTTTGGAGCTCATGTATGACTTTGTATGATTTGTGCTTTTATAGTGTATAATGTTTACTATTTATGTTGTGTAGAAATGTATATATGCACAAAAACATACATTTTCTATTAGCAAGATTGTTTTCTGATCAAGGAACTCAAGGAAGACCTGCTTATCTTGCTCCATTTGCAATCTAATTCTATATGGGGTTCAATTTGCTAAGTTAAAATGAGGATGGAATTTGGCACTGATTTAGTGTTAGAGGAGTACTTCCTTGCCCAACCCTCTGTAATCTAGAGCCATTAAGATGCAAATGTCAAGTTTTTTGATTCACAAGAGTTCATGGAGTTCAAAGAAGCAATAGTGACAATTATACATAAGAAGAAGAACCAATCTTCATTAATGTAATACCAAGAGCTAGCCATATGATCCAGATGTGAAATTTGGTTTAGTAACATCTAGAATGATGTTATACATGATGGTTGAAATAGATCAGATAGAAGTATCACCAAAAGAGTACTTCTACTAATAGGGCAGAAACTGAAATAGACTTGAGAACCTTAGAACCCATTAGCTAGGCATATGATTTAAAGGTGAGAATTGGTTTGGTAACATCTGGAAGGATGTTACACTTGATGGACTAAACAGATCAGAAAGAGGTATCACCAAAAGGGGTTTCTACTAATAGAGTAGGAACCGAAATATGCCTAAAATCTTTGAAGGCAATTTTGGAGGCCTAAATAGATGAATTAGGCCTCGAAAATGTGCAGATTCCCCCCCCCCCCCAAACAGATGAAAGGCTGGCCTTTCCCTCCCCCCTGCTTTGTCTCATTGAGAGCTTTCCAACAGTACCTTACTACGTGATTCTGAGATTCCTATAGGAAGATTCCCTAAAAGATTCCCTCTGGTCAAAGCTTTTTTGACCAACCAGATAGGACCTAGACCAGACATGTCACCCATCCAAGTAAGTAATCTAAGGTTGGAGCTTGCTGACATGTCACCTATCTGTGTCCCTAATCCTATGGTGGAGCTTCCTTGGCGGAGATCCTCTTTGTCTGTATAATAAAGAGAAGTGCTCCCTTGGGGCATTGATTGTTTGAGTGTGCAATCTGTGTTTTCTCTCTTCTCTTGTCCTTGGAGTATTACAATTAAGTAATACTCTAGAGAAGGTGCCAAATAGAGCAAGGAGAAATCCTCAAGTTGTCAATATTTCTTTGGATGAAGATAAAGAAGAAGTTGAAAAAGAAAGTGAGTGAGAAGTGCAAGTAGAAAAAACTTATTCTTCACAAAAAAAAACCAAATTCAAAGGAAGAGGGAGACAATTATGTGAATGTGGAGTAAGCTCCCCAAGAAGAAGTTACAATTGATGAAGAAGAAGTTGTGGTCAAAGAACACAAAGATCGAGAAGATCTTCAGCCCAAATAACCTACAAGTCCTACTCAAGGAGAGCCAAGTAATGAGGTCCAAGCCAAAGATCATGTAGATATTGGAGGCAAGGTAGAGTGGAATTTACCTACATCTCACCAAGTAGAGGAGTGAAGACAAAGTTTCTTCACCAAAGTAATTTCAACACCAATTTCATAGATGAAGCAAAATTTTATGTTAATTTAGGAGACCAACTTGTTGGTTCATGCATATGATTCTTCTTCAATACAAGAGAGTATGGTCCAATGTAGTAGACTACACTTTGCTAGTGAAGTGCATGCATGTGAATGAATACATAGCAAATGCTAAGCTAGCTAAATGCAAATAATATACAAGAAGGTAAGAAACATGTATAAAGATGAGTGCATTAAGGCAAATGTTAAAGTGTATGATACTCACAAAGTCAAGAGATAAAACATCTCACTAGTTGTAGAAAGAAAGATATCCAAACACTATGGAGAGAGTTGAGAGCTCTTTGGATTGAAGGGAAGCACAAACAACAAGAATAGAAAGAAAAGCTATAGAAGAAAGAAGAAGGGAAGATTCTCCTCTAAGGTAAGTCGGTGTAATACCAATAGCTAGATAGATGATCTAGAGATGAAATCTGGTTTGGTAACATCTAGAATTTTATACATGGGACTTACAAGATAAGCTAGAGGTATCACCAAAAGAGTATTCCTACTAATATACCAAAAATTGAAACATGCTTGGAAACTTTAGAATCAATAGCTAGGCATATGATCTAGAGGTGAAACTTGGGATGATGACATCTGGAAGGATATTACACGTGATGGATAATTTAGATCAGATAGATGTATCATCAAAAGAGCACTTCTCCTAATAGGGTAGAAGCAAAAAATAGCATGAAAACTTTAAAGCCATTTTCAAAGGCCTGAATGAATGAATTAAACCTCAAAAATGGGAAAAATTGCATTCCTCAAGGGAACTAGCCTTGCTTTTCTCACCCATGATTCATCTCAGTGAGAGCTTTCCAATGGTACCTTGTCCATGCAATTTTGAGCTTCTTACAAGAAGATTCCCTAAAGATTCTCTTTGGTCAAACCCAGTTGACCAACTAGATAGGACAAAGACTGACACGTCACCCATCCAAATAACTAATCCAGGGATGGAGCTTGTTGACAGGTCACCAATCTATGTATCTGATCCAAAGGTGGAGCTTCATGTGAGGGGATCCTCTTTGCTATATAATAAAGAGAAGGTGCTCCTTTGGGGCATCGAAGGATTAAGTGCAAGATCTGTGTTTTCTCTCTCAAAGAGTTCTCTTGTCCTAAGAGTATTATAGTTGGTGGATGAGAAGATCAACATTGTCACTCTAGAATTGCAAATAGCCAAGTACTAAAAGGAAGTAGCAATACAAATAAAGGCCATACAAGGAAAAATTTAGAAATAGAAGGATGATCAAGCTATTATCAAAGCCAAGATGATGGATGGCATTACAAGTGATATGAGTAGAGCTTATAACCATTTGAAGGAAAATGTATAAGATTACTTAGGACTTAGAACGGGTTATAAATCAACTAAAAGAGCTCAACAAATAAGCTACAATAGGCAGATTAACCAAGGTAAAGATCCATGAGCTCAAGTTATAAGCTTAGACTCTTAGTGCATAGATCTGTGAAGATCCAAGGTTATAAAGAATATTTCTGAAACTAAGGGAACAAACATTCAGGAAACTTCAAGAAACCTATGATACAATAGTGTTAAAAATCACTAATTATAAGGAAAGAACCAAGAATGTTCTTAGCAAAGCTAGAGGTGAATGTAGTTCTTTGTAATAGTGTAGTATGAAAAAACCTTTATATACTGAAGATTCTTTGTAGTTGTACATATATTTGTTGTTGTATGATCTTTCAAATAGGAGTCCAAAGAGGAAAAAATAGAGTTTCTTTGAAAATAACTAAAACAGTTTCCCTGTACATGTATTAGAGACTCAACAATGTAGAAATTAGCAAATTAGGTTTAATAATTAAGACATTATAGTTAATCTTGATTGTATAGTCTATATGCAAGCAATTGAAATTTTGACAGATCTTTGGAGTTCCATAACCATCAAATTTCTTAGGTTAGGAGTAGGAGAAGATATTTAATGATTTATAGTATTATAAATGCTCATTCATTTCATGCAAGTTGAATAAAGTAAAAGAACCAAAAGCTCTTTGCTTTACTTACTTCCAAGAATTAGTTGTGTGTCTTTGTAGTTGAGTGTGGTGATTAATAGTGCTTGAAGCTAGGGCTGAAAATCCTTGGTAGTTGTAAAGGGAACAAAGCAATGCCTTATGGATCTTAGATGAGCTATAGTGTTGAAAGTATCACAAAATCAAACAAATTAAGACTTGCAACCAATACAAAGAACCTTTTGAGTTGTGCATTATGGGTAGGTAGAACACATTCTTTGCAGTTGTGTTGTTTGTAGTTGAAGGAGGCTCTTTGGAGTGACTAAATCATCATCTTCAAGGAAGAGTTGGAATGTATTTCACATGAAACTGATTCTATGAGTTTTCATTTGCCATAAGGCACTATAGTTGGTGACATTACACGCTTCTTGGAGCAGTTGTCCAAGGGATTAAATAGGAAACAATAAATAACTAAAATAGTGGCACTTCTCTTCAATTGTATCCATATTTTACCAGTATCTCCTTTAGAACTACTTGTTTCTTGTTGTTATATTGCAAAGTATATGACATTGGGTGTCATAAAAGGATAATTTATATACTCATAATCCAAAATATCATTCTATCTACTTAAAAGCTTTACTTGTTAATAATCTTTTCTACCTTTTATAACTTTGATTTATTTTGTTGATTATTTCTAATCCAATAACATTTTGTGACTTATAACATCATAATTATACATTTTTAAGAATGGTAAAACATTATTGATTGAATTTACCACATTTATCATATCACATGAAGCACTTATGTTACATCAATATATATTTTTAAGTTCATAAAATTGAATACTTAAAGATAAAATAGGAATAGGATGGGAGTAGAATCCTATATATTCCTTATTACTTCACATCAAAATAATGAAACTTAGTTAGAACATACTAACAGAGGCACTCTACAACGAATGTTGTTGTTTGATCTTTATATATAAATCATTTTCTTTAAAATATTTGATAAGATGAAGCATAAATTAGTCAATATTCTATTAATAATATTTATAAACTTATTTTAATCTTACAACTTGCATGTATGTTGTATTGTTTAAGATATGCATAAGATGATCAACTAGATTGTAGCTCTTAGTTAATGGAAGTTGGTGAAGGTAATATATTGGTGGAGATTAAGTTGGAATTTAGTAGACACTGTAATATTGGTATAGCAAGATATTATAATAAAAAGTGAGAATCTTAGTGATATGATTGATTAGATGCAAGTGAAAGATCTTATTGAATTATGAAGTTTGGACTTTGTGAAAATAATAGAACTATGGACTATAGAAATAAAGAGATGGATGTCATTAATAACAACATGATGATATGCTTAATTACTCTTGCATGAATATTATGTATGCTATTATTCATATATTAAATTATTTTATTAAATATAAAATAAAATATTTATGATACCTAGTTTGTGATATGTGCTCCTGGCCATCATCTTATTGACATATAAAACATGAAAGAAATAAATAGTTGATAAATATTTTTCATTCCTCCCATTTCTTGCATTGCATTGTATTCTAGGTTACCATTTGATCTCCTTAAGTTCTAAAGCAAATTTCTTATATTTAGTATGAAAATCCATATGTCTCAAGGTCAAGTTTTACAAAAATATATGTATTTTGAATCTTCTTGTCTTTGCTAATGGTAAATATCCAAAGTAGTTTTAGAAGTATTGTTCATATCATCTTGCATAAATTTGTATACAATCAAAGAAGATGTACATACTAAAATGGTTACATGCAGATATAGAAATTTTGTATTTTTTTATATTTTATATACATATAATATGGATATTTTTTATTCAAATATGGGTTGAATCAAAGTACATGCATGCATAGTACAAGCACCTAACTAGATAATGGTACAAGATGATTGTTCCTTATATATAAAAAAAAACCTATATCTCTTTATCTCTTGTAATCATAAAACAATACATTGGTTTAAGAGAAGATATTATAACTTTTAGTTCCTTTTGACTATATTTCCTTGTCCTTTTCTAGAAGGAAACAACCAAAAATTTATTTGAAACAAATGTTACACCATTCCAAATAAATTTAGTATATGTAATTAGTTGATTACTTCATTCTCCTTTTATCTTAAATTGTATAGAGTAAGAAAGTAAGTCATTTAATATTGCAAAGAATTCTGTAATAATTTTAAATTTATTCAACCCTTAATCATTTGAAAATTATAAATATATTACTTCTTAGGTTGGTTCTAGAGATGGAGAAGTATTATGCATAATTTTACATATGTGTAAGTCAAAGATTCACTAAATAGTTTCAATTTTTAATAGTAGGAATATAGTTTAAAAGAATAAGTAAAAAAGGTTATGCTTCTTATTTATAGTAGATACATAACTTATGCAACACTATTATGGTCACGTCTAGTTTTTATAAAAGACAAGCATTTGTATAGAAACTCAAATCAATAAAAAGATTCACTAAATAGTTTCAATTTCTAAGTGTATTGATATAGTTTTAAAGAATCAATAAAAGAGTTCAGGCTTCTTGTGTATCGGAGATATATAACTTATCCAACTCTACTTAAGGTCACATTCAGTTTTATAAAAGATAAGCTTTTGTACAGGAACTCAAATGAATAAAAGCAAAATACCATTTGATAAATTTTATATAGCATATTAAAAAATCAATTTATATGTTACTATAGAATAATAAAACTGAATTATTTTATTATAATACATTAGGTAGAAAGAAGTATAAATTAATTATGGTAAAGATCTAAATTTGTCATGCAAACTAGCTTGTCATCTTACAAACACTCATCATCATATGTTTATGGTTCAGGTAGAGTACCAAACATTATGAGTCATGAGTTCACCAATCAACATTTCATGAAGAAGGAAAATTTGCTTTATGTCAATAGTTGCATCTTCTTGATATTACCAACTAATATATATTTTGAACTGTGAGACAATAACCTACAAACTATAATTTGGAGTATCGCTTTTTCAATTGGTTCATAAGTTAAAAAAACATGGTAACCTTTCATCATGGAAATATTGATTGCTATATATTTATCATTTCTCCTTTACAAATTCCAACATTGTTTTATAATAGAGGATGATTACACTTCATTTTTAGACCATCATTTTTCAAATTTGTATGTAGTTCATAAGTTGGTAGTAAAGTTTAAGAATAATGATGATTTACTTATTTATTATGAGAGAATTTTGTTGTTCATTTTGTAATCATTGTTGCTCGTGTGTAATACAACACAACTTTTTAAGTATTATTGATAATAAATTATATATCTGGGATTAAATTTTTACAAAGTAAATTTATAATAGCATTGTCTTTTACCTTTTAGAAAGTAGGATATATAACTATATATAAGGAATTTTTCATAAAAATCACCAAATACATAATGTAAAAAAACAGAATTGAAGCAAGTGAACTTTTCTATCTAAAGTATATGAGAAAAATATGCTCTTTATAAATAAATTGAAATTATTCTTTAAACTATAAATAGGAAAATGGAAGTGATAACCTTCTTTGTTGGTCTAATATGGTATACTCTTATGCAAAATCCCTAGCAAACATGTCAAACACCATACCTTAAATCTCCATCTAACTCCGAAGCTTAGCAACAAAGAGGTGATTTTATTGAGAACACTTATACTCAGAGTACGGTACATGAGTAGCAAGTGAGTGTGTTTGGTTGATCTTCTACCAAACCTGTAACCCTTCCCCGCTTGATTGTGTTTGAGGCCAAAGCATCAACTTTTCCTTTTGTTTAGCTACTATAGTGTTAACGTGTAAGGTACTTGTGAACAACAACAATTTTGTGTATGTAAAGAATGTATGTAGACATGTAACTATGGACGAGTCCTACATTTCTCCTTCCTCCATCCTTTGATCATCCAGTAGGAACTTCCATAAGTTAGAAGTGCCGGTGTGCAACTGAACCACTTGGTTGTGGTACTACTACTGCCTTCCAGTACTTTGTGTTGCATTAATTTTCTTGGACCAGAAGGGAATGGAGAGAGAGACAAGAGAGGCAATAGTGGAGGCATGTGCACACAAATAGACATAGTAGAGAGGTTGGGTTTGTCACAACCGATGTCAATAAAATACTGCTGCTTCTTGTTGATACATTGTTACCACTACTACTATATACTACTACTACTATATATCTTGGCTATTATTGCTCACTTTGCTGCATCCAAAACTATATAACATGTAGGATTTGTAACAATGATGTATAGTATTATTGCCTCATTATCTAAGACAATATACAAGTTTTCACTCAATACTGTCATATTTAACAATAGTATATAGTATTATTGCATCATTATCCAAGATAGTAGACAAGGTCTCACTAATTAATGTCATATATAATGCATACTGATGTACTTTTCCTAGTGAAGTATACACTCTCTTGTGCTTTTGAAAACATTATATCCTTGATGGCATTGTGGTTAACTATCCTATGTCCTCCAAAAGTGCAGTAAATTATATGGAACCCTATTGTATATAAGTTAGTATTATAATCACAAGTGAGTAATGAAGATGCAAAATGATCGACAAAATATAGACATAATCATATCATTGTAAAAAAATTAGCTAGTACAAAGCCAAATACCCTCCCATAATGTCAAGCTAGGACACATGAATTTAAAACTATATCAGAACAAGGGAAAAATATGCCTCAATAGCACAAGAAATGGATAGATCAAAGAATGTATAACTTGCTAAGATTTCCTATCAAGAAAGAAAGATTTCAAATATTACTTTTTTTCAATCAAATCAGAAGGAAAAGAGGCAAGGACAGAAGATCATCTTATGCTTGAAATGATGAACTATCTCTTGTCAACCAAAATAATACCTAAAGAGAAATGGATTGCTATTCCACTTCTACCATATGCACCTTTAAGCAACAACAACAACATAGGAGAAAAAGAAAGGTTTCAATAGTGCTTAACTACCAAAAAATGCTACAAGTATCATTTCATCCACATATAGTAGGCTTAACTTTCCACAAAACCTCTTGAGATGTTTTCTAAACACAAAATCCACTATCACACCTCAAAAGTCCTAAGTCTAATGATGTCTTCAAAGACTCTTATGATTTTACCAGCAAAGCTTTGAAACATGATATATAAGGGAGAGAAAGAAAAATCATATGGTTTAGAAACAATACCAAAGAGAGTATATGCACCAAACTAAGTGCTGTGCATATTTACCAATGTAGTGTTGTAACTAACATGTTAAGTATCCCACACAAGTCGTGGAGCATGTAGTTTAATGTGATGCAATGCAAAGAACCTTACTAAGGCTTGACATGATGTGAATCTTTTTGAAAGAAAAGAGTGCATTTGGGAGTGTGGACACAGGTGATGCATGGCTATCATCAGCTTGTGCCATAAGATGTTGGGTTAAGTCCTGAAATGGGCACAACCCTCTTGTTTAGTTGCCATCATTAAGTTTGGAACCCTAAATAGCCTGCCAATGATAAGCTGGAGGAAGATAAAGATGATGTCAAGTTAGCATGCAATTTTTGCCTTGGGCAACACATGTGCTACAATGGTTGGGACAAAGGGTTATGATCTCACGAGAGAAAGCTATCTGCCCACTATCACACACTCAAAGTTACATGTCCAATGATTTCATAAAAAATCTGATAATACTCCTCTTACACCAAAGAGAGTATATCACACACTCAAAAATTACATGTCCAATGATTTCAAAAAAGCTCCAATAATCCTCCTCTTATAGGTTTTCAAACATGATAAGAATACTAGAGAAAGATAAACCATATGAAAGTAGGTAGATCAATGCACTACAAATTTCTCTATGGTAAAGGAAGATCATCTAGATGAAGTATATCTTCTTCAAGATAATCTTTAATAACATGTGAGAAAATCCTTGGGCTCTCCTAGCCTCCAAGAATATAAAAATGATATATAGATATAAGAATAAAATACATAAACCAGGTAAGACCTTAATACATGTTTTTCTTACTCTTTGGATCTTCTCTTACTGTAAAAACCTCCCTGGCACCAAGTACTTTCTCTACAACAATGAGGTTCTGCCTAGGTTTGGTCCATCCATATGCATCTTCATTACTCACTTGTGAGTGTTGTTCTACACTAGATGCAACAATTGTCTATATGACATGGCTTTCTTTTGGTGGACATAGGACAACCACCTATAATGCTATTAGGTACATATTGTTTTCCATGGCACAGGAGAGAAGGTATTTTACTTGGAGGGAGAATTGGTATGCTTTGCAATCAACATGAGTATGTGCAGACATATACTTGGTCCAAGATGGCTAGATGACAGTAGCGGATATTGTGGTTACAAATCCTACATGTGATGTGGTGTTAGAGGGAGTGATCACCTATCCTTTGGAATGGGCGGCAAGCAGAGTAGTAACAAGCAAGGTCTCTAAGTATAGGGATATGCAACAAGGTCACCTCTTTGTTCCTCTAGTCTTGGAGTGGACATGGAATTTGACACCTTTATCAAGGAATGCGTGAGTGCATATCACTCAAGATGTTAAAGGTATCACTATCACTCTCATATTTCACTACATATTTTAGGCAATGTGTGCTTTTTGCTCTATAAAGAGCATTAGCTGGTGCAATCCGTCAGAGAGCCATGTGGAAAAGGCAACCGCATAGTACATATGAGGGATGGGAAGATCCCATCAAGTTGTACAAGGAGAGAGTAAAATATGACTAGGTTCCAATAGTACTAATATGAGGAATTTTCCCTACCACACCTAAGCTATCCAAGCTATGCAAGTCAAAAGGTCCACAAACTACTAGAGCATCAAAAGAAGTATCACTTAGTGTGATCTTTCATATGGATTGCACCAACTAATGTTCTCTATAGAGCAATGGACACATGCTGTCTAAAGTATGCTACAAGGCTTGAGTGTGAGATTGGTACTACTTGATGTCTAATATGATAAGGTATTGTGCACTCCTTGACAAATGTGTCAAATGATGTATCCATCACTCCATAGAATTCCAAGGCCAGAGGAAAGAAGAGGTGACATCACTACATACCCCCATACTTGGAAACCTTACGTGCTGCTCTGCTCGTTGCCCATCTAAGTGGATGAGTAATCACTCCCTCCAAAATTGCATCAAGAGTAAGATTTGTAACCACAACATCCACCATTATCACTTGATCATCTTGGACCAAGTATAAGTCTATGTTGACAAGTGTTGTTTGCAAAGCATACGAATGCTCCCTCCAAGTAAGGTATCCAATCTCTCTTGCTATAGCAAACACTATATCCTATGGTAGATAATCCTTTGTCCTCCAAAAGGACATTTTGTCATATGGACTATTGTTGCATCTAGTGTAGAACCACACTCACAAGTGAGTAGTAAAATTGAAGACAGGTGGACCAAAACTAAGGGGAACCTCATTGCCATAGACAAGGTAGTTGGTGTGAGTCAAAATGCCTTAATGCACAGACGAGCTAGGATCCAAGAGCCTGCATCCTTGCCAGAGCAAGAGTGAAGATGCACTCTAGTGGTCCAAGGAATGGACGAGTCAACTAAGAGAGAATATAATGTATGTTGACGTTGTAGCTCCATCAAGGAAGACTGCAAACCTCTGGTCCAATCTAATGGTAGTGAAACAAAGAATGGAAGGTCCTCTCGTGCCCATGGGGATAGACCATCTCGCATTTGCTGTAATAACACATGGAGAGAAAAGTACCTCTCCTCCACCTCTATCACATATGGAGAGCAATCACACTAGGTGATACTTTTTTGATGCTCCAATTGTTTGTAGACCATACAATTTACATAATCATATTTCTTAGGTGCTAGAGTGCAGATTCCTCTTACCTAAACTATTGGGGCTTAGCCCCATTTTACCCCCTTGTCTTGTCTTTTCCTTGTGTAGCTTGATGGTGTCTTCCCATCCTTCTTGCTATCTCGCGAGGTTGTATTGTCTTCCCGGTAGTAGAGATAAAGTCATAGTTTGTCACTGTTTGGACGGACGTAATTCCATAACCACGTCCATACGTGTGTACCATTCACAAGCCCTTTTGGACTTGCAACAAGTTTACCGTGTACACGGTTGACCTCGTGAGGGTAAGCGGGATGTACAAGTCAGCACCACAAACATTCCAGGTATGCAGCGAACGAGCAGAAACAGCAATTCACGTCTGTTCAGCTCAGAGGTGGAATGCTAAGCAGGAGATCCACGTCAGCTAGCCCTTGAGAACAAATTGCACTCTCTTCTTCGCTTGAACTTGTTTCGACTTCTATGGTGTCGAGTTGAAGCGTGCGAGGAGCTTCGGGTAAGTCATCTTCAGGATCGATCGCGTTTCCTTGAATTGATGGATAAGGAGACCGGGTGAGGTGCAATCTCTATGATTGTATTTCTAACCTCGCATACCTGCCCAAGAAGTTGTCGAACTGACGGTTGAATTGAATTATATGTTCAGAGATAGCACGTATGTATCTTTTCCCGCGTTTCAGTAGGGGAGATAATTAGGATGATATGTTTTACTTGTTGTGTAGATATTATCTCAGTTTTGCAAATCCCTTATCTGGACTATTGTATCGTATATGAAATTCGAGCCAGTGGATGATTTGAAATGCAAGTAGGGTTAAACGAAGGTTTTCGGAATGTGGCTATTCCAATTGTCGCTTGGGCTGTTTCTGGAATATAGACTGTCAATTTGTTGACTGCATGGAGACTCGAGCCAAACTAGGGTGGAGCGAACGGATTTTCGTTTTGTTAGACTGGCAATCGTGAGCGTTTCAGCTATGCTGAAACAGAGACCTCAACTCTAGAAGGGCCTTTCGGCAGTATCCTGCATTTTCGAGTCGGGGAGACTACTTCTTACGAGTATTAGAAATATTTAAGCATTTCCAATTTGGTTGTCTTTGAGTAGAAATTTTTTTTGAGTTGGAAATCACGTGCATGACGGCCGATGACTGACGTCGCGACTCTTCCCGTTTCTTTGACAAGAAGTCCGCGTCTGGATGGTCTTTGGCTGGTGCAGGCCAATTCGAAGATAACAGAAGATAGCATGCCTGGATGTATGCTGACCACAGGGTAACTAGAGTTATGGCGCTTGCGAACCTCAGGCCATTTTCGACGGCCTACAGTCTCTTGATTGGAGCTGCTCCGGGGAAAGAGGAAGCCGATCGAGATGTGAAACAGAGAGAATGGATTTGGGAATTTCTACTGAAGAAATGCTCAAATGGCCGGTTGTTGTTGGAATTACTGACTTCTCTCCCATTTCCTAATGACAATGCCGAGCTCAAACGATTGCTGCTTCTAAGGGCTCTGTCCCTGCAGTTGTCGTCGAAACTATTTGACGAACTCACTCTTGACATTATAAGGGCCCTAGGAGAATTATGTAGAAAGTCCACGGGTTCACTAGTGGACGCGGATTGTTGTGAAGCACCTGGACAGCAGACAAAGAAGCGCAAATTGTCTGTGAACGACAGGAATGTAGAAACACGGTACTTGAACATGGTATCGACGAAAGTCCGGGGGAAAAGAGCGCTGCCAGAGACCCTTGCCGGTAGGAAATCAGAAAAATCAGGCACAGAAGTCACTAGCGAAGAGAAATGTGCGGATGCGGATGAGATAAATAAGATTTCTCCGGGGAGAGAATCGACTGGCGATAAACCTGGAGATTCGGGAGGAAGATCTTTCCATAGGCCATTTGAACCTCCATACTGGGACCTGCAATTGGCTTTAATGGTGGAGCTGACTGTAAAGCATTTGAGGGGATCGTCTCTTAGCAGGAAGGCGTTCGAAGGAGCGCTGCAAAGCTACTGGGGACATTTTATCATGGACACAGAGGAGCCGGTTATGGAAAGACTAGAATTTGACAGGGCAAGGGAGGAGGTTAAGAATGAATTGATGAAAGTACATAGTAACCTGGATCTACTGGAGCAGATAACACAGAAGTACACTGAAGAAAGAGTAGAAAGTATGCTTGCATCTTTTCTACGTAACTCCTGGGAGGAAACAGACCCAAGTTTTCTGGAAAGAGTGAGCAGCGATGTAGTGAATGGCATTTATGAACCTGTGAACCCTGATGTTCCACGGGGAGCGAAAGTGGGAGTTGCGGGAGAGGACCCATTTGGAGAGAATAGGAAGGGGCATACGACCGAGAAACCTTGGGTCAGGGCTACTAGAGGAAAGTACTCTAGGAGCCGAGAGAAATTGCGAAAAACCTTCGGAATGCTTGAAATAAATGCCACGCGGGAAGTGGAAAATGAGGAAAAAACTCTACCTGCTAAGTTAGTAGATTACAGTGATACCGAGAGGAGCGTAGAGATCTTGGAATCCACAGGTGGCCGTGATGTTAGCGGTTCTCCTGTGCATCCTAATCGAACAGATGAAGAAACAATATCAATCAGTTCAAGGACAACTATCGACCGAAATAGCAAGAAGGGTTGTCTTCCTTCTGAATCAAGAGAAGTGGATACATCTGAACGAGAGGCAAACGATTTTGATGAAGAGGAAACGGGAAGAAGTCAGGCGTTTGACAAAGTGCAGCTAGGAGCAGGGGCGTATCCGGGCGATGGAAAAAACAAAAGCTCTCCCGGTACACATGCTCTTAGTGCTGGGTGTGACGTAAAACTCATCAACAAGAGCACATTACCTTGTACTCCGAAATCTAGTGGAGAAACAGATTCCCTTAATGGAGATCCCTGCAAAGGGAAAGGCTTGTCCTCCGTGGTTCAAGAATTGTCGGATGACCCTTGCACTAAGGCGAAGAGTACCAACACCCAGAGTGCCAACCCACAAATGCCGGGGAATGGTGGAGCTGGAGTTGGAGTGGAGGTAATAGATCTGGTCTCGCCTACGCCTCAACCATTGGCCCAGATTGAAGGTTGCTCAAGTCCGCCTCCATGGTGTAAGTGCCGAGTCTCGAGTATTCCATGTTCCGTTTTATGGAGACAGTCAACTTTGTGTTTCGTGTCACCCGGTGTTGACACTCTTGCTCACATTTCTGGAAACCGTGACTGCAGTGATGTTAAATGCAATGAACAGAAGGGAGTTCTCTCCAGATCTCAGAAAAGGTAGAGAGGCTGGGCATGTGGAAGTTGACACAGGAAATACAAGAGTTGAAGAAGCAAATGGAGATTCAACCGAGAGGTCAGCCTCTGATATTAACGAAGTAGAAAGACTAAAAACAAATCTGAGACAAAGGCAAACTCAACCGGATGAGGATGTTCGAGACCGACGGAAGGGGACAGTCCAAGAGCCGGCCCAAGTACAGCCCAGTCTCATGCTACGGAATTCCACAGCCCGAACGTTCGAGGTATGAACGACATTAAAAGCGATGCTATGGTATCTTGTCTTGATTGGAAGTAGATTTCTCCAAGGTCTCTTGGTGAAGAAATTGTGAGAACATCTTAGGCGAGAACTTTCTCTTAAGTAAGGCAGATTCTCGATCATCACCCTTCATCTGCAAACCTTGTTCTGGTGCAGTGGGAAGATGAAGATGACATCACTGCATCACCTCCAAGCCCCCCAGGATCAAGGTCTATTGCTAAAGAGAGGAGCTCTCCACGGTTAGCCTCTCGAAGGAGTTCGTCCCAGATAGCCTCCCAGCGAAGAATACGTCGGAAGTGGTCGACGGAGGAAACTGAGGTTCTTAAGAATCAAGTGTTCAAGTAAGTGCAACGTCTCGGTCGCAGTTCATTCACGCTCCTTAGAGTTTAGTTATTACAGGTAATTCAGAAGGCCAACATGGAATAGTGATTCAAAAGTGTCTCTTGCAGGTTTGGGAAGGGTCGCTGGAAGTTCATCCTGGGAAATAACCAGGCGCTTTTTCATGGCCGGACGGAGGTATTTTTCACTAGCTCGTAGCAGTGTTTGAAGCTTTTTACTCACAGGAAGTAGTAAACCCATCATTGTTCCAATCCCATGTTGGCGCAGGCCAAAAAGAATGCTTCAGATCTTCTTTCAAGTCCAATCCGTACCAGGGAGTTCGTTCTGCATGAACGAGGGAAGTTCGTTCCAACGTTTTGATAGTACAACCGGAACTTGTGTTCCAGACTGTCCTCCGGACTCCAGTTTGCCAGTCTGCTGTTTGTTCTTAAATGAGAAGGAGCTTTTTGTAGCCAGCGTGCTTTAACCGGTGACCTGCTGTCAAGGCCAACAGGGTTCATTCACCCAAGGTGTTTCTTCTCCTCTTCTTCTGGACCATTCGCTCCAGGAGGAACAATAGTTCACTTTATGGTGTCGAGAAGATCAGCCCTCATTATTATTTCCAATTTCACAAGACTTTAATTGACAAACTGGCCGATCTGTAGCTTGGATAGCCTTGAGTCTTTCTCCCTTGGACAGCTTCTAGCAGGGAAACTCTCTTGTGACAATACTCGTGACAGCCAGAAACCATCAAAGAAAGTGTTCCAGTTAGGTCACAATTGCCACCCCGAGCCTGTTCTCTGTATATCGAAGGCGTCATATGTATTGACATGTTGGACGCTCAATATCGTATAACTGTGGATAAGCTTTTTTTCGAGGTTAAAGATCTGGTCTGTTATTCCTATCTTGAGAGCTGTATTTTGCTCTTCCGAAGAGAGAAAGCTTGCGGCCTTCTTAGCATCAGAAACTGACATTGACATGAGTAAACATGGAGACTCTTTCATTGTGTACATCTGATACAGATTTGCCATTGGGAGTACCAAAATATTTAATACGGTGCCAGTTCTTCTATGATGTACATTTGTATAACCAACTAAAACGTTCAAGTTGTTGAGATAGAATAAAGTGCTTCTCTGGCTGGGCGCCTTTGTGACGTCTATTCTCTTATTTCTCAGGGATCATTGACGTCACGTTTACACTCAAATTTGTTGGTGCATGTATCTATCACAGGTAGATCTGAAGGATAAGTGGCGGAATTTGGAGAGGTCCGAAGGACTGAGCGTCAGAGATGAATGAGTGCATCGCTCGCTTATGCAATGGCACAGAACACTACTTTCTTCTGTAAGTATCGAGTTAATCAGCGCCGTAAATGGTTCATTAGTGAGTTCCCAGTTGTGGATTGAACAGATTATAACAAGTGTGACACATAAAGTTCCTCAAGCGTTGAGGATGTAGATTCGTCCAGCAGAAGGGCACATTTTGTTTAAATTTAAGAAGTTCGACGTCCCCTCTGTATCTATGAATGCCCCACCTCCCACCCTGAACGGGTTCCGTCGCTGGATATGGAGCAATTCTACTTGGAGTAGTGAGCTGTAAATTGAGAGGATCGAAGGTTCTGATCTATCAAGCACTAAAAGTCAGATAGTATCTCGTTATAGCGAGTATATAACTTGCCCATCCCGGTGGTGAGGGAGAAAGTCGTTGATCAGTCAAGATGAAATATGATCTTACCTTTGACCCAATTGCTTCACTGTGCAACTGTTACATATTTCCTCGGTGCAACAAAGGCAATTTATCATCTTTTCATCTCTCTTGCTTTTCTTGGAGATCGAGAACAGGTCAAGGCAAAGAGCAGTCAGTTTTTGGAACCTTCATGACTTCTTGATTCTTCCCTAGTTACAGGTGTATATCCGTTCCACTATTCATGGAGGCTGGACTCAGGACAAATATTCACAACTTGAAGGCGCTGTAAGTCCATCTTGACTTATGGTCGATGTCGCTTTTCTGAAAGTTAGCAGAAAGATCTAGTGTCGTTTAAAGCCATCTTCCATAGTGGGTATTTCAAGATGTTAGTTCTCACCTCTGCATAAGCTAAGATACCTGAAACGTATCAGTCACAACAATGCCAATTTAGGTCAGCTTCGAGAAGGAATTGGCAACTAATTGGAGTTTGCCTTTACTGCGCTATTAGATGCTATTAACTGCATGATTTGTGTTTCACTTCTGCAGGTTGGCAGGCTTAGGAGAGCAAAGGAGGGGCAAATGCATGAGACTTCCTACTCAGCAAAGTTGAGTCCCTAAAGTAGGAAGCCACGCATAAGGATACCGTCTAGAAGAATTTAAGAAAGTTGTAGGCGATCTTCTTTCAAAATGACGACATCGGACAGAAGATTGACTTTTCATCAGACTGTTACTCTTCGACGGGACATTTTCAGGAGATGAGTTGTTTGACCAAACGACTGGAATTATCTGTGTAAGAGCTTCTGATAGGTTAGTTGCTAGAACCGGCAAGTGTCCAACTCATTTATCGCGATAGTGGTTCCACAGATTGAGCTTGATCGTTGAGCTTTTGTTGGATGGTCACAGATAACTTCATCAACTGTGATGGAATTACTGTTCGACACATTGCATGTAAGGTAGTTGAAAGCTGAGCAGGAGATGATCGACTAGAAACGCGTCGAGTAGAGGAGAATGTTCTCAGTCTAAGAATCAGCCTCTATTATCCTGCTTTGTAATCCCGCTTTCTGACATCGTCTATTCGATTCTAATCAAATATCGTCATCTATAGACCAAACCCGGGTTAAGTATGGATGTCATCCCAAATATTGCGGGTAAAAAATACTCCTCTTTAAGATGTCTCTGCCTGGATCCTCGCAGTCTAGTTTTCAAATCTATGCTCTCGAGGTATCCTGCATAAATACATGTTATCAACCCGAATCAAAGTAGAGCTAGAAATATTTTCCTGGCTCGCTTCTGTGGCCATTTTCTGTAGTGAGTTTATGTCGTCGCCTTCTCTGTTCCCCTCTTAGTGTTTCTGTTGGTAGTTGATCTCTTCTGTCTTGCGATGTGAGATGTAGAGAGTGGACCGGACGACTTTAAGTACGATTGGGGAAATTCCGTGATCTTATTGACAAGAGAATATGGATATATCGGCAGTGTGTTCGTGCCCTATCCTCCTAATCCCATCCGTGGAATTTCGATGGTCTGCGGTATCTTTCTGGTAGCCAATTTGTGCAATACTAATTGTTTTCTCTCAATCTTTCTAAGCTCGTCACAACTACTTGGTCAATTAGTCAATGGGTCGTTAGTTATGAGTTACAGGAAGAATTTCAAGCGTTGGCATGTTTTACCTCACATCAGGGGTAAAGTTGCAACCCACTGCACAAGCTTGTGACCCATGTTTAGTCGTCTTAAGTCTGTCGTAGGATGGCATCTTCTAAATTATTTGATAACAGGTAAGTTTTTACTTCTATTCGGAAATTATGGCCATGACAATTTTAGTTTGGTTATGATTTGAGTTATGTCGTTCAGCACCGACGTCTGTCAGCACCGAGCTCCTGTATTCAAACCCTAAATTATGCACACGTACATAACTTTACCTTTTCTATTCGTCTCCGCTCACCAAGACCCTCAGGATTTGCACGCAAAAGTAAAGTAACGCACATTGACTGTCAAATGAGGTGTGATTCTCAAGGCAGCTCTTGCTCATTGCGGGAAGCTTTTCGTATCAGTTTTACCAGACAGACCCTGAGAGAAGAGGTGAAGCACTGACACAAAATCAGGTCACTCCGCTCTCTAACTAAACTTGGCCAACGAGCTCTTTGCTCTATGTACAAGAAGTCTTGAAACACGTACATATTCTTGGCAACGTAGTACAACTCTGACCTGCTCAAATCAATGAGAGCGCTCCAAGTGATTTTGGAACATATTCCACCTCACGTACAGCTGAGCACGAGTTTCAGGTGAAAAGATGGAATCGAATATAACTATTTGCATCTTGTGTTTGCTTCATACTAGCTAGACTATATAACACAGCTGAAGGACACTTCTTCCCTAGTACCACCATGAAGGACCCGCTGCAAAATTATTTCCTTATCAGCAAGGACGTACTTCGATGCGGCTATCGAAACAACTGAATGATCACGTCTCTCATCTTTCAGTTGGCGAGATACCAAGTCAGATCCTTCTTGATGTAATGGATTTAGTTGGGGCTACGGTACTCAGATCTTCTTGCTACTACTGTAGTGTGCCCAGTGGGCTGTCTGTGCATATGCACGGAGTGCACTTATTGCGTTTGATGAACTATTCGTGAAATACAGTTCGGGATTTATTGCATGAATAAGGCTGACATTTCAGTCGATAGAGGGAATGAACTACTGTTAGATTACTATTTCATTCGATTGTAATCAGATCATTACCGTGGACAGATTGTTGCTCATTTAATGGACTGCTCCTGTGATGTCGTTTCTATTTACACTCGGCTCTGGAGTGCAGGCAGCAGGCAGAAACGGTGCTTGGTGCGCAGTCATTTTCTTTTTTGCAGCAAGCACTGTATGTCCTAACTTGATACCTTAATTTATGGCAACTACTCATCCAAACTGTTTGCATGGACCGACAGATGCCATCTATCTGTCTGCACGCAAGAACGTACGCCCTTGCATGACCTGATCAATTCACTCCAATCGAGGTCCGGTTGCAGCGCTATCACGCACTTCGGCTTGAAAGTTGAGTGTCAATGGTGTTTCAGGACTCCAAGTACAGTAGTTCCAGTAAAGTTCACGGTCCTCATACCATTGGCCTTGCTTTTTTAGTGTGCGTTGGGTAAAATACGCATAATAGAACGAACATATCACATGCCTACGCGACCTGACTTCTGTCAACTCCACACTCCCCGAAAGAGAATGATGAGTCTGATGCTTAGTAGGATCCTGACCTGTGGGTGGAGTCTCGGGTGGTACTATTCACCTAGCCGTGTTGGAGTTTCCAACATGGGAATGATGGCTTAACAGAGTTGAAAAATCTGCTGCTCTAAGCTTAAGAATATGTTTACAAGTTCACAACAATCGACACCCCAATTTGACCTTGTGTGGTTAAGCTAACTTCAGAGGTGGTCCGGCCGGGCAGGAAGGTGAGCTATCGACAATCAACTTATTTGAAATTGATTGCTCAACCATTTCTTCTAAACTGAATTCGTCTTGGCCTCAAGGGAACACATACTAGAGCTTGTCCGGTTCAATCCACGTTCCATACATTTACTGGATAAGATCAGGAAGCAGCAAGAAGGGCAATCAAAATAAGCTGTGATGGTGATCAAGTATCATTCCTGTAAGAAAGTTCTCCCTGACTCAACAACATCTATTGAAATGTCGGAAAAGCAGCAAAGAATCACTAGCACCAGTCAGATGAAAAGCAAAGATTTTAATTCGCGGATTGAGCTTCCAAATCTCTCCAAACCCTAAACTCTTGACGAACCCAATTCAAGCACGAATAGTTAAGGTCTAGGGATGGTGGGTACGAAGTTGTGGAACCTACGAGCTCTAGACTCTCAGGTCCAACAACTTCTGTTTATTCCGTGTAGGGCAGACCATCATAACGAGCTGTAAATGACATCCCGTAAGCTGTGTGTGCTATTTACAAGGATAAAATTCATGCTCAAACTCTCTCTCTCCCAGCAGAGGTCATGCATGGACTTACAGGACCTCGAAATTCTTTGTTGGCTTCATTGGAAGTGGATCACTTCCACACTACTTCCTGACATGAATGAAGGACAACTAGAGGATATCCGTTACTACCATCGTTGTCCTTTCCTTCACAGCTCTGGGTGAAATTCCCAGTTCAGCAGGGTGAAATCGGGCCATTGTTTTTCACACTCAACTTGAATCTCTCTCTTGGTCTAGTTCTCGAGACTTAGGGAGCCAGCCCTATCCAGAGACTTAGGGAGGCGGTTGGTTCTTACGTTCACCATGTGCATCAGTCAGGTACTGTGGTCCCACCGGTGCTGGGGATTCGCGAGGATCACAAGTTTGAACCGATTACAAGTTAGAGCAGCTGTGTTGTTTTGTGGACATCATTAACGTACTCGAGGTATTCTATCAGTGCACACGACTCACTCCTCGAGGCAGGCAGGCAGGCAGCAGACAAGCGGGCCTCTTTGCATTCCAACTTTACATTCGAGAAACTGTCGATCAAGCCAAGCAGTGTAAAAACAGGCCCCGAATCCAATCCTCATCACTTTCAGATTGACGGCTCTCCTGCAACAGAAAGTCCAAGCGGACGAACAAATAACTAATTTCTTCTTCGTCACTGTGCGCTTCTCTCCTTTTTGCAACGGTCAAGTTTCTCTCGAATCTCCAAATTCCTCTTACCTTCCTGAAGAGGGCTTTCACTGCACTACTACTTCCCTCGGGGCTTTTCGAGAAACCTATGCTCATCTGTGCCTACCAGTGCAAACCACTCACTCATGGGGTCGATGAATCAATTTTGCATATCGAATTCCAGGGTTGAAACTGGAATATCAGACGAGTAGAATCGCGGAATGGACTAGGATTTTGCACAGCAAAGGTGAAGAGGCTTGAAATCATTGAAAACTGCAAATCATTCACAAACAGAACTGTACCAGACCGCGAATCTCCACCCAAGGATCAGATGAAAAGGATGCTCATCTCACCGTCAACGTGTCGTCCATGTCCTGTGCATGGTTTGATGGCGCGGTTCACGTCCACCACAATCTCGATACAATCATCTCTCTCATGAAGGGTACCTGCTACCGATTCCTAGAATATGAAAAGCTCCTCTAATTAATCTACCTGCCTCTGTGTAGGAGAGTCTTCCGATGAGAGAGAGCTGGGGGCATCTTCATGGTGGTTTTTCTTTCTCTCACTTTCTATTTGAATTTCATTTGTCCGCATTTAAAGTCGGCTGTAAGAAACTCCAGATAATATCCTAAACATGAAAGGTTCAAAATCGGGAGAGTTCTGGGATTTGGTAAATAAGTTAAACTCTAGTTTTGAATCCCTTGTACATACTTCTTAATCTCTCAAGATGAACTTCCACATCCGTGATCAAACTCTTAATTCAAATGTGTGCCCGTTGACACGATCTTTTCTCAGACTGTCAAGTAGGTTAGTGTAGAGTATGTATAAGACTGGATGGTGCCGACAAAGAGCAAATATTGATGCGGTTCAGGGGCCAACAGAGAAGAGAATCTGCTTGCTTGCTGATCAGGTACTAGTTACCAGCTCACAATGTGATCATCAAAGCTTTTTTCCATGGAGTAGAAAAGGAGGGTGAGCAACCTTAGATGGAACATATGTGGACCTGCTAGATATACAGCATGTACTAGGTAGCAGATCCAGTCATAACCTTGTCTCCCAAGTTGATCTGCCATGATAGACAACCCAATGTCCAATATACTACTATCGAACTCTAAATTACCCCATTTGTCGGAATTATTGCTTTTGTGACGAACTCTTTGTTACTTTAGTCTCCCAAGAAACTTTCCCACTTTTTAGCGAAACAAATGTCGGAGTAACACCACAACTGGCTCCATCTCACAGTTCAAAACGCGAGAAGAAGTTAGAAAGGCAGAATCCGTACCTTCATGGTAGTTTTTGTTGGCTTATGGGCTTGAGGTGTCGGTGGGGACGTTACATGTTTTGTTTGGTTCTCCTCCAGCAAATTGTTTGGATGAGCACAATGTGAGCCGAAGCTACATAAATGGCCTACAACTCCTTGACAATGTATCCGGTGGTAGGGTTATGCCTTAAAGAAACCACCCATGGATTCACCCCGCACCGTGATTGTTTGCTTCATTCCTAACTACACAACATTCTCCAGAAACTGCTGCATTTCTCTTGAGCATCATCACTTGCAACTGTTGGGAAGAAAATTAATCATGACTGAATTTGATTGTGGGTGAATTTCTGTATAGGGTCAAGATACTTGACTTCAATATAACTACCACTGTACGTTCTATTCAGCGAGAAAACAAATGACTTGAGTGCTTTTCAACTACCCCGACCCCAGAGAGAAACAAATGTCTGGATAGACGCTTGCTTGCCGAGGCGTGGTGATCTGTGTAGGAAAAAAACGATTTTCTTAAGAACGGAAGGAAAATTTCATTCTCAGCTTCAGATTCAACCAAACATGTGGTCAGACTATTGACATACGAGTGATAATGATGTTTTTATGGCAAATAGTGTCGAACGCCTTTGTTATGCGGTGGCAGGATGCCATCCACACTTTCTTATCCTACAGGTGGGGTACAGGATGGAATAAGAGAGGACCACATTTGTTAAATTATGTACTGTTGATTCATATCATCATGTGATGTTAGAACTGAACTCGACCCTCCTAGTGCTCATTCTCTGCCAAAAATTATAGTTAGCATTACAAAACCAAGTGAGAATGAAGGGAAGGATCACTTTAGACATGTTAGTGGTGCAGTACCGGAAGGTGCCACTTTTTGCGAGGAATGGCCTGTAGAACGAGGATTTTCCCGTACTGGGAAACAATCAACCTTGCCAGCAAATCCCGATGATATGTTACGTTTGTACGAGCTGGTGGGATGAAATTGTTTCCAGTCTTGTGTGGATTACAGATGTACTTCGTGTTCCACGAAACTCTCTGTGAACAAATATCAGCAGAGCTCGAGGTTGGCTTTTTTGATCCCAAATAATACGTGTGCATATTTTGGATAGTTCTGGGATATTGGAAGGCATTAATACTTTCATTTCTTCACTGCCCTATCTTAAACTTGGGCACTCGTGCAGTTAGAAATGAATCCCCATCCACTATTGCTCACATGCAAAATATTCTTTCCTTCATCTTTGTATATACCGTTCTGTGATATCCAAAACCTGCACAGTTCTTCCTGTTCAAACAATCAGGTTGAACTTGGTTGGCCTCCATTGAATGCAACCAGTGCCTTAGGACACCAGCAGTTCAGGCCTGGAGAAGATTTCATCGACTGCAATACTGTTCTAGTTGCAGTGGACTGCGAGTCTGCGACCAGTGACAATGATGAACCGAGATATTGGAGATGAAAAGAATGAGTGGGCAGAGAGTAGCTGAAGAATAATGATACGGTTGCTAGTCATTCCTTAGAAGCATGCGCTGCACTTATCTCTGTTCGCGAAGAACCCCCATTTTAAGAAGGAGACAGTTACCCTGAGAAAGTTATATCGGTCGTGGAGTGGGACGTGGATCAGGAGATTTTCAGACTTTTCCGTGGTTGTGAGTTAAGCTGACATCGATCGCAACAGCTGGCAGGCTTTGGCTGGGAATGGGACATCGATGAGCTTGACTTGATACACACACGTCTGCGCCTCTTGAAGCTTAATCTCCTTTGTGACCTCACCTGCAGTGATATCAGATCGATGGATGGGCATGGAGAGGTGGATGGAGTTGACCAGACCGGACCAGACACATCTTTGATTAGAGCAGGGTAAAGCAACAGTTTGGCTCATGAAGTGTAGCAAAACGAGTTGACCCGCATGTTCATGGACGTCTTTACATGACGCCATCCATTCACTGGCCTTCACCAGAAAGCCTGGCGTTTACTTTATTGATCCTCCAGTAACGAAGACACGCAATTTGGCCGAGATTTCCATGCTACTCTGAAAAACTACCCCACTGATGTACAGTTGCAATTTTAGTTGCTCGTATATGTTATATTGGTCGACCTACCATTCCAAAGTGTAACACCTAGCAGGCTCTCAATGGCGCTTGTATTTGAAAAGATCCACACCTACTTTGGATCCGTCCAATCATTCATGCAGATTTTGGTGTCTGTCATAACAACCTTCTCAATTTGTTCTGAGACTTTCTTTCTCTCACCCTCCGACTGGACAAGACTGGATGGTCTCCTTCTCCGACATATGGATCTAGATACTCTCTCAAAATTTGGGGTGTTTGTTCTCACCTATCGTACAATTACCCAACCCATCCTTGCTTCTTGTAATTGCACATGCACCATCAAGCTGAACAGCGGGAAAAAGCGCCCAACCCTGCCCCACTCCTGCTCGCATTGGCGTTGCGTACTCCACCATTCTTGCTTCACCATGAGATATACACCATAGGTGACCCTTCCTCAATCGCTAAGACTAGTGAATGTTTGTAATTTTGTCTTGAACAGCTCCACTGAATAGGGATTCCACATCTCCAGGTTTTCTAAGTCGAGGGGATGGCGGATGCCCAGGAAAATTTTCCAATTAGTTACCTAACCTTCCTTCTCATAATACTGCAGCGGTAGACTGTGTCTGACCAGCCGGTTAGGAGCTTTTGTTTGATTGATTTCTCTCAGTCAAACTATGATAATTGGGAGACGCCTACGAATTAAAAAAAAGTCCCAGTTACAAACAAGGTTCTCCAACATGCAATCGCTGAACTTTCCTTGATGCTTCCGCTCAGATCGCACTTGAAAAGTCAAATCCTAATTCAGCGGATCCACAGCATTATACTAGAGGAAGAAAGATATTAGAATTTAATTGGCAGCAAATTAAATCAAAAGACAACGAAAGATATTGGAGATTGACTTCTCCAAGCACGCAATGGAACTGATTGCAAGCACTCAATCCCTCACCAGAAATGTCATACGCCAGTGAGAGCGGAATGGAAACAAGGAAGAAAGAAAAATTTGTTCATATTCGAGGAGACTGAAGAGAGGAATTTCTCCACGAGCATGTTAAAAATGTGAGCAACATAGTAATAATGACCACAGCTGCGGAATCGTTGTACAAACATACAAGTTGGCTGGCGGACCAAACAAACTGAGGCTCACCTTCTTTCGTAAAGTTTGGATCTTACAGCATGTGCTTAAAATGTTGTTGCATCGGAGGACGCATGCTCGAATCATTTACGGAAAGAACATAACTTGTGTTGATGATTATCCCCATACACCGAAAGAGATTGGTGCTAAGGTCGACGACGTGATTACCTGCGCGGAAGGGATGATTGTACCTCACTCCGGAGTCCGGATTGCAGTGGATCATCCCTCCATCCGGCGGTAGGTGCACAGGACATGACACTGTGCACAATGGAAACGAAGTTAATTAGTTAAGGCTTTAGCTTAGTACTGTAAGTGTGATGCTAAAGTCAAGGAATGAAAAGAGAGGAGAGGAAATGTCGCGTCCATGTGGGAAGTTCAAGGCAGGGGACGGGCACTCATTGAAGGAAAGAGAACGGGCCCCATTGTACAACACATTCACATTGACAATCGACTTAATTAACTAAAGTCTGGCTACTGTAAACTGAAACAGAGGGAGATAGTTTACCCTCTGATCTCTCGAGTGGGGCCTATTGACAGTTGGTATTCTCTTCGGAACAGCTAAGCTCGTGGGATTCTACCAGGTTTACCGTTTGGGGTAAGAACAGCGGTTACCATTGGGTCCGTCGAAATGTGGATCCTGAACTCCGTTTGTTAATTGGTATGTTTGATGCGGGGAGGAACAATTTTCCGTTACCAGGGTTGGTGCCCAAAAAGGATTATTTTTAGGAGGACGCAGTTGAGGTGAGGTGAGGAGGAGGAGGATCTCCCCGGGAATACTTGGAGCTCTGGTGCAGGTGATGATCTGTTTGTTTGTTCAGCACACAGAGGAACATCGAAGATGAGAAGCATTGAAGAGCACAACTCCGGGTCCCAGTTGCGGTCTGCTCGACATACGAAAGGAGGACGAGAGGTGACGAAAGAGACTTTTCTCATCAGCAACGCACACAGTCAGACAGACTAGACTAGACTAGACAGTGAAGTGTAGAGCTTCTGCTGCTGCTGCTGGAGGAAGAAAGTGCACCTCGTCAGGACAAGTTAATTAGTACAGTAGTGTAGAGATTGGATTGATAGATTGTTTGATTGACAATTTCTGTTCTCTCTCTCTCTCTCTCTCTCTCTGAGAAATTTGCACCTTGATAGATATACAGGTAGATAAACGGATACGGAGGGGTGGCAGTCGTCGATCCACAGACTCACCCCGAATAGAAGAGGAGCGGAGGAGGAGCAACTGAGATTGAAGTGCGACTTGTCAACAGGTGGTGGTGGAACAACAACAAAAAATATATATACGTATACTTGGGGCAGGAAGGAAGCATGGCGAGCTAGTAGGAATGGGAAATGGCGTCGAGCAGTAGTGTCCAAGAGGAAAATCTTAGTAGTAGTAGGAAAGTTAATCTTATAGCAATGACCACTCCCAATTTAAACGCCACAGCGACTTTTAAGGCAGGTATGCTAGATTTGGAGAGACGAATGAATGCAGCAGGCGAAAAGCGATCTTGCTTTGGACGACAGAATTCTATGCACAGTCTCGGGAGACCCTCTCAGGTGCAAATGTCCGGCAAGAAGATCCTGAAGGCTCTCTCGTCTTTCTCGTGTATCTCCAGTAAGAGTATATCCTTTCCCAGCTCACCCTCGAAACGCGACCAACGGTCCTTGGATCTCAAGGATAGCGTTGCGAAGAGGAGTACTCCCGTTTTTGAAGATGTAAGTCCTCTCTCTCTCTCTCTCTCTCTCTCTCTCTCTCTCTCTCTCTCTCTCTCTCTCTCTCTCTCGATCCACTTCCATACTCACCCCCTTTCATTTATTTAAATGCAAGTCCACTGAGTGTTGTCTTCATAGCTATGCTTACTGTTATTACCTCAGAGTGGCAATTGAGTTCCCAGCATTGGTCTCGTCTCGTGTCTATGCAGAAAAGCAAAAGCGACCAGCGAATTCTCTTAAGAATAGTTATGTGGGGAGGCCCCAATACTCTCCTTCTACTAGCACCCTTCTATGCAGCCGCCGAAAGTGTCATAGAAATGGTACTCGATTCCTACGTGAAAGGTGTAGGCGAACACCAGTGCCAGGATTACGAACTTTTCTGCGCTCACTGCAACTCACCTGGTAAGAGATGATGCGTCACTAACTCCTTTCTCTTTCCTCGTTGTAGATCTTACACGCACCTCTCAAGGCTTTCAAGGTAGATTTTATTGCTTCCATGCGTGAAACGAGTACAGAGGCAATTTGCTCTCTCCCTCTTTCAACTTCCCAACTCACTCTCCTTTCTCTGGTACTAAGCCTCACGATCTACTTGTCATGTCTTCCGTAGTGCTCCTTATTTCTACCTTCTTGCGCATGACGTCCTAAAATGCACTGTCATTAGCCCGAGGAAGAATATCTCGGACTAGTCCTCACATATGCTCTCACAGACATGCACGACCTTTTGCCGCGCTTCTGAGGACGACAATATTGTCTAGGATGCTCTCAATTCCACTCCGATTTACTTTCTAGTATAGTAAAAATAACAGTCAGTCCTTTGGATATTTCTGGCTCTCAGGTTTTCCTGTACACATATTTCTCAGATCTTCTATCCAAGTAATGATGATTTTCAGATTTGAGTTGATACGGTCTAGTAACGGATGGAATCTATGGACAGTAAGGCAAAGACTAAGGCGAGCGATTGTGTTTGTTTGCAGCTCTGCATCCGAAGCAGACAATCGGCAGTGTGGGTTCCAGGCATTTTCTTCTATGCAAGAAGGGTCCCGGCGTTGTTGGTCCGAACTTCTTCAACAGCAGCTCAGCACAAGTTGCTAAACATTCTCACACTTCGGGCCACACCCACCACTCAAGACATAATCACTCCCACTCCCATGGGGGCACTCACAATGCTCATTCTTCTCGTTCCCAATCTTTTAGGTCTCTTAGCCATTCCAACTCCTCTTTGTCGACAACCTCCATGGCCCAACATGGAAGGTCTCAGTCCTGGTGGACTTCTGTAAAATGCCTCAGTGTCGGTGGCCACCATTAGCCAGATCAATCGCTCGCTGCTCAAAGCTAGAATGATTCTTTTCCTACCAGGATCAAACGAACCCTTGTAAAATATAGCGCTTGATACTGAGGAGAGCTGTATTCCTGCATGCTCTTGCATCTGCTACGACTACAAATGACTCACTAATTGCAGGATCCCACAGCGAAAGTTATGCGACGAGAATTTATCAATCCAGTCTCCAGCGTGGCGCTTCACGATACTTTCAGTTACAATTCTGGAGAAATGGAGTCTGTTTTATGCTTTGAACTTGTGAGGGAGGGCCTGATGAAGTACTGTATCTCTGTCTCCTCACACTCTCGATCGAGTTTGATGGAGGAGGGTTCTTACTTGCTTCATTCTGAATTCTTTCAGCTGTGTTCATGTGATCCTGCGGTCGAGTCAGTCACAGATGGTTATCAACCTTTATACGGTCGGTAAGTGCATCTTCTGTGTGTTGTATAGCAACAACATGAGCATTCCTATCTCTTCATCCATGAGAGAGATGGAATCAATAGACAGTCAATCCCCCAAGACAGACTGACAAAGATGGCATCATGAATGCTAGTAGTTTTGCCGGTGACAGATTAGGAGTAGATTAGAGTAGAATAGATTGTAGAATTGGGTGATATATTTGTTCAGTCTAGTTTAGGATAGCTTAAAATAGAACAAAGTAGAATATAATAGAGTAGAAAGAAGATTAGATGGATAGGCTAGGAATTTCCATAAGATCTTCACATGGTTACTATCGAAGTGGCAGCTAGCAGATGGGAGAAGTTGGGATGGGGAAGTCTGGACGGACGAGGTCCTCGTCTGGGTCGGTGCGGCGATAGAAGAGGGAGGTTCTGAATACCGGAAGTGGCTGAATCCTGGACGCTCGTTACAGAGCTTCTAGACCCTTGGTGCTGCTCTGGTGCTCTCTCGACGATGACAGCAACAACAACAACACGAACTGCCAAAGATTTCTCAAGGTGGACTCAAATCTTCATCCAATCCTTCTACCACCTCTGCTGCTGATTCTCCTCTTCAGAGACCCTGCAGAGTCTTTTATACCTCTCCAGGAGCAAGCAATTCGTTGTCGGTTCGAGGACTACGAATGATTCTTACAATGACCCTGTGCACTCACCCTTTGCAGCCCGGGTCAGCAATTGGGAGTTGCAGACACTAACTTCTGTCCTGCAGAAAGAAAGAAAGATTGATCATCATCATAATCATCCACCATCATCAGCTTTTCTCTTCAGTTACACTTCTACATGTGCGGGTGGAAAGTACCAACCAACTAACGTGGTCACTCGAGCCAACAGCAGAGTGTGAGCGAAGAAGCAGAGCTTACTTCCTATACCCCGAGTTAACATATTCAGATCTCCAAGTCGGTACTTTCCATTAACTTCACAAACTTCACTAAATCTCGGTGTGCATTAACTTCACGGTTATTAGATTAACGTCACAGTGGTCGGTCTTCGTCTATAAGACAGGCCACCTAATTTCACCCGTGGCTCTGGTGCCTGTAGCTGTAGCACTCCACTTCAAAGCATGCAGGTCCGAATCCTCCGATGATCTGGAAGAGGGTCGCACGAATCTTATGCAATGCATTGCAGTGCAGTCTTTCGAATGTTGGCACTTAACCACATGTAGCAAGACTGTCTAACTGAAAATAATAAGAGACGGACAAACCCGTTGTCTTCTAGTCTGAGCTCGCATTCTGCTGATCCTCGTTTGAGTGAGTGGGTGTGTGGGCTGTGCTTGACCCGTGAACTGACCCTTCCCCAGCTTCAAATATCGTCCGGCATACTAAATGTTAAATCACCTGGGGCTATCAAGCTTCTCACACTCGGCCACAACAATTACCGAAGATGGCACCAAGTCCCGAACAAGGTGATAACATTAGTGCGACATGATTGTCTACACCTAACACTGTACTGACAAGTAAGTCCGCTAAAGATTAAAAACCAGGTGTTATGGTATTCAGAACTCACAGCAAGCATGCTAGAGTACCAAATTCAGGAGAACAATATAGGTGAACGGACCTGGTTGCACCAAGTTAATTCGGCAAGTTCCCTTCCTGAGAGTTGAAGCTATGATCATTCCAACCCATATTCTATCCTATTCCTCCTATCCCAGGAGGAATAGGATAGAAAGTAGAATTTTTGGGGACTAATTAAGACTGCACTAGATCTCCCACAAGTGGTTCCAACTTCTCAGGTCTTCGGAAAGACAACCCTGTCTGCAGGCATCTCATTTTCTCGGAAGAGAGTCTTCGACATGTCGGAAGAAGTGTAGGCAGCTCAAACTACGGAGTTTGAAGCCAAGAACTCGTAAGAACATTCACATTCGACACGGCTGGTGCTGGCCTCAAGTACAGAGTGAAGTACTTATAAGAGATTGTTGTAAAATTGGTTTAGGAAGAACGAACGCAAAGTGCTCGAGTAGACTAGATTAACTATAAGCAAGTACTAAACTGCCCAAAACACGATACATAACAACGTTCTCGACTCCTGGGTGTTGAGCGAGGACAAGCAAAGTCTTATGGATACTTGCAATCATTGCCATAATACACTGGTCCCAAAACAGCATACAAGCTAATTATCATGGCCTTTGGTTTTGTTGGCACAATCTCAACATTTGAGCAGAACACATTCGGTTTAGAATATAATACCACTAATAAAACTAGCGTTGCTCCGGAATTTTCTAATGGGACCAAGGCCTCTTCCTCTGAATTATCTGTGAAAGATTTAGCTTTTGGATAAATTAACTATTATCTTTTGGACTCTAGGATTTTATTTTACAATTGCTAATATGATTTATGCCAAAGAACTCCACTTGCAATTGTAGGTATCATCAATGTTTTTGAAAAAGTAGACTGTCATAAAAACTCATAAATTAATAAATTAATAAATTAAGAAGTGTACTAAATGAGATTAAAGAGGAACTTGTTTCTTGAATAATTTCATTTGGATATGTATTTTATCATTTTAATCATTATACCAAACTCGAATCATTTTCTATACAATAACTCATAAATACCTCTTGCTGATTTAGTATATATGCATATAAATTTAGATATACTAAAATACATATGTTTTAACTTAATAGTGAAAGCTGTATTTACTTATAGTATATGTTGTTCAAGAGATGAATAAATTCCAAAGAAGTCTTTGCTCAAATACCTTAAGTCCTAAAATAAAAATATCACTCACTGGAAAAATATCAATAAACATCTTCATTTTTGTTGAAATTGTACTCCTAATATATATCTACAAATCAACTTAGAATTTTTATGTCTGAATCCAATGTCAAATATAAATACCACTCAAGTTGCTTTAGTATACACATACTAATTTGAATACATATATATGTCAATGCTAAGCAGTTTTATAATGCCCTTATGTTCAATATTATAATTCTATAATAATGCATTTTTATACATGAAATTGATCAAAATCATCAATTATGGAGATTTCAAGGGGGTAAGCCCTGATGTAAAGACTAGACTTATGTTGTTGTCATTAATATTTATCTATAAGTTTCATTCTTAATAAACTTTACAATTTAACTTTAAATGAGTATATCAGTAGATAAGATCTCTGCAAGCGCACATGAAAATATAGTGACGTATTTATTCCAATAATGGAAACTTACTTTATAGTACTGCAAAGAATAAATCGTTCAAATCACAACTAAACCAATCAAGTCTTCTTTCTGGACCCATGACTAAGTAATCTTGTTTACTTAATATCCTTCCTAATAAAACCTGAACCACGTCTTTTCTAAGTTTATGGAAAATATATCATCAAACTTATAATATATGTGATATTACAGGAACCGTCAAAAATTTATTAGCATAAGGAAAAGTTTTATCTAGAAGGAAAATAAGAAGGTCCAGAAGGTACTGTGCGCTGCTAAGAAGTAACCAGGAACTAAGAAAATACGGTCAAATATAAAGTTCACTAATGTCAAATTAAGGACTGAATTTTACCGAATTCAGAAAATGCAGCTATGATTACGAAATCGAAGATTTGAATAAAGATAGTCAACTATATTCGAGAAGGTGGCGCTTTAGAGTCTAAGAGTTAAAGACTCTACTGTTTAGGAGACCAAATTGCATTTAATAACACGATAGGTCAAGATTTTCTATTTCTGTGTTTTATTTAATTCTTTATTATGAGGTTTATTTGAATTGGTTGTAATGGTGTTTGAAAATTCTTTTCAACTCATCGTAAACAAGATCAAAACTATAAAAACAAGTCCCAATGAGAATATTACAAAAGAAATAAAGACGTATAGAACTATTTTTCTCTTGGATGTTTAATTTGAGGAATCTAAACTCCTAAATTAATAAAATTCAAGGAGTAAGAGTTACTTAATAAAAAATTTAGAATTTAATCTTAGTAGGATTTTAATGTAAATAATTACATTTATAAAAAAATATTATTCTTCTCTATTCTGTTATTAAAATAATAATGAAATTTCTAGAGAGTTTTTGAGTTGTATAACTAAGAAAAAATGAACTCTAATTGTTGAAATTATAATGAAGTGAATGATATAAAACAATACCTTTATTAATATATTTTATTATTTTGTAAATCCAATATTGTAAAACTCAAGGATATTCAAAAGCTACTCAATACAATTTTAGAATTTAAATCTATAAATGGAAAAAGATAATAATATATTCTCTTATAAGCAATCTTTATGTGAGATTTGTAATGTTTGCCTCAAGTCTTTGTGATGACAATAGAAAGTCAATTCAAACAAACTAAAATCATAGAAAATAAACCCAAATGGTGAAGTTATATGAAAATAAATAATTTCTGAACTTTTTCTCTAACATACCTAATTTACAAATTAAGAGTCCAAAATTGTAACAATCACAAATAAAGGCCTACGTAAACTTCATTTTACCTTTCTCAATTTACCTTGGTATGATCCACCACAAATTTAACCTCAATAATCTTAGCCTGACTGCTAGGGGAACATCAAAATATTCAGTTCTAAAACAATACAAAACTATATTTCTGATCAAATTCTGAATCCATAATTTAAAACTACCAATTCATTAAACCTTAAAATTAATGTGACAAATGTAAGCTTTTTATTGTATCACTGTTTTAATCACTTTCAATCCTTAAACACTTAACTTCAATTAGAAATGTTTAAACTTAGTATCCAGCTTCTACTCATTAGTTCTTAGTAGAGATTTGGTTGTTTTAAGGAATCGATGTTTGGTTGTTTCTCTTGTTTCAATAATGGAGCATTGGTTGGTGCAATCCATAGGAGAATAATCATACTAGGTGATGCTTTTTGGATGCTGCAATAGTTTGTAGACATAGCTCTGCAGATTTCTCATCCTGATACTATGAGCGGTAAAGTACAAATACCTCTTTGTCTCATTCTTGTATGGCTTGATGAGGTCTTTCCCATCCTTTCTCTTCTTCCAATAATAAAGAAGGAGAGAATAGATTTAAAGAAGTGACATCATTGTAAATTAGATAAAGATTGTAAAGCAATATAAAGATATGTTGATTTTAATTTCTTTAGAACTTACTAAAACTTGGAATGAATAAATTATAAAAATTGGAAAATGAAAAAAAACTCAGTAGTTTAGCAAAATTTTAGACTATCCTCTTGCATATTATTTTTCTTCCTTGAAAAACATTTTTGTTCAATAAAGATTCTTCAACAACCTTCATAGTAAAATCCAAGATAATAACAACAAGAAAAAAAAAATAAAAAAATAAAAAATCATTCTTTTCTTCAGATATATTTTCTATGGTGAGTATAATCCACTTCCCTTGAGTAAAAGTAAGTTAAGCTAAAATAGATAAACACAAGTTAATGAAATTAAATAGTAAATTTATTTCAACACTTGCAATATTAAACCACAATTATCTATATGTATTATTGAAATTTTAATGATTTAGGTGATCCTTACTAAGAGAAGTTTATTATAATATTAAAATTTATAAGAAATTTTAATATCAATAAAATATGATAATGCTATAAATTATAATTAATGATAATGGGTAATAAACACATTTTCTTAGAATGTTAGTTTAGTTATTTAAGAAGTTCAAAGGCTTTGCTAATCATTCTATTGATATCAAATTTTTAAGTTATTTTGTCCTATTATATTAGTTGCCCTATAAGGAAGAAATCAAAACTAAACTAAGCTAAGTATAATTCTAGAATTATTTATTCTAAATTTTTTGAATTTCCTCCAAATCTACATAAGTTTAGTCTGGTCCTCCAACCAAGTATTGCATTTATAACATGTCCGTTACATAAATATTTACTATATGTGTATCTTATACTCTAAAGATTAGTTGCTCAAAAACTTACAAGAAATGATACAATAACCTAAATGATTCAATATATAAAAGGTAATTTTTGTCTATATTTGATTCAAGATAAATTGGTATGTGTATGAAAATAAAATAAAATAAAAATTGTTTCCTATTTATATCATATTTCATCTTGGAAAGTGTAAAATATTCTAAGTTTAATGATGCTCATTTAGTACTTTGTATCTTGGAAGCATCTTGAATGTGAGCTTGAAAAAGAGATATAATTTTATGCTTTGGAGTATGATTTATTTTAAGTTATTTCATATATCAATAATATAGACTTATTGGAAAATTAAGTATTCACTTAAAAGCCAATTATTCCTTAGCATATGTATGACACAAGGATATCTCAAATAGTTTTTGTTAAATGAAATACATTTTTGATTGAAAGCAAAAGCAATTATACATGGATCACTTTGGAAGAAAGAAACTAAGTCGTATATGCATCGTTACACAAAATACATCGTTATCAACATCATACACTATAGAAGCACAACTCACACATAAGTCATACATGAACTTTAAAGTGCCACAATAATCATTTCATTTTTCCACTCAAATCAGATTTGTACTCCATCTTTCACTCAACATAAGTCATACATAAACTTTAAAGTGCCACAATAATCATTTCATTTTTCCACTCAAATCAGATTTGTACTCCATCTTTCACTCAACAATCTTCCGACAATCTCACACTTATTACACTCATGCCATGCTCACTCTAGCTAAGAGACTCCAAGTGATCTTCATAGGTCTTTGTCCACCATAGGCAAGAACTCGAAGACTCAACATCATAGAAGTGAGCGTTGTGGAGTTGCACTTTGAAAGTATACTCATCTGCATGACCTAGGTCTCTATCCTAAATGGCACCACACTTCCAATGGTACAAGTGAAAATGGGTCCCACCATGTGATCAGTAGCACTAACATGAAATCTGGCCGCCAACAAGAACTCCATGAGTAACTACCAAAATAACTATTACTGCAAACACTACAACTCCAACGTCCAAGCAAACTAGCTTTGGTACTAAAAATGTCATGACAACTAAAACATAAATTTTACTTTCTTCCATTGAGTCAAGGGGTTAGTATTATACTTCCCTACACCTCACTTTAGGCCAAAATTTTCACTAGATTGCTAAGAGATAATATTTCACAAAAAATAATAAAAAATTCCTTTTATAATAGGATTCTTAAAACTTTATTCCTCGTACTCATTCCACCTTTTATGCTCACTATTGTAGGCATTCTTTTACCTCCTAAGCTCCTTACATAGGTAAATGCTGAGAAATAATTAATCAAGGAAAATTATAATTTGGAACTATTAGGATTTAATTTTCTATTTGATTTAATAAGCTTGAGATCAGTAAATTCTATTAGTTGAGTAATTTTCTAGCCTTGAGGAGTGAAAGATAGAGATTGTCTACTTAAGTTACTCTGACTTTTCCCTTATATAATGTAAAATCCTATCTTCTTTTAAACCTAAGGAATATTTTAAACATTTAGTAAATTGAACAAATTCTTTATATATACAGTGAATTTTATCGAGAATACCTAAGAGGAAGTATATGAGCTGGAGGTCAAGTGAACAGCTATGATCATGTGATTCTTATACTTAGAATAAACTGATGAAACAAAAAGTTATTTTACCAAGTTAAGAGGTTCTTAAGATTAACGAGGGAGAAACACTAAGTCAAGGAGACTTTGATTGTGTTGTGCAATAGTAAGAAGCTTCTTGCCCAACTAAAATAATTTAGTCAACTCAAGCTTATTAAATCAAATAGAAAACTAAATCCTAACAGTCCCAAATTATAATTTTACTTGATTAATGATTTCTCAGGAATTACCTCAAGAATCTAAAAGCATATACAATATCGAAATGGGTCTTAAGTTTTATTTTTTGAATATAGCTCTTACTTATTCTCAAATAAATGAAAATAGGATTGAATTTATCGATAGTGAGATAAATATTGAGCTTAGTGCAGCGAGCTTAGATCTTAAGATGATACAGCGAATTAATCAACAATAAGGTGTATAAAGAAAAAGCTTAATTCAAATTGAAATCACCAGGTTTATAAAGCATGTAATTGAGAAGGTACAATAAACCAATACATGTTTAATAAATTATAATATTTAATAATACAGTCTAATACAGCTATACTTTTCATCCTATTTTTAATCCTCATTGTCCCTTGACCAAGTATGTGTAAAATCTTGGAAGTGAAAGATTGAATTATATCACGAATATCACCTAAATATGGTATTATCTGTATTAAAATAAAAGATGAGTAGATAGACTATTGATGGTCCACTGGAAATATTAGTTTTTGTTCAGATTAATGATGAAAAACTGCCAAATATCTATCTTGTATATGTAATTTAACATATTCAGTAGAAAAGAGCTATGCCAATTTATTCATATCCTAAATAAATAATAGATATCACTTCGCTTGTAAAATTACTTGTCATTCTTCAAAAAGACCACTATTTGTTTCAATCGTACTTCCAGTAACGTTTGCTTGAGATGAACTGAATGATTGAAAAACCGTAGGTTAACAGATAAGACAAGTGGGTAGGATCTAGTTGGATTGGATATATCAGCTCATTATTTCCAAATGTGTATAGTGATAAGAACAAGAAAAATGCTATTTTCAATTTGAATATTCTCATGGTATATATTTAAAAGAAAATCCTATCAAATAAGAAATTAATACTTAGAGAAAGTAATACTCAAATGAAATTCACAACCTTGTAGTCCATGACAATAAAAGCAATGAAAATCCTTCCATATACCTTATGGTCGTTCACACCAAGCGAAATTAAAAGAAGATGATATCCAAATAAATGAACTTCTTTAAAAGGTAAAATGGAAATTAAAATTAGTTATGGGCTCAAGTAGATGAGTAAAACGTTTAGAAGAGTCTAAAAGTGCCACTTTTCGGTTTCGAGAAAGAAAGATCCATATTGCCTAACTAATCCAGCGCTCTCACGCCCGAAATGAAATGCATCGTACCTCACTAAAGGCTTCACTCCAATGATGCATTATTTCGCTCACAGTATAATGTTAGTCAGGTTATATAACAAAACAAGAAGACTCTGCTCACTAGTAGTAAATGAATATATTGTATAATACATTTTCAAAGTACAAAATGATTGTTTAATCATGAAACTCCCGACCGGGGAGAAGGAGGGGGATAAGGAACGATTACTCAAATGCACGTACGGAGCTATCATCAGCCTCACTCCAATCTAAATCTTCAATTCACATCCTGTGTACATAAGGGAATTCAAATAAGACTTCAAGGAACTTTGACTATAAGTAATGGGCAATAATTACAACAGGAAATAGTATTATATCAACATAAAGTTAGGGAGATGCTATAGTAATACAGAAAGAAATCTGCTGTTTAATACTATGAAAGTTGTGGCCTTTTATTTTACTAAGCAAATGATTCATTACAAAGTACAATTCCTCATACCTCTCATCTGAATAATAAGAAAACACAATGTCTGATTGTTGACATGCTACTAAATTTCATAAGAGAAATGGCTTGTCTAAGAGTATTGTGTTCTTATCCACTCAAGGTGTGGCAATTTGACTCGATCCATATCCTCATGTGTGGCTGAGGACCTGCGATCAGTGGAGTACTGCTGCTTCTGGTTGTGGTTTGGTCGTGGTGGATTCCAATGGGAAGGAAAACATGGCATAGCTGGCTCAGACCACCAACTATAATACAACTATAATGCGTTGCAAAAAGCATGGAAACTGAACCGAAAAGTCATAGTACTTGAGTCCAGATTTCAATCTTGTAAAGGAGAAGTAATGCCATGTACTGTACATCTCTCTCAATTTCCTGGCACGACAGACTTGGTTGTTTGTATCTTGTGCAACATGAATCGAGTGTTTAATCAAGGAAGAAGGCAATGCTCGGTAAAGGAAATCTCCTTGGATAGATGAGCAAGGTAAGTGTCAGTAGATTTGTTCATGATGAGAGAGGGAGAGCGAGCAAGGACATATTGCAGGTTGGCCATGTGTGAATAAGTTAAATCATCCTTTACCTAAGACATGGTTGCGGTGTGATTCAAGTCACATCCAGCATTCACGGCGGAAAAAGTGCCTACATTCTTCTGATTTCATTCAATCACGTAAGAGTTTCGTTGAGCGAATTTCATGTCCCACGCAGCATGATCCGAGCGAGTAGGAATTGTTTATATGCCCGCTACAGTTAAAGTTTTTACCTCAGCTAACCGAGTGCTCCTACAGATGTGCACTGTAGTAGAATCTCGCCAATTTTGGGAAAGCTCTGTCGGTAGGAACGGGAGAATATACACATGTTACCCACAGTGAGGGCCAGGTTCTACTGTTGATGTTTGGCATTGAATTCGACTGCACATTTCATAGGTGGAATCCTGCTTACTGGTGGAGTCTTCAATTAGATGAATAGGAGTAAGTGTTTAAAATTTCGACGTCCATTTCAAGCTTTGAAGACGCTGAGTGTAAGTTCACTCAGTGCCTGTCTGTACTCTGAACTTTTGTCGCTTAAATCTCTCCTGTTACTGTCGACCTGATCACTATTGAGGGAAGTCTCTGATAGCAGCCTTACATGTTACATCAGACTACTCTTTTGAGTCGTAATCCACATGTACATTCGGAAGTTCACACGATTGGAGAAGAACGAAGGTTGACAGCTTTGTGGGGAAATGTAAACTCTTCACCAAACCTGGTTGGTGTGAGATTAAGGTTAACTCGAGGCTCTGGGACGTCTCCACGTTAACTTGTGTGTTCTTCAGCGAAGTAGACATCAAAGCTTGGCAGTCAATTGAAGAACGAGTCAAGAGTTGAGCAGGCAGGTTCCGAACAACGCATGATTTACACTTCTCTACTTTTAAACGCAACCCAGACAGGCCTCTTCACTTCACTGTTCATGCATGACAAGTCCCGAGATCCCAGACAAAGGGCTTTCACCTCAACACTCCCCAAGTAGGAAATGACCACCACCGAAAAGAGGCTTTGACAGTCATAGACAGATTCACCGTCAGGTTTCCCTGAAATGACTATGTCGTCAATAATCTCCCAGAAGAAGTTCAGTCATTCATGCATGAACATCATAAGAGGTAGCCACCCTCTTCTACTTCTTCTCCTGATAGGATAGGAGTGAAGGCCGTCGTCTGTTTGCGGCTGATAAGAAGCGCACCCAAAAGGAGGACACCGCTCCAAGACCCGGAAAGAAGGCCGGAAACAAAGTGCATGTGTTGCTCCAAAAGGCCTGCCGTTGATGGTACATGCGATGAGAAAGGAAACACCCGAGTCTCCATCGACAGCAACTTAAAGGGAAGCGAGTGCAATGATGCAGCACACATACACTTTGACCTCATGAGAGACACCTTTAGCATGATCATAACGAACGAGCTTGTTTGCTTGCGCAAGATCTCGGGACCTTCAAGGTATCCAATCCATGCATTCATTGCGCACCGAAACCCTTTCTTACTTTCCCTTTTGCCTGAGAGGCTGTGATTTGGCTTACTGCGGTTGTAGCACTCCCTTTACTTCCGTTACTTGTTGTGTTCGTCGCGGAAAGCATCCTCAATCTCTCTCTTTTCACACGCATATTCTCAGATTCAGTGCAAACGGGAAAAAGGTCTATTCAACGAGACAGTAGTAATCAGTAAGCTAAGGAAGTTCTGATAAAAAGCGAATATTCTCTATAGCCAATCTGTCATCGAGTTGTGCTTCAAACACCACTAAATCCTGATCACTTCACTTTCTTACGTATGCTTCTGCTTCCTTCACGCTGCTTAGCCACACTAAAGATGAACGAGGGCAACCTCCATAAAAGTCGTCAATCCCAAACACGACGTGCCTAGAGTGACGGGGTTAATTCTTCATTCGATTATAATCTTCAGGGCAAACCATTGAGTTTTAATTCTCCAAAGAGCTACCTTATTATGATGGACTTCCTAATTTCTAGTGCATGCATATTTGTTAAATTTGACGCTGAACAAAACTGGGAGTGGAAACAACGTCGTAAATTCGTTTTATCGGCTATAAAAAATGGGTTCTCCAAGTGCAACCTCAGAACCGAAAACAGAAAACAGAATGCTTTGTTTCCATCGTTTGGATGTAGTGGAGCTGAGCAAGCACGTAATTTAAGAATCTTTAGGAACATAAAAAATAGAAGGTCATGTGTTTTGTTGAACATCTCTGACATTTGAGGTCGTTGGTGGCGGAGAGTCTCGGAACCGATAAAGTAGTGATACTTTCACCTTTGTATCCCTTTTTAAATTCAAGCAGTAAATGGTGTACAATAAACGACATACATAATAATATTAATGATTATGGAACACTAAATAAAGATAGTCTAACTTTTTCTTCTTATCTAGTAGAGAAAGTCACTTTTGTTTATTCTTCTTGTCCTTTTAAAGAACAAAGTAAATCGACATGTCAAACCTGCTTCGGTTGGTAAAATCTTCACAATTTTCACAATCCAAAGAGAATGTCATTTCTTTTGCAAGTTTACAAACAATCAAACAAATTCAAATCTATAATGCAAATAATCCACGGATTCGAAAAAGATAATTTAAACAAACCCTGCGTGAAACACACAGACACATTCACCTTGTGAAAGCCTGTTTTCACGCAAGGTTTGGGAAAAGAAACCTTCAGGAACCATTGAAAACCACCCAAAAAAATAAAAATAAAACCAAAAGGAGAGAGAGACATCTCATTGGTCATGAAAGCGGTCAAGTATTAGATGTTAAAGGAATATAGTAAATGCACCTCACCAAATTTCCAATCAAACTGACTTGAAGCTACAAAAACTGACTTAATAGCAGAAATTACAAATTTAACTTTCAGCACTATGCCTAAAGAAATTTAGGTACTGTAGATATCCTACCCCTAAACCGTTTGCATACGGCAGTCAATCCGAACCAGATTGGTTTTCCCGTAAAGCTTATCAGTGTGACGGAAGTGCACCATGGCAAGACCTCATTAGAAATGATGTGCACGTAGCACAATGTGATAAATGATTCTCTTACACAAGACCAGACGAATCCCAAAGAAGTCAAAACCAGAAACAAACTTTGATTGCATGTTAAAATATAAGTTTAAATGATATGACTTCTATGCAGCGGAATCCTCCTTTATATACATACACACCTGAGGCTAGCCATGTGGACGCATAATAGGGGAACTAAAGAGCGATAATCATGAGTGCAGGATCTACTTTCTGTGAACTCATAGAGGTCTAACATTTTAAATATTTGATCACATTTGGATTTTTAATACGGTATTTGGGTATACGACAAAGGTATCATACAACTCTTTTACATAAAGGCCGTTGTTAATATAACATTAAATCAGGTCCTCATCCATGTATCTCATACAAGTTTCACGAACAAACTTTTAATTTTGTTTTTGTTTTACGAACTAATAGTTGTCATAGAAAGACAACTCCATTTTGCATCAAGGTATAAAAAACATAAGAATTTTCTTTTTATGTAGCTAAAATATTTTTAAGTTCATGCTATTTAATGTCCATCAACGGAAGCATATTAAAGGTTCAACATTTCAAGCATGTAAACTCGAATTAAAATTGTATCATACATGTGGTTCAAATTTGCTATTTTGTGCGACTCTGGGCACCAATTTTTTTTGTACATTTTGAGAATTAAAATGACAGATCCTTGAATTTTTGAGAAAGGGGTTATCTCTAGTCAAGACTCGATAAAGTGAATCTCTTTGTACATACATGTTTCCTACATCCACTCATGGTAATAATATTAGGGGCGAACGGTTCAAGTTAAACAACATATGAACTCTCTCAATCCTAACCTTGCCTGTTCCATATATGACAAATTAACAACCGTTTTTCAACTGGTTTCTTTATAACATGAGCACTTGCGAGAAATGGTACCGTATACCCCATTAGCATAATTAGTGTCGCAAATTTGATAGTGGACTTTTAAGAGAATAATTTTCCTTGTGGATATTTCAGAAAATGAAATAAGCGACTGTGAAAGTCATGAAAATTTACTTCATACCATGTTTTTACGATGTTTCAGTTCATTCTGATCCAAATTAGGAATACTCTACTTTAGGAAATGTTATTTTAGGTGGATGATACCAGATTTTCTTTGGAAAGCGTGAAATCAAATTTGGTAAGATAATATGGTCAAATCCGATACAGGACATAATAGGGAGAAGGGTAGTTTCTTGCCGTATTTTCATTACTGGTAAAAAAATAGATTGAATAAACACAACTTAAATACAACCTCTTTTTCTGGATAGACAAATATTCCTCTCAAATATTCGAGATAGGTGATGAATTGGGCTTGGATATCTAGGCTTAAATGTGTATTGTGTACATCGTTGAGTCTTGAATTTTATTGAAATAAGCACAGAGCAGGCAGGCTTCCTGACGGACTCATGGGGTGACGGATGTACGTCCCTGACCATTCACATGGCACCACTGCCGATGCAGGGAGACATTCCAGTTACAGAATGGCCGTGCAGACGCACAGTGAACTTGGACCGGCACACACATGATCAACGCTGCCCTTTATCCAGTGTAGTGCATTTTTTATTGGGAAAGTCTTAGAGGCTTGATTAATTTCCCGTCACTAATGCTAAGAAGTTATGATGGCCTGCACTGAGTGCACCACTCATCATGCACCGAGCTCTGCATGCATGTCTGCCAGCGCCAAGTTTGAATCACAGACGCGAGTTCTCTCTCTTTGGTGATCAGTCGAGTTCATCATAACGTAAAAATAACGGGTGTTGTTTCAGAGTCTTTCGTTCAAATTTGTTCGACCCAAGGAGTATAGAGCCGGGTTATTTTCTTATAGTTCAGCTTCCCTGCTAGAGGTTGCAGGTGGTTTGCGTTCGGTGCTGGGTGCTCCTCGTGGAAAGTAAATTCCAGGGTTCTTTCTTTCGTTTGTTGAACATTGCTCATCTCAAAGGAGTAAATTTCCAGGTTGCTTTCTTATGGTGGAGCTTCCGCCGACAGGGGTTGCAAGTGAATGACTCTCCATGGGGAGTAGATTGAGAGTGTGAAATGACATTCATCATGTTAACTTTGTGTTGAGCGAGGGACCCGTATGCGCTTTGCGTGCAGCCCAGTTCCATGTTCATCATGTTCTTGAAGACTACTTTTGTACTACTAAAGCCTGCCACTTACGAGCAGAATATTGCATTGAGAGAGGAATGATTTGCTTATAGCTGATTGGCCTTTCAAATGCAGCTGAAGCATGAAACATCGTTTGGGTTGTTTGTTGTGAGACTTTGTTAACTTGTCAGCCAATCATGTTCTGCATGCTCCACGTTTGCTTGTAGTCTTCATGACTTTGAGGCAATACTAAATAAAACTAACAAAGCGCAGAGGCTAATCACCGATGCGCAAAATAGTCCACAATGAACCTTTCGGGTCCATAAGGTAGCGAAAGAACGCAATTGCAGTACAATGGTTTGCTAAACGACACAGAGAATGCTAAAGAAAGTGCGAGATTGATCAAGTGCTTCGAGAAACACCAAAACCTAAACCATTGCCGCTACTCTAGTCAAAAAAGAAAAGCCTCCAACCGCCCGGAGTTGTCAGTACGTTGATTTTCAAACTTTTGCCTCCGAAAAACCGATATTTAGATTATGATTCTTATTAGCTCTATGGACCTCAGCTTACCTTGAATATGAAATCTTTCGGTGGAAGTGTGGAGTGGATCCCGCTCCACTGCAGCAGCAGAAGTTTGTTTTCTAGAGAAAGTTGAGCTGGCATGCATTTCCAGGTGTCGGGGGATCCAATGTGATTGAGTCGGAACTAGCTTCCGATTCCGTGTAATCCTTCATATATCGTCCAAGAAACGAAAGAAGAAAAGAACTTGTACGGCTCGATGGGGATCTTACCGTCCTCCTTGTTATCCTACGGTCGCCTTTCCCATTCGTCCAAGAAAAGAACATCCATCCTTTCCTGGATCTGACTGCAACCCAGAGGAACCATTTCTCCCGTTGGAGCGAACATGAGAAACCCGGTTCGTTGGGCTACTCAGGGTGAGATCATCTTTGTCATCCAATACCAGTGGAGACATCAGAGGATTCCTGACATCCTTATTCCTTCTTTGTTCACTTCGACGAAGGTATATATCAACAGGCTCCAAGGCTCTGGTGGAGCAAATACTCCTCGCTGTTGAACAATGAAGCGAGGGGATGAGACACGAAGGATGGGAAGACCCCACGTGCAAGGATGAGACAGAAGAGGTAAAATGGAACTAAGCCCCAATAATATTAGTACGAGAAATTTGCTCTGTTAATGTTAAACAAGGGAGAAGAAGGCGACCTGGCAAGAAACACGAGGGATAGGAAGATCCCATCAAACGGCACAAGGATGTGACAAAAGAGGTAAAATGGAGCTAAGCCACAATACTATCGGTATGAAAAATCTGCTCTGTTGAACAAGCCGAGAAGGAGAGCTAAGCCCCCATAATATCGGTATGAAAAATCTGCTCTGTGGAACAAGCAGAGAAAGACTTAACCGACCACGTGGTCTGGCGGGGCATCCTTCAATAATAGTCGGCATAGAGTGAGTTGGTGCTGGCGGAGGATGTTCTTGCGTCTCAAATCCTCGGTTTGTGAAATCCATGGCCACATAGGACTCACGAGCCTCTGCAAGGGTTGAAAGGGGGTCGGTTCAGTCTTACAGGTATCTCTAGAAGGGATATGACTTTGTCATACTGGATAACACGGTGAAATGAGTGGGCACTCTTCAGGAGAGCATGAGATAATAGATCTATGTTGAACCGCATTGAAGAGATTCAAATCTTTGTAATGTCCACAATTACTCTGCAAGATGTATGAGGAATGTGAATGTACCTGTAAGAGGAATGAATAAGACGGCATGCGGATTGCGCTCTAACTGGAGGTCAGTTACAACGAACATACATGAATGTGAGTTGACCGGATCGAGACTTGGGCTATGAAGAGTCCTTTTACTCAAGCTTGAGGATCTGAGTTATTGAAACTCCGATCTGGATAACTGTTTCGGGTGCTTCTGAGTTGCATTCAATTAGGATACTCTCGTTATCGATCCCCTAGATTTGAGGACGAAATGGACCTGCATTATGAGTTGTCAGCCTTAACAACATCGCAAGACTTTAATCTTTTGTGGATGTACCGTGCAGGGGGGAAGGTGCAAATCAATTTGCTTTCGACGAAATCAAAATACTACTCATGAGGGGTGACAAAACGCCTCAAACTTTGCAAATATTTGAACACACTTGGAGCTTAAACTGATGGGAGATAATTATTGCTCACTTTCGAGGCAAGAAAGAAGGACGGGTATGGAGTGGCCACAAAAGCCAACACCTCTAATAATTAGACAAGCTCAGGAACGGATTCTGATCTTACAGGATCATGCGAAATAGCTTTTCTACCACAACCTCATCCCACTGTGTCAGTGAAGTCATGGTAGACAGACTTTATGGAGTCAGTCGGGGAAATGGACGGACCGATCACTGACCTTGGGGTGCAGTGACAGAAGGAGACAGAACAGGGAAAGGAGCAAAACGGAAGTGGTCTCAACGGCTCTCCTGAGTGCACTTGAGTTCAATTGGGACCAGGTTATCCGACCATAGCTGCAGCTTCTTCTTCATCTCAACGTACGTGGTACGCCGTAAATACTGCTTCATATGGATTGCGATGAGCAAAGTCGGCACGTGTGAAGCTTTGAACTTGTTGATGATAAGTGGCTCGAGCTCCCTTTAGTTCCTATTGGTCATTCATAAACGCCAACCCTCTCATGTGTGGCCTCCAGGATAGATTGAACAGATATGCCATACGGCCACGTTAATTTCAGGCAAGGTCTGCCATTGCATACGTACTCAATTGTCAATTCCACCTTTTCAAGAGCATACTGTCGTAGCGAGGAGGCCCTGTCAATGACGGGATTTTACTTCTGCCTTTGACGACTCACGGGCATCGGAATTGGTGATACTGGCTGCATGGCCGTTAAGTTAGTTGAGTGTTGAAGCCCATCTAAATTTGGTGGACATAATCTGATTATCGCCCATGAGAAATCACGACGTTCATCGGTCCATGTGGGAGGCATCTACAGGCGAACCGCTTGGCAGTTGGTGGTAGTTAATTCGGATACAGTATTGTGTCTTGAAGTCCCTCACCCTCCTTCATCGCCACAGTCGCGTGTATACTTCGACTTATCATTCCTTTCATCTCATTGCTCCATTGGAGATGGTCCTTTTTCTCTTGGTTATGGGGGTTATTGTAATTCACTTTCATGAGTGGGAGTGTGTAAACTAGTCGGGTTTGAAGGTTTCTAGTTGGTAACTGAGAAACGGTAGTTTCCAAGTCCAACGTGGTTGGTTGCCTGAAACGTGGATTCCCTTAAGTAGTGTGATCGTGAGGTGTCCTTTGAGAGAGGTATCCCTGCCTAAGAACAGTGTACAATCTAGAAGTCCAAAACCAATTTCAATTTGCGTGTCCCAAACTACATTCTTCCTAAACATCACAAATATCAGAGCGGGAAATCATTGTCCGGTCTAAGGGCTAGGACGAGAGACGTAGACGGATTTATCACTTGGGCACTGAGCGCCGATGATCCTTGACAAATGGCATAGAGTTTACCCGGACTTCAATTCAAGCCACTGTATTCATGCGGTGGCTTGAAAAGGGTTCAGTCTCGCATGCAGGAGGTTCTAATGTTCCACGACATAAGTCTAGCTTTCGAAGCCATGACCAAATCTACAGTACATAAGTTGTAGAGCTTCTTCACATAACTTTCATATTCGTCCAATTGCCGACGTGCGTGTCAGTGCGGTTGGTCATGACCGTAGTTGATTGACTAGGGACGTGAAAGCTTTTTATTGTATAAATTTTTCATCAAGTGAGAGTTCCACTTTCCATCACTTCCCAATCTATTCGTTGAATGGAACATTTAAAGTTTGGAGAGAATTACGTTTAGAAACCTCATTGACCTTTCGTTGTCCTTTTGGTTAAAGGGTTGAGTTTCCTTCCCATTTGTAGTCGCTAGAGTCCAAACTGGGAGACGGCTATCCACGTTCTCTTCCAACGATTGAAGAGATACACCGTCGTGGGGTTAACTACGTAGAAGACCTGCAGCAAACCACATACCCCTCTCCAGAATCTTACCTTCTAGGGCAAGAAACTGAAGCGTCTCCATGCAATTACCTGAGGAGTGATGGGTTGTTTTTAGATTTAGGCAACTGTGACGGGACATGGTAGCATCGATGCCTAAGTGGAACGCAAAGAAGAAGCATCATGGAGGAAGAGTGAAAAGGTCACTCAGGTAACACGGGAAAACCAGAATTGAGGATGAGATAGAAAGAACGGTCATTGGAAACCAAAAATCGATGAAAAGAAAAAGCTCTGGTAACCACACACAACGCTGTTGATGTCAATCCCAATATTGATTCAAGTAGAGCAGAATGTCGACTTCTGCTATCGGGGAGAAATAAAGACTGGCAAGTATGGACTCAGTTTAGATTCAATCCACAGAGGACGTGTAATACTCTAAAGGTGTGGGGTTTGCTTACTAGACTTGTTAGCAGGTGATAACGAAATTCCTAGTGGTGGAACTGAAGAAGTCGATCAACTTCATAACCACGCCTACCATCTCTCGGAACCCAACCATTCTTATCTTGGAAATTTATAATTGTGAGTGGGAGATTCTATCTATGTTTTCGACAGAGAAGTAAAGTGCATACATGCTGCGATGAGCAGGTGTTGCGGGTCTTGCAGCGCTGATAGCGCAATAGTCAAGTTTCCACGTGAGATGCCGCTTCCGTCTGATATGCTATCTCAACCGGGCGTAGTTTCAAGGGTGTTATCCTGTCATGCTTGAGAAATCATCGTCTGATTCTTTTACCAACTGTAGTTAGCCCAAAAATTGTTTCTCAAGCTTTATGACACCATGTGCTGAGACTGGCCTTAGTTAGGGGTATCCTGGTAGTGGCGGACATAGCCGCCGGCTAATAAGGTGATGGCTAAAAAACTGGTGGGAACGGTCGATTAAGTTTGGAAGAATGCCTGCGCGCCAGTGGTAGGTGCAGATGCGGAGTTCCAAGTAGTCCAAAGGCCTGGTCCATAATAGCCACTGTTGATCACCGGTGGGCCATCTTCGTTACAGAAATGGATGTAGCTGAGTTCAAAAGCCCTCAAGTAATTTCTCCTGCTTATTAACGTGGGAAGCACAAAACTCTCTTTTGTTTTCTGGTGGGCAGATGGTGACCGTGACTTCTGCCCACTGGAGACCCTCGAGTCTATTTCTCGTGAGTTTCTCATTGATTTCGCTAACTCTGGGTGAAACATTTTCTTGGTTGCGTTTGTTTCTCGTTGACAGCCTTGAGAGTAAAACTTCAAGTAAAAATATGCGTTCATTGGCAGCTATGTCGCTTTACAACACAACGATTTTGGAGAGATTGAAGCTCAAAATCTCAAAGGATGGATGTTTTCGTCGACGTGGTTCGCTGAAACTCCCCCGCCCCCGAATTTGTTTTATTATGTCCCTTCAAGTTCTGACCCATATTGCTGCGATTGACTTGTAAAGTGCCGACATTTTGTGGAACAATCAACAGTGGTCTTTGTCTTCCGCACTTCTCTCTCTCTCGCTCCACATGGTTGGTTTGTCCCCAAAGCCAATTGCAAATTAAGTTCACTGTTCATAAGTGTAAAATTCCAATTACCCAATGAGGTTTGCAGCTCATCCGCCTGTCCAGCATTGTCTACCACGTGAGCTCCCCATATGTCTGCCTCAGCCACGTGGTTTGTTCCAGATCTAATCAGATGTTGATGAACCTAACCAGAATTGAACTATTTTATCGTGCGAGGAATGTGATATTCAGTCTTTGAATTTTCAAAGAAGCAAATGTTTATGCATTTCCTTCATATGCGGCATGTTCTTCTGATAGTTTAGCGGTGTAAATAAGCATAGTCGCCTTGAAAGTTGCCTACTGCTTTTGAGTGTTCACTCGACACAATGGCGAACCAAAGGGAAATGCAAAGTTGGGACAAAGGAATTAAAGGCGGGAAATCTGATGGTCGCACATGGGTGCTTCAGAAAGTAACGAGGAAAGAGTGGCCAAAGTTAGTTATAATACTTTTAAACTGTATGATGGTTTTAAAGCCTTGCAGGGCGAAGCCAAAATGAAGTTCATGATGTCGTCAAATCAGCGATGGTGTGGGTATCCCAATTTATAATGGGAAACAACAGACGGGATTAAAGAAAGAAAATTCTCTGTGATCCAATATACAGTGCCTGCATATAAAGGCAACGACCGCCGGATCTCTGTGTTCCCCAAAACATGAACTATGACAACGATGAGTCGTAAGCAAGTGGACACGTAGAGATGGCGTATTTCTCCCAGCAGCTTCAGCATTCAGCATCAAAGAACTTCAATAACAAAGAGAATCAATACCCTACGCCATCTGAACTTCGATCTCTCTGGGAATCCCACTGTTTTTATGCGTGGGATGAACCAATTTTGTCCCTCCTAGCGTGGATGGATTTGGCATCCACAACACAAGCCGTCTAATATACTAATTTTCATTCATTCATTCATCCATACGTACGTTGGGATCGGAGCTATTTTATTTGGAAAGCTACTGACGTAGAGGTAGTTTGGGTCGTTACGATACTCCTTCGTGCAACGAAAATAGAAGTAGAAGTCGCATGTCGCCCGAAAATAGCCCGCGCGTATACACTTTCCACGAATTTAGCCGGATTCTGATATGAGCCACTCAAAGTCTCCTATGTTTCCCCCCACCCTAAATGTAGAGATAGGAAGAGGAGGTGGGGGAAGGTTGCCGTTGCCCCGATCAGTCACTTTACCGTGTCCGGTGAGTGGAAGAAGGGAAGCAAAATACCGGTGAAACGCGGGTAACTTCCCGGCTTATTCCGAGAGTTTCCGTGCCAGGAAAGTTTTTGTCGGCAAGTGAAACGAAAAAAGTCCTGAAAACACAGAATTTTTTCGGTACGATATTCGTTTAGTCAACCTCCCGGCGGGTCTGGATTTGTAGGGTTACTGACAGGGAGGAAAAGCTCCGAGCAGTGAGGAAAACGCGGAGTGGAATTGGAGGGAAACTCCCCACCGTACAGTAGCCCCAGGCATGGTTCCGGCTGCCGGGAAATGAGCGCCTTCGGCGGCGGTTGTCGGTAAAAACGCTATCGAGTTTCGAGTCTGTGAAACGTGAGCGCTGAGTGAAGGTTTGGACGATGGGATGCAAAGAACGAAGGGGGGACCCGCGCCCATTGAATGCAAACTAGCACTCGTGGGAGTGAAAATCCACTCGAATCGACAGAGCTCTGTGAGACTTCACGTTGGTTCGACTCACGGGATTCGGGAATCGTGTCAGAACGATGCCTATCGGCGACCTGTGGGTGATTTTCCACTAGTTTAAGCTGCTAGAACCGTCGATCTTCGAGTCCCGTACTTGGACTCCACAGTCGCCTTAAATAAGTCCTGATGCGGGTAGTTAAACACAGCTCTCGTTCAGCTCAGATGATCTCACACGAAGTCCTCGGCCCTTTCCAGCGTCTCTTGTAGTCTTGGTCTGTCAGGCCCAGCAGCAGCACCTCTTCGCTCAGGAAATCAACAATGGGTGCCTACGCAGCTTTGAGAGCGTTCGTGGTTCTGTGCATTGTCGCCATTGCCGGAGCGATTCCTCTTCTAGGGTACGAAATCACGTAACCTTTGTAATTCGAACGAGAACTAAGTGGCAGATGGAGAACTGTTGTTGCACAATATCCCTGGGAACTGTCTCTCATCGTTCTGAAAGTCAACATGTCGACCACATATTGTTTCTTTCCCCCTGTCACAAAGCACGTGCTCAGCAAGTTTATCATGCTGGACCACTGATGAGACATTTCACTTGGTTCATTGTCGCAATATATAGTACCTGCATTGAGAGAGGTTTGTCTACTATAAGCATGAAGTTTGCTCATCAGTCAGTCATGCTCAAGAAAGAGTTTACCATTCAGTTGTGCTTCTGACTGCTGTTTCTGCTGTAAGCGCACACTCCGTTTCTGTTTATCAAATATTCAGTTTCTACAGTCACTATCTTGGGTTTCCGAGACGGCTTCTTCAGTCTGTCTTGGAGTCTTGAAGACAGAGATTCACATTGGTTTCTGCTTCCACAACACACTCCTCTCCTCACTCTTACTTTCACAAGACCGGAACGTCGCCTTTGGTTCTGGTTATTACGGTCCTCTTTGCACATTGTACTGTGTCTGTGACTTAATTATAGCAAGAGTAACATTATGCAGTCCCCCCAGAGAAATGGGGAAGTCTCTGCGTCTTCTTTTCTAACCTGGGCAGACAATTTGTCTTTGCAGGGACCGAGATGGTAATTTCACAGCCAGTTTAAGGAGGGAGATGAAGGAAACGGAAAATGTTCACGGTTCAAGCAAGAGGAAGCTCTCAGGATGCGGCAGTGGCAATCCCATCGACGACTGCTGGCAATGCGACCCGAACTACTTGAGCCGCCGCCAGAGACTTGCCGATTGTGCAATTGGTTTCGGCAAGAGAGCAGCAGGAGGCCGTAGCGGTGCTATCTACACAGTTACAGATGCAGGCAATGACAACCCTTCCGACCCCAAGCCAGGAACTCTCCGTTATGGGCTCGTCCAAGATGGACCTCTTTGGATTATCTTCGAGAGGGACATGACCATCAAGCTCGACGAGGAACTCATGGTTACGAGCTTTAAGACAGTCGATGGTCGAGGAGCCAATGTTCACATTGCTGGCGGCGGTTGTTTCACCATTCAAGGAGTTACCAATGTGATTATTCACGGCCTGCACATTCACGACTGTAAGCCCACCGGGCCAGCTAGAATTCGCAGCTCTATGTCCCATGTTGGAGACCGGGGCAAGACTGACGGTGATGCTGTTAGTATTTTCGAGTCTACCGATATCTGGGTCGATCACAACTCTCTCTCCAACTGTGCCGACGGTCTCGTTGATGTTATTCAAGGATCTGATGCTGTAACCATTTCGAACAATTATTTCGCAAATCACGACAAAGTCATGTTGCTCGGAGCCCACGACAGCGACTATCGTGACAAGAACATGAAGGTCACCATTGCCTTCAACCACTTCGGCCCGGGATTGACCCAGCGCATGCCAAGGTCAGTCGGTTTCATTCCATTTATGCTTTCTCTTCTACCGCAACACATTAGCTTGACTTGTTCTGTAGCTTCTGGGAGCATTTCGTGACGTACACTGACATATCACTGCCACCTTGCATCAAGCAGATGTCGGCTGGGTAACTTCCACGTCGTGAACAACTACTACAGTGGGTGGGGAATGTATGCCATCGGTGGTAGCGGTAGCCCAACGATTAACAGCGAAGGAAATCACTTCCAAGCTACAAACGGCGAGAAGGAGGTTCGATCACGCTCCCCAGGCTTTTCTATTAGTTCGGTCCCTCAAATTCTATCGATCTTGTGCGTAGTAGTAAGTTGTCGTTTCACAATGCTGTCAGTTCTTCCCTCCCTGACTGTGCTCTCCTCTCTGAATCTCCAGGTGACCAAGCATCTCGAATCAGGAGGTGACTGGCGCTCGTCCGGGGACCTTTTCTTGGGAGGCGCTTACTTTACACCGAGTGGGGCTTCCACTTCCTCCCCGTTGTATGCCAGAGCAAAAAGCTTCCAAGCTCTACCCGCCTCTCAGGTGCCGCGAGCCATCGATGGCGCTGGTGCCACGAGCTAAGGAGCTCGTCGTTTCACTCATAAGCGCCCGCAACCAAGCGACTTCGATTTCTTCATCGAAAGTTCGATTACTGCTGGCTGTTGTCCCTCCTGGGACAGAGTACGAACGTACTGTCGACGATGTAGGCATGGACTTCTGACTGAAAATGAGTGCTGACTCCTTCATTCATCAAAATGTGAATGTGTTGGTTATAATCTAGTGGCTCTCCTTTCCAAATGGAATATAGAAGGCTTCTATAGTGTGTATAGTGGTCAACAGTGACGACATTGGAGCAATCTAGACAATGCAAACCAGAGCTGTCGTTTGAGATGGCCGGGTGCATAGCTTGCCCAAAATGTTAAAAACGCCGGGTGAAACTTTTAATCAATTAGTTGGATTAGGAGTGCTCAGGCAGTGCAACCTGTCGTCCATCCCAGAGCCTCGCTTTCATGGCCGAGGGAAGGATGTACAAGAGTTGATAGACGCGCATCTGTTGTACATATAGCTTTTTAGCGGAGTTCTCTAAACACTCCATCCCCAAGGATATGGTGTGTCGATCTGCGCTCAAATCAATAAGCTTGTTAAGAGAAAGCATTCTCTTTTCTGATGTCTAACTCATTCAAGGGAAAAATTCTATGACGCAGTTTTCGTGGTGTACTGAAACTACTCGTTCACTGAACACTGTACTGTCCTTACTGATGTAAGGTTTTTGAATACCAAATTCTCATGAAGCTCCTCCATGTTTGCGGGTAATGAGAATCATTCCCCATACCCGCAGTGAGCAGTCTATTTGCGTCTCCATGCAATCGTGCGTTGAATTCACTGCTAGAACTTCTATTCTAGGGAATCTCCACTTCCCGAAATTTGCGTGCCAGTAGGCGGACAAATTCGATTTACTTGCTCTTTGCTACCCCTAAAGCATGTCGTATTCAACGTCGAAGATTTGGGAATCAATGTACATTTGAATGTTCTGCTGAAACTATTTTTCATTACAGTTTCCGGTATCCCTATTTAGCAGATTGATGATTTTAACAAAGGTCTTAATTACTTCCTCGTACTATTGACGGAGACACGCAGTTCATATCGTTTCACAGTGGCAAATACTATTAGTAAGTAGACCCATCCTCCTGATCATTGATAGGAAGTCGACAAATTTGAGGATAAAATAAATCTCGGAAAAATTGAAAGACGAGCCTAATTTCACCGCAGACGGGGAAAAAGTTTATATTCTGTAAGCGAAGGATCGATCTCCAATGGATATTATGTGTGTGAGCTCCTCACCACTTGAAATGCCTAGAAACAGGGTTTGCTTGCTAAAATTGTAACAATTCCGAGAGTTCGGAAAAGGATCCTATCTCCCTCGATCCCGGGGATAAGCTAAGAATCTGTACATCCACTTATCTCATTCTTTGTCGTAGATAGTAACGAGCGTTTAAAGGGTTTGAAGCAGGGGAGCCATATAATGGAACGGCACCTGCAAATTGAATCTCATTCCCGAAAGGTAGTCCCTTTTTCAGAAGTAGGGGAACTCCTGTCGCTTAAAATCCCCTCGTTTCCCACGAAATTTTGACAGTGTCAGGAAATTCCCCGAAATTGGAACTCTCGTTCGACAAATAGACTCTTATCTGCTCCTTACCCTGTTGCAGTACCGTGTATGCACTTGCAGGTGACCTCAACAAGAATCTGATTTCTTCATTTGCATTGTCGTAGCGTATATGGCGAATTTGTTTCGTCCTCACTCATGTTTATCGACAAGTCCACTCATTTGAGAGTGCAGCTATAGGGCTGGTATCTTTCCGATTCGCCAATGAAGCATTTCGAAACAGTTTACCTTATATTTGATGACGAAGAAGGAATTCCCGCCTCTTAATGCAATTGAAAGAGAACTCCTATGTCTAGGCTCAAGTCAAGGAGCAAGACTATTCGCTGAAAAGAAAATCTTGACTTAGTTACCTTGCACGGTAAATATACAAGAATGCAGTTTAGACGAGGGAGATCCACAAAGGCTTCACAAGTCAAAGCCGACAAATCGGATCCGGGTTTCGAGGACAGAATAAAACAAATCTCAGTGGTGCTCACGAGAGATCGCCTGTGGCAAGAATACACCAAACCTTTCGAACTTAGGTAGATACACACCTCCAACTTGAATGAAATTTTACGGAGATAATCTCAGCTGTCCAATGGAATCGATACACATCGACATCAAACATGTTCAAATTCTGGACCTTCCTCAATCATTCTAAGGTGGCCGGGGGATTAATATGTCCCAGGTGTTTTAACTTACCTTGCTTAACTTCTCCATCCAGTGAATCGATCAACTACTGTATTGTACGCGTATCCTCTACCACGTCAATGAGAAATGATTGAGATGAGTTTCACCAATTCGTGCCAACCTACACCAACCTACACCAACCTAGTGAAGAAAGGTGAGGGCTATAGCGCTCTCTTGTTCCTCCAACTTACCCACCACTTCATCCATCCATGGTACTTTTCAAAACCAAGAACTCAGCACATGGTTGTCATTAATGTCACTCCGGGTTGAAACGAATGAATCCCCAGGTTAATAGAAAACAAAGAAAAAGGAGACCGCGTAGGAAAAATGAAGGATGGGAAGACCCCATCAAGCCGTAAGGGAGAGAAAAAAAAGGTAACATGGGGCTAAGCCCCAATAGAGTCTGTATGAGAAATCTGCCCTACCGCACCTAAGATATCCGAGCTATGCAAGTCGTACGGTCTACACACAACTGGAGCATCCGAAGAAACATCATCTAGTGTGATTGCTCTCCTATGGATTGCACCAGCCACTGCCCTCTGTAGAGCAATGGATACACGCTGTCTAAAGTAAGCTACAAAGTATGAGAGTGAGAGTGGTACCCCCTGCCGCCTAACATGATAAGCTCTCGCGCACTCCCTGACAAATGTGTCAAATGCCGTGTCCATCGCTCCATATAACTCCAAGGCTAGAGGAACAAAGAGGTGACCTCGCTGCATGCCCCTATACTTGGAGACCTTGCGACCTGCTGCTGCACTCGCCGCCCATCCAGGGGGATGGGTAATCACTCCCTCCGAAACTGTATCTCGCGTAGGGTCCGTCACCACGACATCCGCTACTGTCACCTGATCATCTCGGACCAAGTATAAGTCTGCCCTGACACGTGTCGTCTGCAACGCATATGAACGCTCCCTCCAAGCCAAGTATCCACTCTCTCGTGCCATAGCAAACACTATGTCTCTAATGGCATCATGGGTAGCTATCCTCTGTCCTCCAAAAGGACACCGTGTCATGTGGACCGCCGCTGCATCTAGTGTAGAACCACACTCACAAGTGAGTAGTGAAGATGCAGATGGGTGGACCAAACCTAGGCGAAACCTCATCGCTGTAGAGAAAGTAGCCGGTGCGAGTCGGAAAGCCCTAATGCATGGTCGAGCTAGGATCCACGAGCCTGCACCCTTGCCGGAGCAAGAGCGTAGACGTGCTCTAGTAGCTTGAGGAATGGACGAGTCAACTAAGAGAGAATGTAGCGTATGCTCACACTGTCGCTCCATCAAGGAAGACTGTAGACCTCTAGTCCAATCTGACGATAGTGAAGCAAACGGTGGAAAACCCTCTCGTGCTCGTGGAGATAGACTATCTCTCGTCTGCCGCAATAACACCTGGAGAGAAAAGGATCCTCCCTCCACCTCTGTCACATAAGTCTCCAAAACCGGCCTATCAGCAACCACAAAACGAGAGGCAAGTAGGGGTGCCGAGAGAGCCCAACTACCCAAAAACGCTATAGGTGCCATCTCCTCCATAGAAAGCAAGCCAACCCCACCACATGAGATCGGTAGAGCCGTCTGTCTACGTGCCAAATCCCCTGTCACACACTCAAAAGTCCCTGGTCCAATAATATCACCAAAGACTCCCATAATCCTCCTATCAAATGCTCTCAGACGTGATAGGAAGGACAATGAGGGGGGAACTGTACGGATGAGGTAGGATGGTCAACGAGCAATACTGGAAGAGAGTATACCAAATGCCACCTGCGGATCTCCTAGTAATGGAAGGTCATCCACATGGAGAACATCCTCTGCAAAGGCAGCGTCCAAGAAGCGTGTGACAAAATCCTCCGATCCTACTGGCACTCCAAGAACACGAAGTCCCTCTATGGATGTGATACACCCCTCTGGAAGCTCAAGGTGGGGAGGGATACCTAAAGGGGACCATGCCCTACACTTTGACACCTTGACTCTCAAGCCTACTAGATGTAGCTCGGTAGTCAAGTAGTCAAAGGCCTGCCTAATCTGATCTACAGGGCCTACGATGTGTGTATCATCTGCCAAGGATGGAAATACACAACCTAGCATGGCCAAAGTAGTAGACATGAGAGCTCTAAAGTGAGCCATGGCAAATAAGGGCCCCCCCAAAGGATCTCCCTGACGTGTACCAACAGCTGACTCCAAGACGGTGACTCCCTCCTGTGAACCACCATGCTGGTAGTAAAGGGAAGCAAGAGAGCCATAAATAGAAAACTGGACTTTTACAAAGGGAAGAAGGAGACCGCTAGGAAAAATGAAGGATGGGAAGACACCATCAAGCCTTACAAGGGAAAGACAAAAAAGGTAAAATGAAGCTAAGCCCCAACTTCTACAAGGGGGAGGGGGGTTTTAGTAATAGTTTTACCAAGCTATGTATTTCTTTATAACTTATTAAATTGATACAGGCTCAGGTAGGAAGAGGAAAAGGTCTGACTAGGGAGATCCGATCAAGTTCCTTATTATTAGTACACTCCGTAATAGGTGGTTTGTAGAAAATAAAGGATACCTAGTTAACGGTAGTCACTCCGTAATGCATTAATTACACATTAGGGTTAATATAGTGGATTAGATTAGGGTGACTGTAGGAAGGGGCCACGAAGATTGCATGAAGATAGGTGGGGTCACAACGATAGGTGATCTACAAGAGGACGAGATGAACCGCACTAGAGGACGAGGGGGAGAAAAATGGCGCAGAAAATTGAATATAGGTAGGGTCACAACGATAGGTGACGTACGAGAGAACAAGATGAACCATGGAGAGGACGAGAAGGAGAAAATTGACGTAAAAAATTGATGCAGAGAACAAGATGATGAACAACACCAGAGTGCAAGAAGGAGAAAATTGAACAAAAATAGGAGAAGATTAATGCTTGTTGTGAGAAGAGTGGAGTGAATTTAGTTTGAAGTTTAGTGTGAGTTGTGTGAAGGTGCTAAGATTTGCAATCTCATTAGGAATGTAAATGTCTCTAAATGGAATTCTTATCTCCTGAGTTTGGAGATTCTCAATTTCATTACTTAAAAAATAGTTCAGAATTAATTCTTATATGGCAGACCTTGTTCATTGGATTGTGTGAAGGTGCAAAGATTCACAATCTCACTAGGAATGTAAATCTATCAAAATGTAATTCTTATCTCCCGAGTTTGAAATGTAATTCTTATCTCCCAAGTTTGAAGATTTTCAATTTCATTATTAAAAAACTAGTTCGGAATGTAATTCTTATATGGTAGACCTTGTTCATTGTGCAAGTACCATCTTTGAAGTGAGAAGAGTAGAGCATGCCCGATCAAGTGTGAATTTTGGTGATTAAAGAATTGAGGAGGGTAGAGTTGTTTTTGGTGATAGAATAATGAGGAGGACAGAGTCTAGTATAACATGCCAAGAGGGAGCACTCATGGAGAATTAACTCAAAACATAAGGAAATGTACTTAATGGTGTATACAATTAGATTTGGAGATCTTGACACAAAGACTAGAAGACAAAAATGAAGATGGAGAACTTGATTTAGATATGCTAGAATTTTTGATTAGTGGATGGGAGTTTGTACATAAGCATAGATACATGGAACCTCAAGTAACTTATCCTTATAGTCAAGAATTTGTGATAAAGTACTTTAAAAATCTAGAGCCAAAGGCTTTTTGACAGCTTACTAGAATGGATATTAATTCTTTTTCAACCTTAGTAGATTTGATTAGAACACACCCTATTTTTGAGAAGACCTACCAGCGGGATCAAACACTAGTGTGGCTCCAAGTAGCTCTAGCTCTCAATGGATTTGGGCATCAAGGTAATGGAACATTTGTTGCGAGGGGGTTAAACATTTGGGGCATTAGTGCAGGTTCAACTATTGCCTTTACTGACCTAGTTATGACTACAATATTAGATTTGATGAGAAGTCAAGTTGCATAGCCTGAGCACAAGGAGAGGAGAAGGATATCCATATTTTTTGCACAACAAGGTTCCACTGGTTATGTTGGTTTGGTAGATGGAACATTGTTTCCTCTTGCAACTCGACCCAAAATGGATGGAAAAATATATTTCAGCAAAAAGTTCTCCTATTCCATAAATTTTCAAGTGATTTGCGATGATAAAGGAAGAATTATACATTTTACAACAGGTAAATGTTCATATTTTGTTTTATTTCTTTGTTTTGTTTATTAGCAGTGTTCCGCTTATTAGTGTTTATTAGCACTAGTGCTCTTCTTTGTACATTTGGGTGATTTTATTATTGCATGGCAATAGTAAATGTTTGTGGTTGGTTTGTTTATATGAAGGAATGCATGGATCATGTCACGATATGACTTTTTTGAAGAAATAATCACTTTGGAATGATTTGAACCAAAGAGAAAGTGTCATAGTTTTGAGGCCAAAGAGTACCCTTTTAGGTGATTTTGGTTATGTACTCATGCATCACCTTGTCCTTACGTTCAAGCAAGCTCAAACAAAGGATAAGCAAGACTTCAATGAATATTTGGCAAAGGCAAGGGTGATAAATGAGCATTTTATTAGAGTATTGGAAGCTAGATGGCATTCTCTTTGTGAGGTTAGAGTACAATTTAAAGATAATAGTAGAAATGCATATTTGTTAAAGTGTGTTTCCGTTTGTATTATTTGACATAACTACTTAATCAATAGGTGTGATGTTTGGTTAGAGGACAACGGTGGATTTATAGAAGAAACTCAAATAGATTCAGATATGACTTTTAATGGAATAGAGCTTGGTAGAGAAGAAAGTAGGTTCCGGTAATGCAACAATGCCTTGCTCATCATGTGAATCATACATTAGAATGAAATGAAATCATGTTTCAATACAATATAATAAAATAAATTCAATATTATTCAATTTAATACAATAAAAATATCAATTTTGTAATTTTGTAATTTTGTAAATTTTCATATTTTGTATGTATGTTATGAGCAATGAGCGGTATATTTCTTCTATAGTTTAAAAATATCTTCCTACGTTTTCATATGTTGTATTTCTTCTATAGTTTTAAAAACATTTTTATATGTTGTTGCCTTGACAAACTCCAAGATTTCAAGAATCATTTTGTTCTCAAATCTGAAATAAGAATACAAAGAATGTGAACACATGAAGCCCAAACCCATGGTACACTCTAAGTTGTTGAGTACCCGTCGATGATGCCTAAAACACTGGAAGTCACCGGATGGTACTGGCTGATGCCCAAAGAGTCACAAGATGGCGTTGGGAGATGCTTATGTTTTGGCATGGTGGTTGGTAAGAGGTGGCGCCCAGTTGACACTTGCTCATAGACATTGGGAGCCGCCAGGTACAAGTGTATATAGACAAACAATCCCATTGGCTCTCAAAGTTGTGAGCCGTCTCTGCGTGATGGCGGTCTGTTGGTGAGCTGTTGGGTGCAATGGTTTGTGAGGTGGCGTGACGCATGTTGCCCGTCATGATTTGTATACTTTCTCATCAAACTATGGTTCTTCTTCATGAAATACTTATTTAGTGAGACCAGTTTATATGAATAATTTTTGAGGTGGGGGCCATATAAACCCTACTCCTTGTAGGTAAATTTCACATTCAAGCATTTTTGGAAGTTTGGGAGCAATTTAGCTTAGTGAATTTTGAAAGTTTCAAAGGTTTCAAAAAAATCTTGAATACACCCTTTTGGTGTCTTGAGTAGTGCAGAACAACAAGGTTCAAGAGTGTGGTGGGGTCGGTTTAGACAGTCTATTTTGAGACCAATTTTGAGATTGTGCTTTTGGGACCTAGATTTGTGGCTGAGTTGAAGGGTTTAGGAGAGGTTTGGGAGCCATTCTTCTGTTTCAGTCCTACATTTCCAATATTCTCCATGGCAGAAATCTGGAGCTATGAGAAGATTTTTGATTGTGAAGACATGAGGAATACTCAAGAAGGAGATTGGCTCATAGGTTTCCACACCATTCAACACCCTGCAAACTTCATCAAATGGTGCTAGATGGACGAACATCAAATTCAAACAGCAGTGGCCAAAATCAAGGAGGTTGATCTTGATGTAATCGGCCTCAAAATCACACCTGGACTGCATTACCCACGTCTCGAGGTATTTATCTTTCATTCTTGAAACTTTTTCTATATGTTTGCTTCAATTTTCAAAAGTTCTTAAATGTTTTTTGTGACAATGTAGCCTCAATGTTTAGCGCTTACAAGCACCACCCAGCTGTAATACTCCAAGGACAAGAGAACTCTTCAAGAGAGAAAACACTGATTTCACCCGCAATCCTAGTATGCCCCAAAGGAACATCTTCTCTTTATTATATAGCCAAGGAGGATCTTCTCCAAGGAAGCTCCACCATAGGATTATTTACATGGATAGGTGACCTCTCAACAAGCTCCATCCTTAGATTACTTGCTTGGATGGGTGACCGGTTGGTCTTGGTCCCATTTGGTTGGTAAAAAAGGCTTTGATAGGAGGGAATATTTTAGAGAATATTCTTGTAAGAATCTAAAAATGTGGGTGAGGTACTATTGGAAAGCTCTATGTGAGACAAACCAAGGCCAACATTTCCTCCATTGGGGAAAAATTGTTCACATTTTTAGGCCTAATTCATCCGTTTAGGCATCCGATATTGCCTCTCAAGTTTTCAGGCCTATTTTGGCTTCTAACCTATTAGTAGAAGTACTCTTTTGGTGAAATATCTATCTGATCTATGTTCTCCATCATGCATAACATCCTTCTAGATGCTCCCACCCCAAGTTTCACCTCTAGATCATATGTCTAGCTATTGTTTCTAAAGTTTCCAAGCATGTTTGGTTTCTGGCCTGTTTGTAGAAGTACTCCTTTTGTGATACCTATAGCTTACTTACTTAGTCCATCATGTATAACATCCTTCCAAATGTTACCAAACCAAATTTCATTTGTAGATCATCTATCTAGCTATTGTTATTACACCAACGGCTTTGAGCGGTAAACCCTAAACCCCTACCCTATCCTCGAGCGCCAACCAGCACTACTCAGCACCACCTCCTTGATTTTTCTGCCCCGCAGTGCTCCCTATCATCTCCTAGCACCCCCACGCCTCCCTTTTTTCTGTCCCAAAGTGCCCTTGCACCTCCTTTTGTTTTCTTGTCCTAGAGTGGCTCCCAATGCCCCCAGTGCTCCACGTGCTTCCCCCATCCCCGCACTTCCCTATGTTTTCTTGTCTTGGAATGCCTCCCAATGGCCCCCAGCACTCCCCCGCACCACCAGTGCCTCTTGCAACCCCCACGTCTCCCTTTGTTTGTGTCATAGAGTGCCTCCCAATGGCTCCCAACGCTCCCCCCCCCCCCCTCCACCTCTTGTGCCACCTACCTCCTTGCTTTTTCTGCCACTAAGTGCCCCTTAGTGCTCCTCATGCCCCATTCTCCCTTGCTTTTTTCCTATCTTGCAGCCCCCTAAGTGCCTCCTAGTGCCACTTAGGTCTCCTTCTCCCCCAAGTGCTCCTCCCAATGCTCTCCACACCTCCATACTTCCCACACTCCTGCACTTCTCTACATTTCCTTGTCTCGGAGTGCCTCCCAATGGCCACCAGTGCTCTCCCATACCTCCCGTACCTCTTGCACCCCCGCACCTCCCTTTGGTTTTGTGTCTAAGAGTGCCTCCCAATGGCTCCCAACTTGTCCCCGCGCCTCTTGTGCCTCCTTGCCTCCTTGCTTTTTTTGCCTTGGAGTGCCCTCATTGCCCCTTAGCGCTCCTCCGTGCCCCATTCTCCTTTGCTTTTTTCCTATCTTGGAGCCCTCCCAAGTGCCTCCTAGTGCTACTTAGCTCCCCCCCTTCCCGGCGCCTCGCGCCTCGCTTTTGCACATTGAAGAATACGTTTTTGCCTTTGTTGTTTTTGCATGTTCTTCCATGTAGTGAGTTTGTTAGCTCTTGGGACAAGAATTAGTGCACACGCTTGGTCAAGGAGAGGCAATTCAGATTGATTGTTGATATAGTGAGAGATACACTTGCAATGACAAGGAGGAGGACTATTCCTTACACCACAATTTCATAGTGGTTTCCACAAAGAGATAGAGTTGCAAAGAGGTATTTGGCAAGGTAACGTGTGTATCTTACTTTCAGGGCTTTCTTCCAATTCATGGGTGCACTTGTGGCACCAAATTTGTGGCCCAAGATGGGCATTTTTTTCTCAATACTAAGATGAAGTTGAGGAGATTTGGTGTGGAGGATTACAATTGGAGGAAGTTAGCATTTTGAGTTATAATTGTAGAGGTGGGAAGTTTGAAAAGTCAATTGTAGAGACCAAAGGGATGTTGGTTCAGAGTCACCTCCTTGGGTAGATACTCACTCACCTGATGATGTGCAGGATGAGAGAGAAGATGAGGATGGTGAGAGAATGATTAGATTTCAGTTTTGGCATTGATTTTTGTATGTTTTCATTGCTTGAAAACATACAAATATCTATTGTGCATACCATTACCAAATTTAATACATATGTAAATTTAACATGCCTTAATTAATGAACTTGTGTATTTACTTGATGCAAGAGTCATTTTTACTTGATGGATGACTAAATGTACCACTTGTGAATAGGTGTTCAATAGATTCATGCTGAGATATATGCCTTACCGGTAGTGAAGTCTCCGTCTTCATCCTTTGAGAAAGCTCCATCTCCCTCTTCTTCCCCTTCTCCCCTCTCTCTACATGTGGAGGGGGCACCTCATCTCCACTTCTATCATAGTACCTTCACCCTCTTCTTGTTCTATTGACATCACTCGTGTTCTAGATGATTGTGTTCGAGCGGCTAAGGAAGGAGAGAGACTTCTAGTTGAGCGTGAGAGTAGATAAGAGATTTGTCCATGATGATAGACCTACTATTATTTGGGCAAAAGAGGAGTGGACATCAAGTAGACTGAGTTCTTATAATAGTGACCCATATTCACTTCTTACTACCGGTATCAGGCACCGACCCTTGGATGAGAGAGAGTGGCCTCTTTGGTGGTCATTGAGTCCATTTTGGATTCAACATCATGTATACCAACATAGACTTGAGCATGCATTAGTAGGAATTCTACACCATGTTTCACCTCCCTCTTCTTCTTCACCTCCTTCTCCTCTATCATTGTTACATGCTTTAGTGGCTCCTCTTTTATACACATCTTATGTACATTTATACATATCTTATGTATCATATTCTCTTGCACACCTTTTATCACATTTTCTCTAAATCTCCTTGTCAAACTCTTGTGTATCATTATTGTGTTATGTGTGACTTCTTTTATGTTTGATTGGGCATCAATTGGTGCCTACAAGAGCCAACCCCATTGTTCAAGTGCCATGTCATGGTTCTGAGCACCATCCCAACAACATGCATCATCACCATGCACCACTCACGGCATCGGGCGGCATCCCACGGCATTGGGTGCCCATGAGTTCTTTTGATACACGTGTTGGGCAGCAACAGGCACCATTGGGCCACACCAGGCAGCACTGGGCCTTCAAAATAAGCTTTGACAAGTGCCAATGAGCGGCAATGGGCATTGATGAGTGACAATGTGCTCTAGCAAGCGTTGTCTTTTCAGAAAAACTCATTTTTCATTCCCAGAAACATGGTTTACATTTTGAACCATAACATTTTGAGAAAATTCATCTTTATTACACACTTAGTACGGTTACATTGTGACATGCTATTCGCTATCACTAGAGTATGTTGAATTTGTAGTGTTTTTTCCATCCAAAGTACATGGATGATTTTCATGCAGAACATGAGTAAGAACTTTGAAATACATGCTTATTTCCTTAGGAGATTTTCCTGCTTGAAGGAGACTCATATTGATTTCATAAGTGCACTTTGATTCTAAACTCTTCTCCTTGAACCAATGTTTGTATACCCTAGCTTTCTTTTTGTCTGCACTCAATCTATTCTCAATTTCAACTTTCAGCTTCTCTGTCTCTAATCTAACGCGTTCAACTTCCATTTTCAAAAGTGTATTCTCTCTTTTCCTCATATTGGTGGATTCTAGTTCAGCTAGTCTTAACCTCTCTTGTGATTCTATAGTATATGCTTTCAACATGGTGATTTTTGCTAAATCATGAGACAACGACATACTAGGAAACATCCTCGATACCTTACTTGCTGAAATTCCGCCTTTTCTCCTTTTGGGGTCTCATTCTCCTTCTTGATCTAGGAAAGTGCCCTTGGACCCATTCCTTGTTGTAGAAGTTAGTGGAGGTGGTGTAACAAAAGGTGAGTCCACTTTAGGCTCCAAAAATGGTGACTGCTCCTTGGGTGATTGGATTCCATTATCCGTGTAAACACTAGGTATATTTTCCACCCCTTGGGTGTTTGGGACAAATTGGAGCCATGACTCAAGGAGCACCACCTGCGTAGGAGATGGGAATTGAGAGCACTCCGTCTCACCTTCATGGACCTCCTCCAAGCCAACCTCTCTCAAATTGGGATTTAAATCTCCCAAACTTACCATAGCCGGTGGACTAATATTTTCTCTATTCCTGAACATGGCTTCCATTCTAGCAAAATGCATGCACATTCTATTCAATTTATCTTCTATAGTTCTCCACCCTTTGCCATATTCCTTCTCGGTGAGGCCCTCTCCCGTAGCCTTGTTCTTCAGCTCCCTAGTTTCTTTGTATTGTTTCATATACCTCAACCATTTCTTGTGAAGCATGTCACTTGTCATAGAACTAGGAAATCCTTGCCCCTCTAGTATCAAAAGTGTAGCCATGAAACTAAAAGCGGTGGATTTTTGAATAAACTTTTTACAATTTCCCACCATGAATCTATGCAAAATGCGCGGGGTCCTCCAAATAATCTAGTATTTGGCCATAATGGTGTGTTGCCATGTGGAACCTCTCATCCTCTTTAGCTTTGCATGGCACAAAAGAAGCCCTCTTAAACAATTCTCCAAATTTCCCAAATGATGGATCAGGTTGCGAATCCAAACTTAATTCTATAAATCCTAGATATGCATCCAAAAGTGAGACTCATCCACTACAACAAGATACTTGATCCCCCATTGCTATATTATCACCACCCTTTTGGAGTAAAATCTCTCGAACCCCAATCAATTTCTTGGTCGCCGTAGGGCGGCACAGATCATTTTCCATAACTCGAGCTATCCAGCGCCGCACTAATCTATGGAAATGAACAACCACACCAATGCTAATTACAAAGCAGCCGAGTAGTTGACTGACTGAAAGAGAATTTGCACTTAGGGATGCCGAATTTGAGTTGAGACTTTGAATAATTGAAAACTGCATATTGGAGCAGCAAACAAATTTCAAATATCTCACTCCAAAACCCACCCACCAAACCAAGTGGGAATCCTCTTATTAAACCTCGGCCGCCGATTCGGACAATCATTTATTTCATTATGGTCATTCCTAAACATCAGTATCAAACATGATTATCGTTACACATTGGCATACCCGATACCACAATGCACGGTGCATTCATTTATTAACATCTCGCCTTAGTTTATTAGTTATCCCGTATATCTCCGTCAAGACTATAACTGAAACCCCTTAATGGAGGGGTAGAACTGTTGGAGCTGCTGGCTTGCCTATGGGATAGGACCTCACCCAGCATGCGGGAGAGAAGGAGATGGTAGTGCAAAGGAGGATCACGTGGGAAATTGGGAACGTGGTTATGCGCCATCTGCGCTGCACAAAGCACTCTTCAAGTTGTGTGAGAGAGACCAGACCAGTTGTCCCAATGCATCTAAAGTGAAGAAGATACTAGCTGCGACTTTTGTGTCGCTGTTCCAATCTGTTGCATTCGTTGATGAGTGTTCTCTATCTCTGCTTTCGTCTACAGAAAATATTCGGGACATTCTCGTTTTATTTTTGCTTCGTTACCTCTAGTGTCAATGAATATCCTCCGATTCCAGTTTTTCAACAGTGTAAGCTGTAGTGTTTACAGTAGCGAAGAAGATCAGGAAATCTTTGTTGGCGTTTGACCACGTTGAATAGCAAGTTGTCAGTTACTCCCTACTTCTGAGCTAGTGTATACTCACAGCAAAAAGCCACCATTTACCACGGAAGAAAGTCCAATCGAACAATTCAAAGGATGAGAGTAGCGCTGATTCCTTCCCCATCAGATTAAGGAGAGCATATATATATTCCATAAGATGCATTCGTTTGTAAGGCCGACCCAATACTGTAGGATGCACTTTTCTCTCCTTACCCCCTATCGGTGGAATAGGAGGATGCACGTATTGCAAAGGAGTCTACACTAGGCATTACAATTTGATCATGGGAGATGACTGTTCTCTGCCTCTCAAATATCAATCGACTATTCCTCGGTCAACTAACTTCAACACCTTCGATCATACGTTACAATCTCGACCTCCTCGACCCGCTTCTAGAAACTCATAATAGAGAATTCAGGCACGTTCTTTTCTTGCGCTATTCAACGAATTGTTCGAACATTTTTCTTCCCTTGGCAGTTAAGGGAAAGAAATTTGTGGGACATCGATGTGTAGTAGCGAAAATCTCGTTTCGACTTTAAACTTTCGAGAAAATCTTTCAATTGCCATGACCGCTAGAAACTCATGCATGCATGCTGCTGATGTCGTTAGATAACAGCACCAGAAAAGGTGGCGCTGCTCCTCTGTGTAAGTAAGTACGCGCCAGAAGTAGCCATGAGCATAACGAGCACTGATGCAGGGAGTATAGGTGTCCTTTGTCTACAGAGCTGGCGTGAAGACACGGCTAATCCATGTACATGTAGGAAAAATTATTGTCACTGGAAGAGAGACAGAGAGAAAGAGCAGAGTCATGTACGAGAAGCCCAAAAGTGGTTGATGTAGTGCATGCGATGCTGCTGTGCTGTTGTTGTGTAATCCACACTCGTAATGAACTTCGCAGGAAAGTACAGCAGCACCTCAACGGTCCTGTGCATCCATGAACAGTAGTGAAACCGTTGGGGATTTTCTGCTACTTCGTGTCTATACGGCATCCCATGTGCAGTTAGTCAAATTTTGACCGCACCTTTAAGAGTCTTAATCGAAGCGTATCCAGTAATGTGCACACACAAAATCTTGAGTTGATCTAGAGACCCTGTTTGCATTGGAGAACGATATGGATCTTGCGTTCCACCTGCTGTAAGATGAGACGTCGAGCCTGCTGTAACTGGAGGGCATGTCGAATCCTCCATCAACTCAGTCATGTAAAACGCCTGGGGTTTACCAGTTCTGAAAGTGAGAGAATGAATGCAGACACCCTCCCTACCATCCCTTTTTTTCCTCAGGAGGAGCAAGGCGTAGCGCTGGTACTCGTCCCAGCGATCTGGTAACGTTTATGCTTGACATGTACAAGCTACCGTTCTTGCCACTCGAAATAAATTCGTATCAGAATTTCTCTTTATGCTGTCCCTCACAACCGACTGGTTGCTCACGAGGAATCTCACCTGGATTTCAGCTAAAAGCTACAGTCCGTTCACTTTCTCTCTCGAAATGTGCAGTGTTTGCGTGTTAAAGTGAAAGAACGAGAGACGGAGCTTTTTCAGAAACCTCTCCAATTGGCCGCGTCTACCACATGATACAGCTGACTAATTCACGAGCCAAAGTTTCTGTCAATGAGTTCAGCTGTCATAAAGTGCGAAAAGCTTCTTCTTGTGGATCTTTCAAGCACTGTCCACGAAAGACGATAATTTCAACTTGTCTAAGATAAGCGGCGGATAAATGTACAGTACCTAGGATTTCAACATCAATGATGGTCGGTTTTGACACAACAACGCTACGAATAGAAATAATAACTGTGGTGGAAAGGAGCGGAGCAATACTACACTTACTACACCCGGCTCACTACGGTTGTACTATTCGGATTCTACCACGGTTCTGTTACTATACTTGTGGATGTCTGGAGTTTAGTGAGAGCATAGTGAAGAAATGCCATTACTCATCGTTCCACTGTAGAACGAATGTTGCTCATTACGTCTAGCAGAAAACTGGAGCAGTTGCAAGACGCAAAGTTCATGAGTATGGTTGTTCTGCCAAGGTCAGGTTCAGTTGCTAGCACTGTTCTTGTTGACTGCAAGTTATTTTGGGGGCACATCGGTCGTGCTAATTTTCGGTCATTCATCATCGCTGGATCTCATGATCTGATTCATATCGAACAAGACACATAGACATCAACTTATCAGGTAAGAATACGCACACATCATGTTTATTCTGTTATGAGTTAACGTAATCTGTTTTCCCACGGAAATTCTCCATACACAGCCTGAGTTTCATTAACCTATCCCGTCTAGCTTTGGGATCAGCTCCTCTGGTCAACAGAGAAGCTGATTCCAAAATTCGATGAGTATATTTTATCAAGTAAGGTTTGAATCCATATCGATCTCGATCTCGTTCATCATATGTTTTCGACTCTTCGCACATTCCTATACATGCCACAGTTGTTTCGATTTTCCCTCTCTGCGTCCCTTTCTTATCCATTCCCGAGTTTATCATCAGTGCTATCCTCTGAAAAACATACATCCCATTAGCGGCTCCATCCTCACACCAAACCCGTTTTCAAGTCATCTGTGACCACGTTTCTTTCTCTGATTGATCGAATGAAAGCCATCCAATTGTATATCGTTCACCGGCTTTTCATTTTGCTGTCAGCTCGAACTTGTCCCTCTGCCTCCAACAACATACGCATTCAAATACCGTCTCTCTTAAATTCTTCAACTTTATCGTGTCTCTTTGCCCCCAACAACCTACTCATTCAAACACCGTCACTCTTAAATCTCATCACTTCTCTCCTTCTGCATTGCACTCTGAATCTGACTGTCTGATCCATTGTATTTCTTTACTCATTTCCACTAATATGTCTGATCAGCTCGTGTTTGGAATTGTAAAGAGCTGTTCAATGGGTGCAGAACCCCTAAAGACATCGTGTTGCAGGTAGTTTCTTTCCCTTTCCTCCCATTTCTTCATAAAAGTTGTCTTCCTCATTATACCCATCACTGTTGCCTTTGAGCGCTTGTCTCCTACCATCTCGTCGGACAGTGATGCATTCCTGTATACTTTGTAACTAGTCGACAAGGTCTTTTGATTTCGTATCTTGGATGACGAGTTTGCCGCCTCCGACATCTTTACACTTTGTATTGTAATTGCACGATGTTGTTACCTCACTGGCTTAGACATGAAAAGCAATGGTCCCGGATCAAGAACAAAAGTATTCTACAGACCATTCTCCCTTCATAAACCCGGAAGGGTCATGAATAGTCTAACTAATAAAGCGAAGAATTGAGGGAGTGGGCTTTCACGCAAGGGAGGTGTGCTTTGAAAGGGGCACTTATCAACCACTGTAGGTGTATCAAATTTGAAAATGTTTGAAAACGAATTTTATACGATATTTGGAATGAGGACTTAGCCTTGTATACTCTATGTAACAACCAGGCCAGTGAGTAGCACACTTTATTTCTACCCCGAAAAGAACCAATCAACTTCAGTGGCCCATACCAGTAGCGCAGCTGCAGCACGGGTCTCAAAATGCATAGGCTAGTGCAAATCTGAATCGTTTAGAAATAAACGACTCGATGTACAATTTCTGGATCTAGAAGAGGGATCTATGGACAAAGTGTATACTTCTCTGGAATTTGGATGAATTAAATTACATGTTCGATGAATTCAAACTGGAGCTTGTTGGACTAGCGCAAGCAAGCTGGATTGTGCCGTTAAAACATAGTATGCAACGTCATACATACCATATTTTTACGATCCCCATGATTGGTTACAGTCGACGCTCTGAGTTTCTGCTTGAAGGAGATGAAATCAAATCAGGAGGAAGAAAGCCATCGAAGATGGAGATGTTATGTTTGGACTGTTGTAAGTGACTTGACTGATCAAGAGCAAGAGCAAACTCGATTGTTAGAAAATAGAGTCTCCAGGACCTCTTGCAACAGCACATCATAAAGTCCATTAAACATAAATTAGAGGACAATAGAAATAACATGGTACACTCCTTGTCCCATAAATTACCTCCACGACTGAAACAGGCTCACACCAGCCTTCGAACCTTTATTTCTCATTGCATATACAAAGTGCAAAATTGTTTTTCCCATCAAACTTCTCCACTGCAAATTATATATATATATATATATATATATATATATATATATATATATATATATATATATATATATATATATATATATATATATATATATATATAAACAAAGAATCTGCGGGTGCAGAGAAGTGGGTCCATAAGCAAGTCCATAACAAAACAATGGCAGGGGTGATATCCATATCAAATGCTAAATTTGCAGTCGAGAAGTTTGATGTGAAAAACAATTTTGGACTTTGGCAACTGAAGATGAAGGAACTTCTTGTCCAGCAAGGACTGCATAGACAACTAAAGAAAAAAAAGGAGGACAAAAATGATGAGTATGAAGAAAATAAGGTGCAGATCTTAGAGCTATTAGCATTCGGTTGAACCTTGCTGATGAAGTGTTATACAATGTTATGAATGAGGAATCTGCACCAAAACTATGGGCCAAATTGGAGAATCTTTATATGATCAAGTCATTGACAAATAGACTGTTTCTTAAACAAGAGTTGTATATGTTGCGGATGAAGGAAGGAAAGAGTATCATGGAGCACCTCAATGCTTTCTACAAAATCATTTGTGGGTTGATGAGCATAGAGGTTAAGTTAGAAGAAGAGGATAAGGCATTGTTGTTATTGACTTCACTTTCTCCATCATATGAGCATCTGGTCACAACTCTTCTATATAGGAAGGATGATATAAACAGTGAGGAGGTCACTTTAGCACTATTGTCCAATGAGATGCAACAAAGACCCAACCAAGAAAAGACAAATTCAGAGGCTTTTTTATGAGAGGAAGGATAAGAGAGAGGTCAAATCAAGAGGAAATCAATATCCAAGTCTAGAACTAGAGGTTTCAAAGGCAAGTGTTGGATTTATGGGAAGGTTGGACAGTTTAAGAAGGATTGTAACAACAAGAGGCTTGAGTCCAACAAGGATAAAGGTCAACTTTCAGATCAAGCAAGTATTGCTAAGTCATCTAGTGTTGTGGATGATGTTCTATGTGTTACCCAAGACAAAGATCAATTTGAGGAGGCATGGATATTGGACTCAGGTTGCTCTTACCATATGTGTCCAAATAAGGAGTGGTTTCATGAGTACAAATCATTCAATGAGGGATCTTAATAATGGGGAACAACATGGCTTGTAAAGCTATTGGCATTGGTACAATACACATTAAGATGGTTGATGGTATTGTGAGGACTCTTGCTGATGTGAGGCATTTTCATGAGTTAAGTAAGAATTTGATATCACTAGGCAATTTGGACTCAAATGGTTGGAGGTGGGGAGCAAAAAATGGAACACTCAAGGTATCAAAAGGGAGCATTGGTTGTAGTGAAGAGCAAGAAGATAGGAAATCTTTATGAGTTTGTTGGAGAGACCATTACTAGAGGAGTGGCAAGTACTATTTCTGAAAATGAAGATCCCAAAGATCTTACTCAATTATGGCACATACGTTTGGGTCATATGAGTGAAAGGGGTCTAAGTGAATTGTCCAAGCAACAACTTCTTAAGGGCCTTAAAAGGTGTCAGTTAAAATTTTGTGAGCATTGTGTAATAGGAAAGCAATAGAGAGTAAGCTTTTCTATAGGAGTTCATTGCAAAAAGGGAATTTTAGACTATGTGCATTTTGACGTTTGGTGCCCTACACCTACAGCTTCAAAATCTAGAGCATTTATTTTGTATCTTTGGTAGATGATTACTCTAAGAGAGTATGGGTCTACACCATGAAGCAAAAGTAAGAGGTCTTCTTTATCTTTATACAATGGAAGGTGATGATGGAGAAACAAATTGGAAGAAAATTGAAGTGTTTGAGATCTAATAATGGTAGAGAATAAAAATCTAGAGAGTTTGTAAAGACCAAGACCAAGGAGAGAAATAGGAGAATGGAAGCTCACATTGGGACGCTAGAATGAGAGAAAACTCCAAATGCTTAGCATGAGCTTTGGATTTGGTATTTATAGGTAGCATAGAAGGCCCTTGAGAAGCTTCTTGAGAAGCTTCCTCAAGCCGCTTTCTTAGAGTGCAAGCCAAGTTAACCAAGAAGCTTCCTTCTAGAAGCCGCCTATTTGGCGTGCAAGCTTAGCTAGTTGGAAGCTTCTAGAAGCTACTTACTTGAGGTGCAAGTTTCAATCTAATCGGGAAGCTTCACAAGAAACTTCCTAAATACTTCTAGAATATTCTAGGTTAATTTGTCTTATTTGCTACTTTGTTAGCCCTACTAACTTCATCACTAAACTCCATATTGTTACATATTCCCCCACCGCTAGTTGGTGACGTCCTCGTTGCCACTGAAGTTTGAAACTCTTTGATGGCTGTTTATGCATTTTGGAGGTGAGAAAGAGGTCTCCATGTGACATCATGAAGGGGATATTCTTTCCAAAGGACCTTGTTCTCCATATGTTC